>JAANYP010003941.1:0-16910 GCA_020465985.1 Centrapalus pauciflorus | reverse complement strand
GAAAATGAATAGGTTCCGAGTAGGACTCAATCCTAGATACAGACATCCTATGAGCGCGATCAAATACAAGAGTTACTTGGAAATGGTTGAAGCGGCTAGACAAATCGAGCGAGGTTACTTAGAGTATGGTGATCAGTTATACGCTCCATCTACTAATCCGATGAACCCGTCTCCTCCAAAGAAACAACGATTTGGCAGATTCTTTAGGCCAAATAAGTCTCCGTCACAATCTCAGCAATCACATCAGCACAGTTCACAACCGAAAGCGCAAGCTTACTCACTGACAAACGAGCCTCGATTCTGCAAGAGATGCAGAAAGTCTCACATGGGACTATGTAATCCGGATGACGTTACTTGCTTCTCATGCAACATGATAGGTCATAGCAGTGAGGAATGTCCACAGCAGGGACGTGGATGTGCAAAGTGCGGGAAACGAGGGCATTTCATGTATCAGTGTAGAAGCGGGCCGCGATATCAGTCTCAATCATCTGCGGGAGGTTCTTCGGGAAAAAGTTCTGCTGCAACGCCAACTGCCCGGACACGAGCTTTTCAAATCACTGCCGAGGAAGCCAAAGAAACGCCTGATGTAGTTACGGGTATGTTTTTACTTAATTCGATTCCGGCACGTATACTATTTGATTCTGACGCAAGTCGTTCTTTTATATCGACTTCTTTTGCATCAAGACTACATAAAGCTCCATCAAAACTTCCTGTGATTCTAGACATTGAGACAGCCAGTAACAACTTTGTTATGGCTGATTCCGTTTATCGAAACTGCACTCTACTCATCGGTAACATTGTATTCAATCTCGATCTCATCCCGATTCCATTAAAAGAGTTCGACGTTATTATCGGCATGGATTGGCTAACGAAAAATGAAGCTACTATTGTCTGCAACCGACGAATCATCCGAATCAAGACTACAGACGGCCGAGTGTTAGAGATTAAAGGCGAAAAGCGAAAAGGTGATCACTGCTTCATTTCCATTGAAAAAGCACATAAGTATCTATCTAAAGGTCGCGAATCTTACTTGTGCTATGCTTTATCCGAAACCAACCCTGAAAAGAAATCTCAGTCTGATATCCCGATAGTCTGCGAGTTCCCGGACGTCTTTCCTGACGACATTTCTGGAGTGCCACCGGAACGACAAGTCGAGTTCAGTATTGACTTGGTTCCTGGTGCGGCTCCTATCGCAAAAGCTCCATACAGACTTGCACCTGCAGAAATGCAGGAAATGTCAAAGCAACTGCAAGAGCTGTTGGAGAAGGGGTTTATCCGACCAAGTTCTTCTCCGTGGGGTGCACCAGTACTATTTGTTAAAAAGAAAGACGGAACTTTCCGTATGTGCATCGATTACCGCGAGTTGAACAAGGTTACAATAAAGAATAAGTATCCTCTGCCCAGAATCGATGATCTGTTTGATCAGTTACAAGGAGCCAGTTACTTTTCGAAAATAGATCTCCGTTCTGGGTATCATCAGTTAAAAGTCAGAGAAGAAGATGTTCCAAAGACAGCTTTCCGTACAAGATACGGTCATTACGAATTTCTCGTGATGCCGTTCGGCTTGACAAATGCACCAGCGGCGTTCATGGACCTCATGAATCGCGTGTGCAGACCTATGTTGGATAAATCAGTTATTGTATTCATAGACGATATTCTGATTTACTCCAAAACGGAGGCTGATCATTCTATTCATTTGCGGCAATTGCTAGAGTTATTAAGAAAAGAAAGACTCTATGCAAAATTCTCTAAATGCGAATTCTGGCTCAGACAGGTATAATTTCTACTATATAAGTCTTGAGCTGTTTCCTTAACTATTTTTCACCTCAAAATTTGAATTTCTATCTTGATTCTTATAGATCCAGTTCCTTGGCCATGTTGTTTCTGGCGAAGGGATTTCTGTTGATCCTTCGAAAGTCGAGGCTGTTCAGAAGTGGCAAACACCTCGCAATGCCTCAGAGATAAGAAGTTTCCTTGGATTGGCCGGTTATTATCGGCGATTCATAAAGGACTTCTCAAAGATTGCTGTGCCACTTACAACGCTAACACGAAAGAATACTCCTTTCGTTTGGACTGATAAACAGCAAGAGGCATTTGATATTCTGAAGCAAAAGTTGATTCAAGCGCCGATCCTAGCCTTGCCAGAAGGTAATGACGATTTCGTTGTTTACAGCGACGCTTCTGGTACTGGCTTAGGATGTGTTCTTATGCAAAGGGGAAAAGTAATTGCCTACGCTTCAAGGCAATTAAAGGATTACGAGAAAAGTGCACCAACTCATGATCTTGAGTTGGCTGCCGTCACCTTTGCTCTGAAAATCTGGCGTCACTATCTTTATGGGACTCGGTGTCAGCTTTACACCGATCATAAGAGTCTCAAATATCTTTTCACTCAAAAAGATTTGAACATGAAACAACGTCGATCCTTGGAGCTTATCAAGGATTATGACTGCGAAATCTTATATCATCCCGGCAAAGCAAATGTTGTCGCGGATGCGTTGAGTAGAAAAGTATATCCAGAAAAGTGCTGTTATGCCCTAACTCCAGTTATATTCTCTTCTGATCTTATTGAAGATATTCGAGCTGCTCAAATTGAAGCGCTGAAAGAAGAGAACATAGATTCTGAAAATCTAAAAGGGCAACTACAATTTTTAACACTGAACCATTTGGGACTTCACTGTCTCAAGGGAAACCGAATCTGGGTTCCTAAATATGGTTCTATTCGTAGCACTCTTCTGTCCGAAGCTCATCAGTCCAAGTTATCCATTCATCCTGGCAGCTCAAAGATGTATTTTGATCTGAAAGCTGACTATTGGTGGCCAGGAATGAAGAAGGACATTGGAAAATGTGTTGAAAGCTGCAGAGTATGTCAGATGGTTAAGGCAGAACACCAGAAACCCTTCGGGGATATGAAACCACTGCCAGTTCCTGAATGGAAGTGGGAGCATATAACAATGGACTTCATTACGAAGCTGCCAAAGACCAAAAGACAGCACGACTCCATCTGGGTAGTCGTTGACCGATTAACGAAATCAGCACATTTCATTCCGATGAAAGAAACATATTCTCTCGATAGATTGGCGCAGCTGTACATCACTGAAATTATTTCACGACACGGTGTGCCAAAGTCTATCGTAGCTGATCGTGATAGTCGCTTCACATCCAGATTCTGGCAAGCACTACAAGAAGGGATGGGTACTCGGATTTCTATGAGTACTGCTTATCATCCAAATGCAGATGGCCAGAGTGAGCGTACTATCTTAACTCTTGAAGATATGCTTCGTGCCTGCGTTCTTGATTTAGGTGGTAACTGGGATGACCACTTGCCGTTGGTCGAATTTTCATACAATAACAGTTATCATTCAACGATCAAGATGGCCCCTTTTGAAGCTTTGTATGGAAGAAAGTGCAGAACTCCTACCTGTTGGCGCGAAACCGGCGAATCGCCAATAGCGGGTCCTGCCCTTCTACAGTTGACTCATGAAAAGATTCAACTTGTCAGAAGGAATATTCTTGAAGCTCAAAGCAGGCAGAAGTCGTACTATGACAACCGGCACAGATCAATCAGTTTTGCAGTTAACGATTGGGTGATGTTGAAAGTATCCCCAATGAAGAATGTGGTGCGGTTCATTAAAAGAAACAAGTTAGCTCCGAGATTTATTGGTCCGTTCAAGATCGTTGAAAAGATTGGAAATCAATCTTATCGTCTTGAACTGCCAGCGGACTTATCTGGAATACATCCAGTATTCCATGTCAGTCACTTGAGAAAGAGTTTAGCTGATGAAAGAGAAGTACAGATACCACACGTTAACTTGCAAATTGATGAGAAGCTTCGCGTGGTTGAAGAGCCAGAACGTATTCTGGATTCAAAGACTAAGAAGCTTAGAAATAAAGAGATACAGATGGTGCTCGTCCAGTGGAAACACCACAAAGGTTCGCATCAGTCCTGGGAATCTAGAAATGTTATGAAAGCAACATATCCCAGTCTGTTCGAACGTAGCTAACTTCGGGGACGAAGTTTGTGCGTGGTGGAGCCCATTCTGTAACAACCTAACATTTGTCAAGCATGTAAACATTTGATTTTGAGATAATAATGTAATTTTATTACATTATTTATGATGTAATATATATTAAGTTTGAAATAATATGACTATTTAAAATTAATTGAATATTTATATTATAAATCATTAATGATGACCAAAATAAAAGAGATGTAAAATACAAATGTTTAGTGGGTTAAACAACAAATATAATTAAATAATATATATAAACCAAAATAATGATCATTTAAGATCATTTAACAAAATTAACTTCTCTCTCTACTCTCTCACTAAGTATACGGCTCTCTCTCAATTTGTCAAAGAAATTCAAGAATTGAGGATTTAATTGAAGAATCAAGATCAAAGGAGTTACAATAAGCATCAAACATCATCAATTAGCAAGAATTTGAGGTAATAACTTCTTAAATTTCGAAATATATATATATATTTGGTACGGTTTTGAGAAAAACCGAAACCAAAGAATTAATTTATGAAATTCTTGGTTGCATGTAAGAAATTTTAGTAGTTTATGGTAAATTCAAGTTGGTAAACGATAAAGAAACAAAGAATTTGGATTGGATCCTTCAAATAATGAAGAAATCAGAAAATTTTGTTAATTATGTGTTCTTGACAAAAATTCGAATATTTGGATGATCTTGATCGAAATATGATGTTATTAAAATGGGAAATTAGTATAAAATCAACCTAATAATAGTAATAGAACATAAAATTAAGTTGCATGTTGATGAAAATGAAATTTAGATAATTATTGATAAAATCCGAATGAAGAACATGAAGAACACCAAGAACAAAATTCTGGGAAAAATTTTCTAAGTCCTTGAGTCCGAATTCGGTTGGAACCGAATTCGGATGATGGGTCCTGATTTCGGATGATGTCAAATTCGCATTGGGTCAAATTCGGGTCCTATTTCGGATATAACCTTAATTCGGATGTGATGCTAATTTCGGATCTATAATGATCCTAATTTGGTCCCCAAGTCATCCTAATTTCGGACCTTACGTTTCGGATTGGTCCTAATTCGGATTAATTATCTGGTCCGAATTCGGGTGCCCAATTCGGTTGGATCCGAATCCGGGTCCCCAATCCGGATGAATCCGAATTTGGGTGATCCGAAACCCGATTCTATATAATTTGATATATATATTTAGTGAATGTTTGGAGAATTAAAAGAATAAAGATTGATGAACTGAAAGTTATCAGAATCAGATAGAAATAAAGAATTTATGACCAAAAGATGATGACATTAATAGAGATGATGAAAATGACATGATATTATCATGAATGATTTTGAACAGGTTCAGTATATTATCTGAACAAAGACTAAAAGACTTAAAAGCGGGTCAGAGACTTGATTTGACAAAGAAAAAGAATTGACAAGATTACAGATTGACAAAATCCTGAGATAACTCAGGTGGCAGATTATATATCTGTTTGATAAAGACCCCAACACTGTGAGTTATAGATATTCAAATTGAACATGCAAAGATCCGTTTGAGATATATTGATGCTGTTACATTATTTGACATTCATTTATCAGCTGGATTGAGACCTGTGCACACCATGGATGGGTGTTGCCCAGTGAATCATGATAGCTATTTGCTTATCATTTCATATTACATTTATTAGCACTTCAGACTTTGCTTTATGATTCGTTGCTATCATGACTTCTAAGACTTATGCTTACTACATTGATCAGATTTGATAAGATTTATTCAGCTTGACTAGCCCTTATGGTCTATTGTTCTAGACCTGGCTATTCCACCAGTTCTCACGAACTTGGTAATGACCTCCGATGTTCGGCCATGTTGACCTACTGGTAGCTAGCCCAGTATGTGGCTGATCCCCACGATATAAGCGTGAGTGTGGTTTGAACATCATCCGATCTTAAGATACTATATCTCAATCATGATGAGGGCTGTAGCGGCAGCCAAGACTTATCACGCTTAGATTTATGACTCCGCTTGACACGCATGTTAATATTGAAAATCTATAAACTCACTAAGCCTTGCTTACAGATGTTGCATTAATATTTTACAGGTAAAAGCAAAGGAAAATCACCTGCAGGACCTAGTATTTAGGTCATTCAAGATCCAAGTTTTGAAGCTTTCCTAGACCACTTCTCAACAAACTTTCTGGTACTGATTGGAAGACAGCTAATGTGGTGGTTCTGGGTAGACTTGTTGTGATGATTGATGTTATGAATAGATTAGATGTTACCCTTTTATAACTTTAATTTGAAATATGTAATCTGTATCCTAATATGTAATGTACATGTAATTTTTAATTCCGCAATTAATTACCCTATCTTAGTATGGTTGATATCGTATTGCATATTATGGGACCTAGACTGGTGAGCTTGCCCCGTAAGGGGTGGTCTTCACAACTTGCAACATACATGCGCATGAGATTTTGATAAATTTTCTCAAGTTGATCTATCAACTATGGAGAGCAAAATAGGAAGATTTGGATTGGAACTACATTTCACAAATAAAATTAGGAAGATTTTTTATACGAAAGGACCAGAAGTTTAAAAAAGTAATCATAACATGAATTATAACAAAATTACGATTTATTGTATAGTCATTGATGATATTTTACTCTAAAGATTCTTTATGTTTTCAAAAATAGCATGCTTCTATCAAACTTAACATAACATTAAACATACATCAATGTAAATAAGATATGTTTTTGACAACCACCTTATCTTATTATGTCTTATGAAAAATGACGTGCTATTGAACGGAAATCTTACGGAATAAAAAAGATGTTGCCGCCGCTTTGCGCGGGTATATTACTAGTATGTATGTATATATATATATATATCTATATATATATATATATATATATATATATATATATATATATATATATAGTTCAAAATCTATGAAATACCATCTTTGATTGTAGTACTGGAGTACCATTCTAAATGTAAATGTTCATCACGATAAAATGTTAAATTTAATGCACAACTACAATACACCGATCTCTCAATCACCCGATTGGTCTCAACCTTTCGAGATCTTGCAGTAGGTGTCGTCCTTGGCCAAAGAGTGGATAAGAAGCCTGTGGTCATCTACTTGCAAGCAAAACATTTTCAGAAGCCCAAATAAATTACACCACGACTGAAAAAGAGTTGTTTGCAGTGGTCTATGCATTAGATAAATTCAGATCTTATGTCTGGGGAGCTAAGGTAATTGTGTATTCCAATCACAGTGCCTTACAACACCTTTTGGCTAAGAAAGATGCAAACCACAACTAATTTGCTGGATACTGCTATTACAAGAGTTTGATTTAGAAATTCGAGATAAAAAGGGCTCAGAAAATGTAGTAGTAGATCATCTATCGAGACTGCCAGCAATCACCACCGATATGTTGGATTCCATTCGGGATAATCCCAGGCCATTGGAACTCACATCAAAGAAAATACCACTTCTCTCAAACCAAACAACATATTTGGGAGGAGCCGGATTTGTTCAAAATTGGAGTAGATCAAATTATACGAAGATGTGTACCAGACAGTGAGTATTACGATATTCTCAATCACTGCCATACGTATGCATGCGGAGGTCACTTTAGTGCCAAAAAGACAGGCCATCGAATTTTACAATGTCGATTCTTTGGCCGACTATCTTCAAGGACTCATAATAATTTGTCAAATCATGCTTACGATGTCACCATATAGGAGGTATTTCGAAACGAGACCAAATGCCTATGACAATGATTCTTATTGTATAGATATTTGATGTGTGGGGCGTAGACTTTATGGGACCCTTCCCTAAGTCGTATGGTTTCGAATATATCCTAGTGGCAGTTGATTATGTTTCTAAGTGGGTTGAAGCTAAGGCCACGAGGACCAATGACCACAAGGTAGTTTGTCAATTCGTTAAGAGGAACATATTCTCACGTCACAGAATTCCTAGAGCCATAATTAGCGATGGGGGTTTACATTTCAAGAACATGTACTTTAGCAAACTACTTAAGCACTATGGAGTAACCCATAAGATTGAAACCCCATACCAGCCACAAACTAGTGGACAGGTAGAAGTGTCCAATAGAGAGGTTAAGCGCACATTAGAGAAAACGGTGCGACCAGATCGTAAAGACTGGTCAATACGACTAGACGATGCACTCTGGACATATCGCACTGCTTTCAAAACTCCTATTGGCATGTCTCCATATAAGTTAGTGTATGGGAATTTATGTCATCTCCCGGTTGAACTCGAACACCGTGAATTATGGGCAATCAAAACAACAAATCTCATTTTCACAAATGCCGGTATCAACCGAAAACACCAATTAAATAAATTAGAAGAAATTCGTAGGGAAGCTTATAAAAGCGCTAAAATATACAAAGAAATGATAAAAGCCTTCCATGACCGTTTAATTAAAAGAAAGGTGTTTAATAAAGGTGATAAAGTCTGGTTGTTTAATGCACACCTGCGGCACTTTCCAGTCAAACTAAAAAGTAAGTGGTCCGGTCCGTACACTGTAACTAACGTTTATCCCCATGGTGCGGTAGAAATAATAAACCAAAAAGGCGATGAATCATTTGAGGTATATGGGCATCGACTTAAATTATTCGTACAATGGGCTGATAAAGAAGTTGTATCATCTGAGACAATGGTCTTGGAAGATGTCACCTAAATGTTAGGGAACCAAATGTCTGGCTGAAGACATTAAACTGAGCGCTTTCTGGAAGGCAATCCAGTGAACTTTGTGGGCGTGTTCAATAGAAACCCTCACAAGACTATACTCATCCACTCGAGCTACCGAGGGATTTAAAGGCTTGTTACACGGGCTAAGTGCAATCGTTTTCAACACGAAAGTGTGTCTTAATTAGTTATATGTAGTTTCTTATTTTTTAGTAATTACTAAATCGTCATTTAAACACTTAGCTGCGTTTAGGCTTGCTTCCATCACGAATGTCACACATAGCAGCTAACTAAGTTGGGGAAGGACTGTACATATTTGGGACCATTGAGAAAGTAAAGAATAAAGAAGGGGTACTTAAAGTAGGATATGTGAAGCTTTATTTCGTACACAATAGTTCTTAGCATTAGGGGACCAAATGCCAAAAGCGCACACAAAGTTCACCTGAAAGAGGGCCATGCAGAAGGAGGCGCAGGGCTGCGCCCCAAGCGCACCGGCCAGCGCAGGGGTGCGCCCGCGCTTGCGCTTTGACGAGCACCTCTGCAAACTTTTAAGCCTTTTACTCCCTCATTTCACCCATTTTTTCCACACACTCACATGAAAATTGTGCACCTTCTTGCTTTTGGAGCTCCTGTAACCAGAATTGTTCAACTTCAAACTTCCAATACTTCTTGCACATCATTGCATTGTAAGTTCTTGTTCCTCTATCTTCCATTATCAATCTCTCAAGATTCAAGCATGAGATGTCCATTGATGCACTCATCTACCATAATTTTAGTGCTCCTATCTTCAAGCATGTTTAGGGTTTATCTAGACCTCTATGTAACAGTAAGATATTTATCTACAAGAACGTAGGAATTTTAAGTTACGTACTCACAAGTTCATGTTCTTGATTTTGGAAATTCGTGAATATGTTGTCTTCATGGTTTCATTTATGGAAGAATATTTAGAATCACTTAGAAAACATGCTGTTTGCATCACGAACATATAATTAGCATGAATTTCGTATTCGCTCTAAATAGCGCTCGAAACGACGTAGGGTATAACTTTCAATCAAGGGCATTTAAGTCAATTTAGTCGTCCTACATAGACCCATTGCCATGTTACGTACCCCACTATTACCATGTATCTATTTCTCATGAACGTAGGCTTCATGAACAATCTTAGACGTCATGCTTGAATTTTAGGATGAAATGTATTCTCACGTTTTCATTTCTTGTACCACCTTTCCAACATGGTCGCTAAGGAGTAGTCATTCGATCTTTTGATAATCTCATGGGACTCACAGGAGTCCCACGAGATGTGCACATCCATGATCTATTCATACTATATATACCTCTTACGTCCGTGCTTGATTCGATATTTTTCTTTATATAGATGGCACACCAATTTAGCGCCAAGCCTCGTTGCCGAATAACCCGGACTCCTCAAATGTAGGTACACATGCCAGTTCCGATCAACATCGAGTATCCCTCACCTCCACGATCATCCTCCGCTTCGAAACCACTCGTTCACTTCCACATTGAGCAAACAATTAAAGAATCATATTTTAAATTTTTTGGCATTATTGAAAGTTTTGACCGATTGGGATGGTCGGGCACTCTACGATTAGAAACCCCATATATTCATGAAAATGAGATCAAGCAATGGGTAAATACATTGGTACGTCGTGAGGGGGAATTGGATCATGATTTTGAGCTTAGAGGTAATATCAACGGTTAGGAAGTGGTTGTTTCTAGGACAGATCTTTGTGACTACTTTGATTTTGATACGGACATCCCTTTGACCCGGGATTTCTGGATGGAGTCGGATTTATCTAGTGGTGTTCTTAGTCATTCTGAAGGATGGGCTTGGAAATTATCTGAGGTCTTTAACCTGACCATCGAGCAAGCGCGTGTTTACACGAAATACTACAGGGAGACCTTCATCTATGGGCCAAAGTATTGTGGAAGTTGGAGGTTTTTAACATCTTACCTCGCTCACCTAACACTACATCTTTGAAAACCCAAGAAGTGATGATTATCCAAACTATATTAACCGAAAAGCCAGCTATCTCTTTAGCCTATATAATCATGCAAACTTTATGGGAAGCTACCATCGTCAGATCTCGCACTGAAATCCCCTATGCACGTATGTTAAGTGAATTATTCATTAATATGGGGATCATTTCAGATGGGTCGAGTCCAAGATTGTTGGGTCCGAACGATGTCTGGTTCATGCGAGCTACTATGGCAGGACTAGTCTTTGAACAAACATCAGAAACTTTCATGAATCGGGACCCGGCTCATGGCACCATATCCGTCATACCGCCTACACGATCCTTTTATGCGTATGAAAAGGAAAATGGCAAGGGCAAGGCCAGATTAGCTGAAGAGAGGCATTAGATAGGTGGTTCGTCAACCCAACGACAGTCTAACACCAAAATTTTTAGAAGCTTGCCTAGAAACAATGAAGGCGGCAATTGAGGGACTGCTCAATGCAAATAAGGCATTGTTGATACAAGTAGACAAGTTGCATCAAGAGCTCCAGATACAATCAATCTCAATAGGAGCCCACTCGCGTTGGTTGACAAGTCTCTACTCCAGAGTCAAGGCACTTGAGAAAATGGCATTCCACCGCGACTCCCGTGCATCTTCAGCAAGGACCTCTGAAAGGCTTCTAAAATGTGTTCCCCTCGGTTGCTAAGACTTTTTAGTTTCATATGTTTCTGAACAATTTATATTTTATTGTGTGGTGGGCCTTCGGGCAAAGACAATTGTGTCCGGTGTTCATGTTGGCACCGGTGATAGCAGTTGCTTTTCGTTTCTATGCTACGCTTTAAATTAATTTCCAATTATACCATGCTATAATTGTGCCTTTCGTAAAATTATTTGATCACAAGTTTTCTTCTTTTTCGGCTTTAATTTTGTGTCGAGGACGACACATTTCTTTAAGTTATGGAAGGGGAACACATAAATGCTTAATGTAATAGAACTAAAAATAATTTTTACGAAGAAATTAGCATTTTTAACGAACTAAGCATGCCCCCACAAAGCAAGAAAAACGAAAAAGTTTTGAGCCGAACGGGTCAGGTGTGCCCGCCCGATTTTGACAGATTTAAATAGAAAATTTGTTTCACTCAAACCCTAGTTAAGCATCCTCTATGCCTCTCACAACGGGTGCACCCATTTCGACCAATTTTCATTAAAAAATCCTTGTTTTTTGCTCAAAATATTCACTAGGAAGGATTTAGAATTGTATTTGGAAGTAATCTTGGGCAAAAACTTGAGTTTTCAACTCAAGTTAGGGAAGGATTGGCAAAGTAGGATCCAAGCAATCACCAGACCAAAGCATTTTCATCACATTCACTCCCAAAGGTATGAACTTTTGCTAAACTATCTTTGAATTAATGAAGGTGAGCTTCAATGGAGTTTTGGAACCAATTTTGACTTTTGTGTTTGACTTTTGTTTACATAAGTTGTAATGTAGGAATTTACCCATTGATTCTTTTTTGAAAAGTGTAGTAGAAAGTAGAATTTTTGGTTATATTGGAAAAAAGGTCATGCTATCAAAGTCACGTAAAAGTTGGTTGCTATTCTATGTATTTTGCATAAATTATTAATATGATGATATGCTCATGATAATTAGTTTAACTAAGACATATGTGCACTACATATAGTTGTTAATGCATTGAATGTGAATTGTGGTCTATTTCACGGAATAAAATTGCAAGGGGTAGATACAATTATATACTAAAAAGTCGTAATTGCAGATGTCACGAAGAACTAGACAACGAGTAGGGGAGGGCGCCAGTTCGTCTACTCAACCGAGAGTAGAATGGAACCCGGATTTTCCACTGTCCCCACACCCGGCTAATATTCGACAGCAATTATTTATGACAAAGAAGTTTTCGAGGAAGGTATTGGTTGAAAAGAGAGTGTAAAAGGAAGAATTTGAAGACTATGGGGTGGTTCGGAACTTTGATCATTTGGGATGGAAAGCGGTCTTAGAACTTGGCGGTCAACACATTTACCAAGAGGAGGTAGTTAAATGGATGTCGACGCTAAGAAGAGAGCAAGGTCGTAGTATTGGGGATTTCACGTTGATAGGTCGTGTCAATGGACACGAGTTCCCGATGACGGCACACGCCATTTGGGAGATTTCGGTGTGGACATAGGAGTGGGCATGGACGATGCCCGAGTATTCAGTTACTAGTATAAGACTAACGCACAATTGGTGTTCACCGACAGATTTTGGGAAGGGGAGTGGACGACACAGTTGGCCGAGATATTAAAAATAGACTACAATGCCGCTGTAGCTTACACAGCTTATGCAAGGAGAGATTTAAGCCCCATGACCAAGGTGTTGCACAAGATCGTCACCAATAATGTACTTCCAAGAGATAGTGATCTGACAAAGATACGACACAAGGAGGTAACAATTTTGTATGCGTTAACGACGGGAGAGCCGAGCCTCTCATTTGCGTGGATTGTGATGAACGACCTATGGTCGATGTACGAAACAAGAAAGAGGAAGATTATTGTAACACCCCGATCCCGTATGGACCGGCGATGTTAATTAACTACCTCATCTAACCAAAACAAAGTAAATTATTTATTAGACTTCCAAAGGTTAACATAAGTTCCAACTGATCTCAACTAACAAATTAAAACCAAAACCAACTTAATTAACTGTCACAATCTCCATTTATTAAAGAAAATAAAATAGGAAACAATAATTCTAATCCTCAAACAGCAGTCAACCCTCTGCACACTGCCTATCATCACCCCTGAGTACCTGCCGGAAGAAAGAACACAACATGAGTCAAACGCCCAGTACGGAGATCGATTACAAGTGCAACGAATACGAATTCAAAGACTAAGGAATGTTTTGAAAATAAGTTTCAAAAAAATAGAATGTTTTAAAAATGGTTTTTCTTTAAAATAAATATCCACCTCCACACCAGATCAAACAAAAAATACAATGGCTGAAGCAACAAAGGGTTGGGTTATTTTTACCAAGCGTCCTAACATCATATACAACAATCACTCTCACAATCACTCTCAAAATCCATCATATCACTCAAGACCTCACTGAGAGGCCACCTCAGTGCATCTGGCCGGAAGGAGTGTATGTCATTACACTACAGTTCCGTCTCCCTCTTCTTACTCGCTCGATCTCTCGGCTAACAGCTCACCCACTCATCTCTTTCTCGCCGCCGCTGACCAAGACCATTGCGGTCGCCCCTGGTGTGGTGCCGCCACCAGAACCCACAACCACCACCGTCATCGCCTCTCAAACCCACTTTCAGGTTGGTTTTCTTTTCTGGTATTAACATTTTAGTTTGGTTTCGGATCCTTTGATTTCATTCACATATTTCATATATAAAACATCATATTCATACCTTAACAAGATTCTGATATTTTAAGCAGAGTTCACTACCTCGATTTGAAGAAGAATCGTGAGTGATTGCTTGGTTTACCTCCGGTCTTCTCCCACGGTACTTGAACCGCCGGCTACGGCTTCCGTTCCTTTTCTGAGTTTGTAACTATATTAGGGTTTAGGGTTTTTTTTTGGGATTAATGATATTAAATATAGATGTAACCCTAATTATCTGGGTTGGGCTTGCTTAGTCTAAGTTAGTTTCCTAATTAATTAAGCCCATCTATTTAATTAATTTATCTGAGTTATATAATTTATCACTTTGATCCCTTTTATTTTTCTTAAATAATCTGTTGCTTATTAACATTATCAAGTTAATATTATTATTTGTATTTTTTTTCCATTTTCTAAATTGTTATTATTTGCATTTTCGTTTATTAAAATTTTTAATTAATATTCGGGTTATTATAACAATCACCAGTTAAATTGATTTCGATGATCGCCAATAACTTTGTTAGGTTTATTATTATGTTTTGGATTAGTTGTGTGTTTCTAAATTTTAAGTGTTTAAAATTTTACGGTTATTACAACTTACCCCAATTAAAAAGGATTCTGTCCTCGGAATCAAACTAAAGAAACTAGGAGATAACTAAATTATCGAATAGATGGGGATAACGCTCTCTGAACGACTTGCAACTGATGGTACCTTGACTTCAAATCAATATTCTCGCTTCCATGGCCGAAACGATAGGAATAATGCTACTAGGTCGAAACGCGATGGACACAATTAGGATCTTTGAGATCACCGAAGATAACGCGCATACACATAGGAAGTAAGCAAACAGTAAAAACATGATTCTCGACACATAACGGACAATCAAGACACAGACAATCAATAACCACATAATTCCACATGGGAGTAGAGATACAAACCAAACCAACACGCTGAACAAAAGACGAAGAGATAATAGAATGCGTAGAATCCGTTTCGAATAACACATGAGCCTCTCGGCCCGAGAACGAAAATTAACTCGATATCGTACCTGGAGAATTTGCATCCTGATGCTCGGTGATGAAGAAAACTCTACCGACATTCCCTCTCTGGTTACCAGCACCCGCCTGCTGATTATTACCTTGTTGCTGATTATTCCCTGCATTATCCTGCTGGTTATTAGCACATTGATTTCCCCTCGCATTCCCCTGCTGATCATTCCCTGGTTGCGCCGTACAATTCCTAGCAATGTGCCGCTGCTAACCACAGTTGAAGCAAGCTCTGGCCTCCCGAAAACAAGGCCTCCCAGGATGAAATGTTCGACATCCATTACACGCAGCAATCATAGCCTGACTATTATTCGTTTGCTCCGATAACATATCGAGCACCGACAACTGGTTATCAGCTCCATGCTGGAATCCCCTGTTTCTATTCCCATCATTCTGTCCTGACTGAAACCTGACATTACGGTCTGAAGCCTGCCCGCGGTTTTCTTCTCGACCCCTCTTTCGGTCACCTCCATTATTAGCACGAAAGTCTGCCCTCTCCATTTCCACGGTTTTTTTTTGCTGCATCAGCCGCATCCGAGATCTTTTAGTATTTCCTGTCGACTATTTGCCGGCGAATCTCATACCGCAGGCCCCATATGAACTTGTGAGCTTGTTGCTTCGCGGTTCCAGCCGTAGCGCCAACAAATCTCGCGACTCGCACAAATCGCTCCATATAGGCACTCACATCCTTATCGTTTTCCTGATGGATGCTCGCATATTCTTTCTCACATGCTTGAATATCGACCGCTGGGAAGTATTGTTGGTAAAACATCTCCAAGAAATCTCTCCAGGACAAGGATTCCAGGAAACCATCACCGTCTACCTCCTTCAGAGTCTTCCACCAGGAATGAGCATCCCCTTTCAGTTTATAGGTAGCCAGATGTATCTTCTGGTTCTCTGTGCATTCCAGGACTTCGAAAATCTTCTCCATATGAGTTGTCCAGTTCCTTGCATCATTCGGTTTCTTCCCCCCACAGAAAGAATCAGGCATTTGTTTCTGAAACATCTCCAAAAGCTTATAAGTTGGCGGTTCCTGAGCATTTTCTGGCGCATCTACAACCCCAGTATTATTATTACCCTGGTTCTGAACGACTGCCAGAATTTGAGGCACAGCTTGTGTTGGGAAATAGTTTAAGTACATTCAAGCTGTTAGTTTAGACTTCTCAGACTGTTAGTAGATTTTACTTGTAAATCCAAAGTTCATGCTGCTAGTTGAAGAAACTCGAGCTGCCAGTGTAAAAGTTCAAGCTGCCAGAGCAAAACTACTCAAGCTGCTCAGTTCATACTGTCAAGTGATTCAAGCTGCTCAACAGTTTCAGAAACAGAAAGTGTTGATTTTCAGGAAACGATATCTACATGAAGATTCCAGCATATCTACTATCAAAGAAGTCATAGTTCGTCAAAGAAACATATCAAGAAGCAATATAAATACAGAGAATAGGTCGTCCTATTAAAATAGGAGTTTTCTGCATATTTTGAGTCTGTAATTGCTTTATTGATTAAGTTTTCATAAGCCTCTAAGGTTGTAAAACCCTAAGAACAGTCTGTGTTCTTCGTCTAATCAAACAGATTAGAGGTGATTGTAATCGTTGAATTCAGCAATACAAACAGTCTTGATCAATTCTTGTGTGTTTATTCATTATTGATTCTGAAAGTTTTTGATAAAATAATTAAGTGTTATTCCGCAAACTTCTTGATTAAACTTTGATTCAAAGCAAGATTATTGATTTATACTCTGATAAATTCAAATCAGTTAGTCTTGGTAATTCAGATTTAGATCCTGTCAAGTGGTATCAGAG
>JAANYP010003939.1:830139-937604 GCA_020465985.1 Centrapalus pauciflorus | reverse complement strand
TGAGTTCACACAAGCTGTCAGTATTTTGAGGCCTGACAAACCTGTTTGTTGAGATTAGTTTACCATTCACATTTTGAATGAATGTATTTGGAAGTTCACCAAGAGTGGATAAATCTTCTTTCAGATTACTTATCTCAACAATGGAAGCTGCTGTGTCAAGATCCCCTCCAAGATAGGCTTGGATTTGTGCAGGAATCTGTTGACTTATAAAATGGCTGACTTTTTGTGCAGATTGGCACCAAGAGTCAACTATCTTTTGAAGCTTGGCATGCTTTATATCTGTTTCTCTCTTTTCTTCCAGTAAAATGGAGTTGATGTGTTTTAATTCATCAAGCTCAGTTTCCAACTTATGGAAGAAACTGTTCCAGCTTTACTGGATTTAGTTTTAAGGATCAGCTTGTTAAGCCTTAGAGATTCAGATGAGTAAAGCATCATGCTTCTCAACAGCAGCTTTGAGACAACAAGCATATATTCAAACATTTACTTTTTCTTCAGAACTGTAAGCCATAAAATTTTGTACCTTATACATCATAGTAGGATTCCAGTTCTCTAAGCTGCTGAAGGCTTCAGCTTCAGCCATATCTTGTTTGAAGCTGCTTGTTGATGGGACATCAGTGTTGGCCATCAGACATTGATTATCTTCTTCATCAGATGATGAATCAGATTCCTCCCAGTCACATGTCTCTGCCATAAGTCCCTTTTGGCGATTGGAAGACACTGAGTTTTCCAATTTCCTTAGCTTAGCCATGGCCATAAGGTACTTAACCCTATAGCCATCATCCTTGTTAGTCTTGTTGGGTTTGGATGACTGACCAACAGCTTTTGACACACAGTCAGCAGCTATGTGACCAGTTTTGCCACACTTGAAGCACTCAGCTTTGGATTTGTCAAATGCCTTCTTTTTGCCAGCACTTGAACCTCCTTGCAGCATGTTTCTTCCAAACCTTTTCTTGTTGAACCTTCTGACAAGCATGGCTATCATTTGCTCATCATCTTGTTCAGCAAGATCTGCAGCATCTTCTTCGTCTGACACCTCCTCCTTTTCATCATCCTGTTGATCAGATTGAATGAACACTTCACTCACCTGATTTACAGGCTGTCTCACATTAGCCACAAAGGCTGCACCTCTTCTGGACATTTCCAAGGCATTTCTCTTTTGTTGCCTTGACTGTTCATCATTCAGTAAGGATCCATATAGATTGACCAGATCCATACTTCTGATAGTACCTGAGTTCCTTAGGATTGTTGAAAAATAGTTCCACTCTTCAGGTAAAATATCCAGAAATTTATTCACCAGGGTAAGACTGTCCTTGGTGATCCCAACAGCTTTGAGATCATTCACTAGAGCAGTAAACCTGGTGTAGGTTTCAGTGAGAGTCTCCTTTGGTTTAGCAAAGAAAAGTTCATACTGTCTAACAAGATTGTTGATCCTGTTGTCCAGTGTGATTGTGGGTCCATTCATAGACGGTACACAAAGTATCCCACATCTACCGTTTGCTTGTCTTCATTTTCCTCAACCTGCTTGAACACATTCACAGGGAGAGAAATGGGACCAGCTGTTGTTTCTGGCAAATTTGCATCCAGAGCACCAAATCTCTTGTTCTTCATCAGACCATTGACGCTTTAGCTTTCTTCAAAGGTCCTGATTTCAGGAGAGCTCCTTCAAACGTGGAGTTATAGTAGTAAAAAACAGAGGGGTTGGGCACCCATAGGACCCTCCATTCACTATCTTGGCAGTTGTACATCCAATTCTCTAAAATAGAGCATCTTCTGCACTTCCAAACAGGATGAAGTTTTTGATGATTAAAATTTTGAGGGCCTTGCCCATAGGGCCTTGTCATAGTAAGAGATTTTGCCAGCACTGTTGTCATGGAAACTTGGGGAGAATGAGAGATCTAGAATGACACATCACTCTAAAACTGCTTTGTTACCAGTTGTAGGTCCCGAGAGGTTCCCAAAGTATATAGTTATAAGCTGTAGAGGGGGGGTGAATACAGCAATTTAAAAACTACACACTCTTTTCTCAATGTTTGTATGTATTATCAACAATTTGTTAATTACAAACAAGCTTGAATGCGGAATAGTTCAAGCTGAGATGACAGATCCAACAGTATGCTTACTAGTCTAAGACAGACTCAAACTAGTATACAATGAATACACTCACTAAGAAGCACTCACTGTGTTTACAAGACTTAAGGAACAGCTTAGGTAAAACAGCTTAGACACACAGATGCTGGTTTACAGAACACTTGCATGCATGAAAATCACACTTGCACGTTCACTCTTGGGTTTCAGCACTTAGCTTTCTTCACACTTTCTTTCTGACCTTAGAAGCTTCCTTTTATACTCACTTAGAGGATCTAAGAGAAACATCTTCATTGGACGGAATGAAAAGGAAAAGTCTTGTTGAAAAGACAACATAACCTTTTCTGCACTTTTCTGAAAAGCAGACTTGTCTTCACATGTGCAGAACTTTTGTCTTTTTACTTTGTCTACTGTTGCATTGCCTTTAACTAATTTAGGAATGTCAACTTTGCGTCTTTCTTCCTTGTAAAGGCCTATTTTGATATAAGAAAAAGGTCTGTCACCCTTTTTCAAATAACCTTTTGTCTTCATGTTACAGAACAGCGTGGGCAGGCTGAGCAGTTCAGTTTTCCACTTGGTCTTCGACTTTGTAAACTGATCTTGTAGTCAAAAACAATACATGATGACTTGGAAACACATTCCATAAAGTGTTTAGCCTGTTCACAAAGAACAGGTTCTGTTCACAAAGAACAGAACACCTTAAAAATGCCCAAGCTGCTCAACAGTGTAGAGCAGCGTAGACAGTTTATGTCCAGCCTGTTCAGCAGACAGAGCAGCTTGGACAAACTGTCTTAGTTGCAACACATGCAACATATAGAACAGCTTTAGACTGATATTGCAAATCATTTTCAGGTTTCAATAAGGCATATAACAGGCCTTAAATTCAACCTTCAAATGCATCAACAGGTTAGATTATAAAATCTCCCCCTCAGATGTAGAACAGGTTTGACTGAGGCCTTTTTGTGCCTAACAGTGATTCTTTTGGATTTGTCTGATATCTAGCACAAACACATGTAGCAAACATAATATCATGTCTACTAGTGGTTAAATACATTAATGACTCAATTATTCCTCGATAATGAGTTACATCTACAGGTTTTCCTGAAATGTCCTCATCGAGTTTGGATTTTGAATCCGGAGCCATGGGAGTTTTTATTGGAGTACTGTTGACCATGTTAAATTTCTTTAGAATGTCTTGAATATATTTGGACTGATTAATAAAAATGCCATCAATCAATTATTTAACTTGTAAACCTAAGAAAAAATTTATTTCTCCCATCATACTCATTTTGAATTTCTGGGACATTAAGAAAGCGAATTTCTTACAAAATTCATGATTTGTAGACCCAAATATTATATCGTCTACATAGAATTGAAATACTATAATATCTGGCCCCTGACGTTTTATAAACAGGGTAGTATCAACTGCACCTTCGTTAAATCCACATTTCAACAAGTATGTTGAAAGTGCATCATACCAAGCTCGCGGTGCTTGTTTAAGGCCGTACAGTGATTTGTCTAAAATATATACATGATCAGGTTTCGAAGGATTAGTAGAGCCTTCGGGCTGATATGTATATACTTCATCAGTTAATTCCCCGTTTAAAAACGCAGTTTTAACATCCATTTGGTAAACAGTGATATTTTTTTGAGCAGCAAATGCTAGAAACATCCTAATTGCTTCTATTCTTGCAACAGGTGCAAACGTCTCATCATTGTCGATCCCTTCTTGTTGACTATATCCTTTGGCAACGAGTCGTGCTTTGTTACGAATTGATGACTCCATGTTCATATTTCTTATTCCTAAAGATCCATTTCGTGCCAATGATAGATTTATCTTTAGGTCGCTCTACCAGTCTCCAGACCTTCAACCGTTCAAACTGATTCAGTTCTTCTTGCATCGCAACAATCCAATCAGCATCCAGAATAGCTTTTTTCACATTTTTAGGTCCAATTTTGCTGAGAAATTTTGAAAATAAGCACTCGTTTATTGTTGCTCTTCTGGTTTGGACTGAAGCAGAATGATCACCAATGATATTTGATGTTGGGTGATTTCTAGTCCACTTGAAAGTATGTGGATATGGTTGAATGTGATCTTGATTGGGATTTAGGTCTAAATAGGGAAGTTGGGGGTTTGCTTCAGATGTAGATGGTACGTTATCTGAGATAGGAGTTTCTGAGTGTGCAGATGTTAAGGGGGTTTCATAAGATTCTGGAGGTTGAATAGGTTGTGCACTTTCAGTAGGCAAGTGCACATCTGCTGTCGAAGCTTCTCCAGTTTCTTCTGAGATTAGTTGATGAGAATGATCCGACACTACGACAGGATCTTCAGTAATCCTGTCAGGAACCAAATTTAAAACATTAGTTTTGGGCTTCTCAAAGTAGTCTTCATAGAAATTCTCGAACAGTTTATTTGAATCTGAATTTTCTGCACTCTGTTCATTTGACTCCATAGAAGTCGGCTTGTTATGTTCGGGTCCTGAACTGGTATGTTCAGAAGCCATTACCACGCCTTCATCAAAATTAACATTGACGCTTTCATTGACTGTCTTAGTCCGCTTTTTGTAGACCCGGAAAGCTACTGACTCCTTCAAATATCCTATGAAGATACCTTCATCAGCTTTTTGATTAAATTTTCCAAGGTTGTCTTTGTCATTTAATATGAAGCATCTGCATCCAAAGACATGGAAAAATTTAATATTAGGTATCCATTTGTTTATTAGTTCATAAGGAGTTTTCCCGAATCGTTTATTGATAATTGATCGATTCTGCGTGAAACAAGTTGTTGCAACAGCTTCAGCCCATAAGAATAACGGAAGGTTGGAAACGCAAAAGCATCGTTCTTGCTGATTCCACTAGTGTCTGATTTCTTCGTTCAACGACACCATTCTGTTGTGGAGTACGAGCGGCTGAAAATTGATGTGTGATTCCCACAGAATTCAGAAATGATTCAAGAGTTTTGTTCTTGAATTTTGTGCCGTTATCTGATCTGATAGTCTGAACTGAAAGTTGCAACTTTACTTGAATTCTTCGGATGAAGTCTATAATGATTTCGGTAGCATCAGATTTGGACCGCAGGAAGAAAACCCATGTGTATCATGAGTAGTCGTCGACTATTACCAATATATATCTTTTCTTGTTTATACTTTGTACTCTCATTTGTCCACATAGATCCATATGTAGCAATTCCAGGGCTCTCGTTGAAGAGTGTTCTGATTTGGACTTGTGTGAAGCTCTAGTCATCTTTCCTTTTTCGCAAGCGGCGCACAACTACTCCTTTTGAAATTTGAGAGTTGGTAGCCATTTAACTAACACACCTTTTGCTAGGTTGGTTAATTCGTTAAAGTTCAGATGAAAGAGATGATGACACAACTCCAGGAGTTGTTGGACAAGGGCTTTATTCGACCAAGTTCATCGCCGTGGGGAGCTCCGGTGTTATTTGTTAAGAAGAAAGATGGCACCATGAGGATGTGCATCGATTACCGGGAGCTGAATAAATTGACAATCAAGAACAAGTATCCGCTGCCGCGGATAGATGACTTGTTTGACCAGTTACATGGAGCTTGTGTGTTTTCTAAGATTGACTTGAGGTCAGGATATCATCAGTTAAAAGTTAGAGAGGAAGATGTGCCTAAAACAGCTTTTAGGACACGTTACGGGCATTACGAGTTCTTGGTTATGCCTTTCGGGTTAACCAATGCCCCGGCTGTCTTTATGGATTTGATGAACCGAGTTTGCAGACCGATGTTGGACAAGTCGGTAATTGTTTTTATAGATGACATTTTGGTGTATTCAAAGTCTGAAGCCGAACACTCTGATCATCTAAAAGAGTTATTGGAATTGTTAAGAAAGGAAAGGTTGTATGCCAAGTTCTCAAAATGTGAGTTTTGGCTGCAACAGATTCAATTTTTGGGGCATGTGATATCGGGGGCCGGAATTTCTGTAGATCCGGCTAAGGTAGAAGCGGTAAGGAATTGGGAGCCGCCTCGCTCAGCTACGGAAGTCAGAAGTTTCCTTGGGCTGGCAGGCTATTATAGGAGATTCATTAAGGACTTCTCAAAGATTGCAGTCCCTTTGACGATGTTAACAAAGAAGAATGCACCGTTTGTATGGGAAACTGTGCAGCAGGAGGCGTTTGATATTTTGAAAAAAGACGTTAAGTGAAGCACCGATACTTGCCCTACCAGAGGGTAATGAGGACTTTGTGGTATACACGGATGCTTCGAGGTTGGGACTTGGTGCGGTATTGATGCAACGTGGAAAAGTTATAGCTTATGCTTCGAGACAGTTAAAGCAGCACGAAAAGAACTACTCGACTCATGACTTGGAGTTGACTGCAGTCACTTTTGCACTGAAATTGTGGAGACACTATCTGTATGGAACTAAGTGTCAGTTATACACTGACCATAAGAGTTTAAAATACATATTTAGTCAGAAGGAGCTCAATATGAGGCAGAGACGTTCGATGGAACTTATAAAGGATTACGATTGTGAAATCCTTTATCATCCCGGGAAGGCTAACGTGGTAGCCGATGCTTTGAGTCGCAAAGCATATGCCAAGGATTGCTGTTACATGTTGACATCTACTATGTTAACATCCACTATTATTGATGATGTCAAGGCCGCTCAAGAGGAAGCCTTGAAAGACGAGAATGTTGGTGCTGAAGATATAAGAGCACAGATTAAGGATATGGAAACAAGTGAATCGGGTTTGAAAGGTATATATGGGAGAATCTGGGTGCCAAAGTATGGAGGCATGAGAAATGTGATAATAGAAGAAGCTCATCAGTCTAAGTTTTCTGTACATCCCGGGAACACAAAGATGTACAACGAGCTGAAAGCAGACTTCTGGTGGCCCGGATTAAAGAAAGATATCGGACAGTACGTGGAGAGATGTCGAACTTGTCGGTTAGTGAAAGCCGAACACCAGCAGCCTTACGGTAGTTTGCAACCGCTTCCCATCCCGGAATGGAAGTGGGAACATATCACGATGGACTTTGTCACGAAGTTGCCGAAGACTAGGCGTCAACACGATGCAGTTTGGGTCATAGTGGATCGGTTGACTAAGTCCGAACATTTTATACCGATAAGAGAAAGTTACTCCTTAGAAAAGTTGGCTAAAATTTATATGGACGAGATTGTTTCTAGGCATGGAGTGCCTAAGTCCATTGTATCTGATCGTGACAGCCGATTTACTTCCAACTTTTGGTCGGCATTGCAAGAAGGGTTAGGATCGAGGATTGCTATGAGTACGGCTTACCGTCCGCAAACCGATGGTCAAAGTGAAAGAACCATCCTAACACTCGAAGATATGATGCGGTCGTGTGTGTTAGACCTCGGTGGCAATTGGGACGATCATTTGCCACTGATCGAGTTTTCATATAACAACAGTTACCACGCGACGATCAAGAAAGCACCGTTTGAGGCATTGTATGGGAGAAGATGTAGGACTCCTACATGTTGGAGGGAAACCGGAGAAACGCCGATTGCTGGGCCGGCATTATTGCAGGAAACGAATGAGAAGATTCAGTTGGTGAGACAGAATATGAAGGCGGCCCAGGATCGCCAGAAAAGTTATTACGACAGGAGGCACAAGCCAATCAGTTTCGATATAAATGATTGGGTTTATTTGAAGGTGTCACCTATGAGGGGTGTTACACGTTTTGTAAAAAGAGGAAAGCTGGCTCCAAGATTTGTTGGGCCATTTAAGATAATAGAAAAAGTTGGAAACCAGTCATATCGTTTAGAGTTGCCGGAAGAAATGTCGGGCATACACCCGGTGTTCCATGTGGGAAATCTCAGGAAGTCATTCACTGCCGAAAACGAAGATTGGGCAGATCACACTGAATTGCAAATCGATGAAAGGCTCCGGTATGTTGAAGAGCCGGAGTGTGTGTTAGACACGAAAGTGAAGAAATTGAGAAGTAAAGAGATAGAGATGGTGCTTGTTCGTTGGAAGCATCACAAAGGAGCAAATCATACGTGGGAGCCTAAGTCTGAGATGTTAAAGAAATACCCGCAACTTTTCATATCCGAGTAACTTCGAGGACGAAGTTTAGCGTGGTGGAGCCCATGCTGTAACATCCTCGGGTTTAATTTATTCTAATTGGGATAATTAGATAAATTTTGTATTAAGTTAAATTATTGATAATGATTATGTATTTGAATTTATGGAAGTTGATTGCGTATGATGGAAATTTAGAATTTTTATTTATTTAAGTGAAAATAATTATTTAAGTATTAAGGATAATAAATAAAAGATGGAAATCTTTTATAAATCAGTATTAGATGGGATCTGATGAGTTGAGGGACTAAAGGTGTTAAAATGGAATTTTGAAATAAAAGACCAAAGGTCTTTCATTTCCACTTATCACTTTCTCTCACTAGAAATTTTTCTCATCTCTCGGCTCTCTCTCTCTCTCTAAAATTCGAAGATCATCAAAAACTTGGATTTTGAAGCTGAAAATCTGGAACAAGATTGCTAGGAAGGAATTATAACATCTGCAATCATCGAATTAAGGTAAACATTTCATTAAATATCGAAATTTGAAGGTTTTTGGTTCGGTTCTTATAAAATCCGAATCCATAGAATTGGGGTTTAAATGTTGATGCATGTATGATATGGTTATGAAATCATTAAAATCGAGTGTTAGAGTTGATATATATTGAATTTCAGCTTCTGAATCAACCTCTAAGTACGATTTTTAGAGATTTGTGTGTGTTTTAGTGTGTGTGTTTTACGGATGGAACAAAATGAACAAAAATGGGTTTAATTTGATATGTAATAGTGTTAATATTAGTGTTAAAAGTGTTGAAAATAGATGTATTTTAGTTTGTGTAAGTTATTCCATGTATTGAACTAGAACCAAAAACGATGGAATTAAATCTGGAAGTGACAAAAACTGCACAAGTATGAACACAGTGGGATCCGAATTCGGATCCGAGATGAACTCGGATCTGGTCCGAATTCGGATGAGGCCCGGATTTCTGGAAAATTAATATATCAAAATATTCTAAGTGTTTGAATTTCGGATGTGGTCCGAATTCGGTTGGGGACCGAATTCGGATATGGTCCGAACTAGCTTGTGGTCCGAAATAGGGTTTATAATGGGACCGAAATAGGGTTCATATGAGAACCGAACTGGGGGTCCGAATTCGGGTGGGGTTCGAATTCGTACATGGATCCGAAATTGGGATCAAAAATGGTAACAACTTATAAAAATTAAGTTTTATGGAATTAAACAAGATATTAACACAATGTGTTGTTACAAATGACTTACAGGTCCCTTGTGGTGTTGTTTAACCCACAGTGGGGTACTTGGTTGATCCGGTTGAAATTCCGAGGAGAAATAATATTGCTTAAAGATTAATAACGCACCCACTGTGAGTACCTTTGATTTTTAACATGTCTGCATCTGCTTTATGTTTGCATTGCCTGCTGAGGCCTGTTGTTTCATGTTCGTTTGGCATTCTACTAACATGCGTTTATGTTGATGCACATTCATATTTGTTGCATGTCCGTTCATTTGTTGTGCATCCTTTCGATGGACCTGCGTGGTCGCATCTGTACTCTGATGTTACTGTGCTATATGACCAAGAGTTTGACACCTCTGTGGTCAGGATAGACAGTAGGTCATCCCCGATGTAATGTCTGCCTCAGATGGTTGGTTATTCTTATGCCGAGTGTCAGCTCGAAGGAGCTGCGGCTCAGGTTTGCGTATCTGGGATACGTGTGGAGTATACGGTATGTGTTACCGCGGATACTCTGGGGGCATCATAAAGATTTGTAGAATGTGTGAAAATCATCTGGTATTCACTAAGCTTTAGCTTACCCCTTCAGTTGTTGAATTTTTACAGGAAAAGGGAAGTCTACAGTTGGACCATCTAGCTAGGATATTTGTTGAAGTATTTGAAGAAATCTACCGTGAGCTTTGGTATTTGGATTATGGAATTATTGTTGTAATAAATTTGGGATAATGTAAAATGTTTGAGTATGTAGATTTAGACATGTAACCTATGTAGCACCATAGGGTGTTTGACACATTTGTATTATTTTATTATGTATTATGCTTCCGCGCTTTTATTAAGTACCAGATCATTATGTTATCTGTTTGTTGGTGATTAATCCTGGGTGAATTGTAATTGGTGGTTAATGTGGCAAGGGTGTCACAGTAACATACATGATTTACCTATAAGACGAAATAACACATGAGGTACCCACTTATAGTTGGGTACTTTTGATTTTGGTAAATCATGCAGTTGATGATGCTTTTTCTCATCAGATATGTCTTTTATTTTAACAGTTGATGATGATTTAGGTACCCACTTTTTAACAGTTCTTTTTGGTATCCACTTTTGTACAATTCGCGGCGGAACTGTTTTTGAAAGATTATGCTGTGGAACCTTTTTCTGTTTGAAAGATGGGTCCTTTTTCTTAGGTTGCCATACAAGCTTATCAGATTTTACAAGCAATGATTTACATGAAACAAAATTAAAAGTAATTAAATCCGTTCGAGAGAATTTGATACAAGATTTATCAGTAAATTCATTATTACAGACAAAATTTTTAAATTTGCTATTTCTATCTGTAACAATATTTACCTTCACTCGCCACTCTTGTTTTATTTTCTGGTTTTTCTTTTCTCTCTGCTTCTTTCGCCATACTTGCTTCCGAGAACCGTTCACAATATAATCTGACATAGAAGAAACATGAGAATTAGTGATTTTAGAAACTTGTTTCTTCTGTAAAGGTTTCTTACCTTTTGAAGTTTGGACTTTGAGTGCAATTGAGTCCTTTGTAGAAGATGATTCACCTTTTTCATATTTAGAAGTATCAAAAGTAACTTTTGTTTTCGCCTTCTTTTGTTGTAAACTTGGTGAATTTTCAGATGATTTCTTTGAAACTGTAGAAATTCTTTGTAGAATTTTAACAGGTTCTTTAAGATCATTAGATTGTTTGTTGTGTAAAGGTTTTACAAATTCATCTATTTTAACAAACATATCTTCTGATGAATTAAAATCAGAGTTGATATATAGATCAAATTCTGTTTGAGAGTTGATAGAATCTAGTGAAATTTAAGATAATGGATCAGATAATGTTTTGTTCTCAGGAAGTTTTTGTAACTTTTGTTCCAGAATTTTAAGTTCAGCCTTAAGAGTTTGATTTTCTGTCTCAAAGTTTTTGATTTTCAATTCGAGATCAGGGTTTATCTTTTCAAGAATTGAAAATGGTAAATATAACTTTTGAGATTGAGTAGTAGATTCAGATAAATCCTTTTCAGAATATGTCTGAATATACTCCTCTTTAATGTCAATATTATTATTTGATTCATTTATTCTGTTATAGTCAACAGTGCATATTATCTGATCTTAATCTTTTTGAATCTTCACTAGTTTCTACCTCATCTGATGCTTTCATAAAAGTCATTTTTAATCCTAGATTCATATATCTGACATCATATAAAGTTGGTGAATTTGAGATAGTTGTTGTCAGATATTTAGGATTTTCCCAACCAATACCAGATTTAGAATTGTAAAATTCAGTGTCTTTTGGTTGATTTAAATAGATAGTTTGATCTGTTTGACCTCTTTTAATAAATTCATCTTCCATTGTCTTTATTTTCTCATAAAGTTTTGTTCATTCTTCAAAAATGGCATGATATTTTACAGAAAAATTTGAAGCCTTTAATTCTGACAACCTAAGTTTTTCTTGTAGGTTAGATATATTGTTATTAAGTTCTTGGATTTTGCTTTGAATTTCATTTGCTTTGTCTTGCAAATATGAAACTGCTCGTAATGCCAATGCTTTATCCTTGGAAAAATCTAATACTAATGCATGTTCATTATGTAATTTGTTTTCCAAGAAGTGAGCATGTTTCTTTTCAGCCTTTAATGATTTTTCAAATTTCTTTAGCATAAAGGCCATTTGTGTTAATTTTTCTTCAAGCAAACAGGAATCATCATTTTCAGAGTCAGAATTAGAATTTACCTCTAGTGATTTTGAACTGTCTGATTTTTCTGACTCTGATTCATCAGTATCCTTGTCTTTGCTGCAGCCAGCTTTTCCTGTTGCCATCAACGCGAATTCTTCAGCCACTTCCTCATAAGACTCTTCTTTGTCCTCATTTTCTTCATCTGTTAACCCAAACCATACCTCATCTTCTGCTATCATACTTGACTCACTCATTTCTGATTCATTGAAGACTTCTGATTTCAAGCAGATATGAGCATCCTCATCCAATATGTCTTCATCCTCTAACAGTTGTAGCCAATGATCATCCTCAGCCATAAGAGCTTTTCCAGCTTCCTTTTCTTTGGCTAGGAGAGCCTTTCTTGTGTAGTAATCAGAGTCTTTGAATACTGGCATTCTGCACTCATGAGCAAAGTGTCCTGGTTTTCCACAATTGTAGCACTTTTTCTCTGTTTCTTTTTTTGCTGATTTATCAGATTTTTCATATTTTTCCGCTTTCCTGCCACTGCTCTCACCAGACTTTTCGTACTTCTCTTTCTTTTCAAACTTCCTTGAGCCAGTCTTATATCGCATTTTGTTGTTGGTTGGCTTTCGATAGAATTTCTTCTGGAATGCCTTAGTGAGTAAGGCCATCTGCTTTTTCATCTCTTCTATCTCTGAATCGGCGGATGAATCTGAAGAGTCTGATTCAGAAGAGCTACTACTTATGACTGCCCGTTTCTCCTTCTTCAGCTTATACTTATATTTCTTTTCAGCCAATAAAGCCAAAGGGTTAACGGTCTCTTTCTTGGCTTTCTTTTTACCAGATATTTTCCTCAAAACAACCTCTTGATAGTTGTTGAGGTTTTCAAAGATCATGTGGAAGTCCATTTCTTCAATGTCTTTCGTCTGTTGTATGATCATCGTATACTTTTCCCATTCTGGGTTAAGTACGTTTAGAAACTTGACGTTGATATCTAGATTGGACTTTGTTACTCCGTTTCTTTTCATCTCACTTACAAGACTGACAAACCGCAAGTAAGTATTTTCTAGTAATTCTCCTTCTCGTGCTCTAAAATTCTCGAAAGTCATCAGACTGTTCCTTGCTCTATTGGTTGCTGCCCAGTCGGATCCCCTCATTAGCTTGCACACCTCATCCTAGATGGATTTGGCGGTCTTTGTGTTTGTTAGGCAGGTATAGATATCATTAGGGATTGAAATCAGTAACAACTTCCTTGCTGTTTTATCCCCTAATTTTCTTCTTTTCTGTGCCTCTGTTAGGTTTGTAACCTCAACAGTTTTTTCTGGAATCGAAGGGTTTCCAGTCCGTACACCAGGGATAGTTTCTAGGAACACAGCTGGTCCGTCAGTCAAGGACTTTAGCATTTCTTCCGAGAGGTCATGGAAACTGATAAATTCCAAAAACCTTTCCCTCCACTGTATGTATTCTCCCCGATAGAGAATTGGAGGTTTCGTCTCTGATCCCATGGCAAGCGCGTCTTTTGACATGATGATTGATAGATAGGAAACTTTCCAAGATCGAATGATATTTGATTGAAATTGAAACAGTTGATCAATTACTGAAAATTGATCAAACTTGAAAGAATGTTGAACGAAACTCGAATGAACAAGATAATCAACTTGAATGAAGAGTTGATCAACTCGATTAATGAAAGAGTGAAACTCGAACCAATGTAAACTAAACTAGAATATATAACAAATGAACTTGTTAGAAGAAGTAAGCAACTCGAATTGAGTAAAGACTCAACTCGATTCAGTTAGAACAAAACTCGAATCAATAAGTAATGAAACTCGATTGAATCTATGTGCAACTCGATTGATTCTGTGTGTAACTCGATTGATTCTACGTGCAACTCGATTTATTCTATTGTGCAACTCGAATTAAACATGTGTAACTCGATTGAGACTATGTCAAAGTCTCAATTAAGACAACTCGAATGTTCTTTCCTTTGAACTTAGATCAACTCGAGTTGAACTAAGTCCAACTCGAATAAAATGTAAGTTCAACTCGAATTAAATGCACTCCCAACTCGAATATAATAAAAAGCAACTCGATTGAAATTCAATTTCAACTCGATTGACACTAAAGTCAACTCGATTTAAACTTGAACTTAACTCGATTGGTAAATGCAGTCAACTCGAATTGCCCAAGAACACCGTATAATCTGAGTTTCTTAATTTTTCAATATTTTCAAGTCTGAAATTCAAATAAATTTGTAAAACTGAGCTATTTTTAACCAAATTGATATCGAAGGTAGGGATTTTGATTTCAAACACTTTTTGTGAAAGTATTTCGTCCAAAAACATATCTAAATGTGACTTTTTAAATGAAACAGTGGAGAACTTTTGGTTTTTCAAAATTTCTGAAAAATCAACAGATCTTTTTCTGTGTTTGATGAATCAAAACAAATATATGATCAATTCAATCGACTTCCTAATTACTTCCTTCGATCCAATTTTCACATTCAACAATCAACAGTATTAAACCCCTTGTTGATTTTTCTGTTTTCGAAAAAATTCTCAAGAACAGTGTTCGATAAAAAAAATTTCAATCTCAATCAAAAATCACCCTATGTCTCTGATACCAATTGGAATTACGAATCCTATATATGAATCAACAATCAATTCAATTAATAAAGAACAAAATCACGAACACTAACCAAATGCTTGGATTAATCACAGATTCGATTACAGAAGAGAATAAGAAGAACTTGCACTATAGCCCTAGATTCTTCTAAAATTCCGTGCGTACAAAATTGCAAATTGTCTGTATCTTCTATTACAAAGTCAACTACCTATTTATATTATTTAAAACTTTGAGCAATTTACAAAATAAACCCTAGACTTTGATTTTCATCAACAAATGATATTCCAACAATGTGGTTATTGAATAAACAACAAGAATCACAAGTTGTTTCAAGGTTATGAAATCCGGATATTCAGTAGAAATATTACATCGACTTTGAAAAATCATAACTAATTCAAAACTTAACGAAATGAGTTGATTCTTGTTTAAAAGTTAGATCTATGTCTTATCTAAATATATGGAAGCTCTCATAATTTAATATAGAGTTTTGAACCCCCACATATCATTTGGGAACCGAAAGGTTTAACAGCTCAAAAATGGCCAACATAGGGTTTTTAACGACCCTTTTCCCTAACCTAAACACCTCGAAAAAATGGTTGTTCTTAACTTGAAAAGTATTTGTACATAGTAGTTTTATGACTATGAGAACCAAAGCCCAAATCATTTTGGAGCTTGGTCAAAAACAGCCAAAAAGTAGGCCGAAAAACCTCATTAAAAGCTGGAAAATTATATATATAAAAACTTGACGTTTTTAAGTGGTTTTTATTATAAACTTTTTAATTGGGTGATTTTAAAACATAAAAATCAACATACATACATATTATCATATATGGGAGTTATTAAGTCCCTCATATCAATTAGCACTTGTTCAAAATACCTCAAGCATCATCACAAGTCGTCAACGCAAATCTTCATTTTACGCTCATATTTGTCATCACACTTACGGTGAGTACTCATAGCCCCTATTTTTACAATGTTATGTTTTGGGGTGATAATACATACTACAATTTTTATTTGGACACATTACATTGGAAGTACGACAAGGCTAACGTATTTTTGGAGTCGCATAAAAATTTCAAACCTTCAGAGATTTATTTGCATTATTAATATCATGATAGTTATGTTTATGAATCTCTGTAATTTGCGAACTACTTACGTTTTATTTGGATTATGTAAAAAAACAATGTTATTTTTTGAAGTTTATCAATGTATTTTTCGAAAACGTCCATATAGTGGCCGTTCACTTGATTATGACTATGCTTCCGTGACGTCACGCCTAGTTGCCAACCGGGGTAACAGGGTGTGACAGATATCATGAAGTCGGGGTGAGAGATTTTTAGATTAAATACTTTCACGATCCTATCTCCCCTTCTGAAATCCAAGCCATGCCTATACCAGAAGAGCTACTCGCTTTCGCCGATCAAGAGTCTCAGGCCGTTAGGCAATATAGAGAAAGGGATGCTCCAATGGCACAGCCAGAACTGGTTGAGCCTGCCCAAGGAGCCAATCTCGAGTTGTTAGGTCTAGGGGGAGAGCAGAGGGAAAATGAAAATGAGAGGGGAAATGAGGGTAGAGGGCCTGAGATTGAAGCAGCAAAAGATAGGGAAAGTGAGGAAACGCACAATGCAAATCTTTCTCCTCTAAATATTCCATCTCCTGGCAGTGATGATAATAATGTTGATGATGATGATGATGTTACTTCTCCGCCCATGTTCAATGCGTTCTCTCGCAACTCTGCGAGAAATAATCAAGAGTCGAGGGGGAGTTTGGAGAATAGCAGAGAGTACCGAGCCAGAAACAAGCCGGGCCGCCACATCTACTACTGGTGCTCATGTGTTGGGCGCCAGTATTGAAGTAGCCACCACTAGCCCAGTGGTGTGAGCACAAATCCCACCCACTCACCAGTTTCTCAACAAGCCGGTGTTTCACTTTTACACGGGGATTCAGCACATAATCTATCTGCAACTCATTTTGAGTTTGCGGATATTGAACAAGGCCCACAACAGCCTCAGTCGCCGCCATCATTTCTTGCACAATCGAGTCTAAAGCCCGTTGATATTGAAAAATCTTTGGCTAAGACACTTGAGTCGATTCAAACACAACGTCTAAGTGACGTTGTCGGAACACTCAGAGCCGTGCATACTGAAAGTGCACCGGCGATGATGAGTGAAAGTCCTGTCATGGCCACATTAATGCCAACCATGAGCACAGACCATCAAGGGACCTCTTCGGAGTCTCCCGAGATGCAAACGGAGAGCCTACGTGGCCCAGGGTTACACCCGGATTCAGTATCCAAAACCGAGTTTGTTGAGTTTAAGGTGCTCATGTCACAAAAATTAAGTGACATGTTCACCTTCATGACTCAACAGCCGGTCGTTCCTCAAGCTTACACTCTTGATGAAGCCAAGCGCACCCTTCACTCCATACTTAAAGCTTCATCAAATCTGTCACCCACAAATGCCTTGCTGTTGGAAATCTTGAACAATGAAGCCTCTGGCTCCTCATCTGCCACATCAAGAAATCTCTTGGTCACTCAAATGGGCGAGCGCTTAAAAGTAATTGCTGAATCTTGTAAAGGTGCTGCCCAACATACCAAAAGAAAGCATGATGACCAGGAGGATCCTGATCACCCTGAGGGGGAGAAACGTGCTAGAGCAGCTGGCGATGATCCAATGACCGTAGAAAGTCCGCTCCGCCAAGTCCAAATCAATCTGCACCATCACATCAAGTCGGGCCCCAGCAAGCCGAAGCAGAGCTCTAGGCTGAGACTCTTCAGGAATCACTCTCAGGAGCTTAGCTAACTCTGTCTGTTTGGGAAGAGCCCAAGAATCTAACAGCGTTTGTGGAACAAGAAGAGATATTGACCGCTATTCCTTTGAGGGTATTCGATCCAAAAGTTGTTATTCTTATTGAACCCGATGAAGAGGAACAGGAAACAAGAGAAAATAAACTAAAAGAGTCGCTACACATTAAATATGCTGGTGAAAAAGGGGTAGATCCACAAGATTTTGAATTTGAACTCCCTTCTAATGATCTAGTATCACCATCTCCTACTCCATCTCCAGTACAAGTGTCAAGGCCAGTTCCATCTCCAGCTCCAACTCCGTCAGTCCAATAAGCCTCTGAAAGTCCATTGATAATTCTGGTTATTCCAGATCAGTCTTTCGAGCCGGCTGATTCTTCAAGAGCATTTCCTATCTTCCAAGAGTGATCAGATGTTCCACCTTTAGCCTCTGCTGCGCCTAATGTTCTCAAAGAAATCACCATGCTATAAGCGAGGACGTCTGGAGGTGCTAGTGTTTCTAAAAAACGAGAGGAACGACACACTGAAAGGCTAACTGCCTAAGCCATTGAATGGGTGAAGGAGAGGGTAAAGAGCCCATATGTGGAAGGGAAGTATAGGAGGATGTTTGTCTGTGAGTTAAAGACTGTCAGAGCCGACCTAATCTGGTCTCTAGAAGGAATTGAACAAAGAGACAGATCCGTATATGTTGCGATGGTCGGAAATCTCAGAAACAGCAAAGAATCTGTTAGAAACCGATCTCCGATTGTTAAAGTTTTAAAGATAAAGTTCGACAAATTCTTGAGCATATTCAATCCCATTTTTGAAGTTGAAAGGAAGACCAAACGATATCTACATTCACCGAGGCAGACTTTCCAATCCTTTTCTTGCAGGATCTTGAGTTTTTATATCTAGATCTGCTACACAACAAGAGCAGAGATCCTATGCATATGAACGCTCAAAGGTGTATTATTAACTTTCTTCGCCGCAATCTCACTCTGTCAATCATTTTTGATTTTCAAATGGCGTTAGAAGCAAGACAACGGCAAGTCAATCTAAATGCACTGAATCAGGATACCTTGGGCCTTGAACGTTTCTCAGTTTCGAAAGTACTTACATCACCGACGGTCGGAGTAGTATATCTGAATTCGCAAAGAAAGAAAGCACTAATGAGAAGAGATGAATTGGAGAAGTACTACGACAGGACATTATACATGGTCTGAAAGATGCTTATGATCAGAATCGAAAATCTTAAGGAAGCATTAAAGCTCGGTACAAGAATCTGGGAACTTAAAGCCATACTTCAACTCGTCAGAGACTTCCAACAGGATGTCGAAGACAAGCTAGAGTACAAGATGACTGTCAAACTTCTTGACTGATACTTTGACCAAAGGAAGCTATCACCAATCTAAAACCAAGATCTGAAAGCTAATCACAAAGGGGGAGAATGTTACATCTAGAAGTTGTGATAGTTTCAGGGTTCAAAATGTGATAAGTGAAACTTAGTTTAGTGTTCATTTTGTAAGGTTTCAAATTTCATTGTAAATGGGATAAAAGACCAAAAGGTCAACCCATGGGTATGGATAGTTTAGATCCATTTACTTGCTTATAAATAGTTTGTTTTAGGTTTTCATTTGTAACCATTCAGCTCATTGTATGTACGTGGATTGGAAAGTAATTAAGGTTTATCTAATCTTTGAATGTTCTTGTTGTTCATCATAATATTCATACATTGTTCATTGTGTTTTTCATGTTTATGATATTATTGATTGTATTGTTGAATGTTGATTGAATGCTTCTAATATGGAATTACAGAAGCTTTCGCCATAGGAGCGACTCCAGGATTAAGATCGATGCGGAATTCCATTTGACGGTCAGGTGGCAATCCCGAGATATCTTCTGGAAAGATATCTAGAAATTCAGACACGACTGGAATGGTAGAAAAAGATTTAACTTCAGCCTGTGCATCAACAGCATAGGCTGGATAAGCAGAACAACCCTTAGCAACATGCTTTCAGGCTTTAGCGATTGAAATAAGGCATAAGTCGCCTTTTTATCTGTCACCGTATATACATATGTAGTGACCCTTAGGGGTAGAAATATTGATCATTCTCTTCTTGCATACAATTTGAGCCTCATTATGGACAAGCCAGTCCAACCCGACGATGACATTATATTCCCCAAACTCCATGGGAATTAAATCTATGTTGAACACTATGTCTTCTATAAGTAAAGTGCAATTCCTATATACTTTATCAGCCTTAACTATCATATTGCTAGCAGTATCAATATCAAGCCCAAATTGTAAATTTAACGTGTGTATGTTAAGTTCACGTGCAAAGAAAGTTGAGACAAACAAACGATTTGCTCCAGAATCAAAGAGAATCCGAGAAGGAATTTAATTTATGAGGAATGTACCAGTGACCACCTCAGGGTCATCTTTTGCTTCTTCAGTTGTGATCTAAAAAGCCCTAGTTGGAGCCCTCTAAGTTTGATCCCTACGAGCAGTGGAAGCTCCAGAAGATCTCGTAGTCGATTGTTGAGCACTTTGATCTATTGGGGGTTTTGGGCAATCCTTAGCAAAATGGCCAATTCTATGGCATTTGTAGCATGCATCGCCTTTTCATGGACGATGCTCCCAATGATGACCTTTTTGTCAACAACAGAAACAATACATAACCTGAGTTTTGCACTCCTCAGCATGAGTCTTCCTGCACCGCCTGCAGTCCCTCATTTCAGTGTTGGCCGAATAGGCCTTTCCTTTCTTTGGGGAGGAAGATGGTTGACTAGATTGGGAGAGGATCGAGATGATCCAGTATTTCCAGACTCCAGTTGCCTTTTTTGCTGCGACGGATGAGTTGAACCTGCAGCGGTTGACCCCATAACGTATCCAGAAAGCAACAAAACTTGTTCCACGTTCCGAGCAGCTTCCAACATCCCGACAAAAGTTGGGTACCGAACACTGCTCATCATTCAGCGAATCGCATAATCTAAATTGGCCTCGAACCGACATATCTTCCTCTCCTCGGTATCGATCTGGTGGGGTGCAAACAAACTAAAACGAGTGAACTCGACAACATATTGAGTGAGTGTATTTGTTACTTGAGTCAAACTAAAAAATTTCGCCTCTAGATGGCGCTTCTCATCAGCAGGACAGTATTGTTATGAAAATACTTCCTTGAATTCATTCCACGACATGTCCGACACTACCTCCATCGTTAGCACATTAATCATCACATCCCACCACACGACAGCGTCCTTAGCAAACATCGCATTATCATATCGAACCTTGTCCTTCTCAACACAGTCGCTGATTCGGAAGGTTGTCTCAGTAGTTGTGATCCACTCTAATGCTGTCACAGCATCTCCAATTCCATCGAATACAACTGCCCCGTTACTTTTGAAATCTGTGAACCTACAACCTTTCGCTTTATCAGAAGAACCGGTATCTTCTTGCCTATCCCCCTGCTCACCTTGTTCTTGTTCTTTATTCTTTCGTTTATCCGCTTTTTGCTTGGCCTCAGCCTCATCCACGGCCCTCAATTGATCAGCAAATGACTGAGCTTGTTCAGCCATTCTTTTAGCTTGTAACTCGTTGTTTTGTACCATAAGAGTTGCATCATATGGAACATTTGCTGTCGAGTCATATCGTCTACAGACATGTTCTGAAATATAGAAAATAATATTTAGAACATTTATTTCTGAGTCCTAAGTGTTCACAGTTACCCTTTAATTGTCCCTGCGGTTCATGTCAATCCCATCTTAGTTCAGATCATTTCCTAATAGTCCAATCTAATATCATAACCTAAGTTTGAGTCCAAGTCCTTGCGGACACTTGAAACCTCAAACTAATGCTCTGATACGATACTGAGACATCCTCCTTAATTAGCAATATGAGATAACACCAAGATTGACATACAACCCAATAATTAACATATGATTAAATTGTCAAACATAAAACAGTTTTAAGTAGCTCCACACGAAAGCAGGAATAATGTATAATACTACAGTGTCATAGGTAACTATTACAACATCCTTGATTGTTTTCAAAGTATAAAATCCTAGCCATAAAGCTACAACATCGTCAAAGTACCAACTAACTTCTAAAGTCACCGGGAATTGAATTGAATGCCTAAGTAGAAGGCCCAGCTACACGTTTTCCTTTTCCTAAAAACATTATAAGTCAACGGGTAAGCTATGACTTAGTGAGATAACATATTAATCATTCAACAGATAATTCTTTACAAACTAATGTGAAAACGGGCAGTGCCAACCCTATAACAAGTGAAAACCATGCATTGCAAGCATGGGGTTTGGCATTTTAAAATGTTGATCGGGGATGTGCTCAACCTGACCAGGAAAGTGTATAGGATGACAGTCCCCGATAGTGGCCTGCTGTCAGCCCCTGTCCAGGTCGCATCAGATTATGAAATGTAATCATGTCAGGACATGATCTCAGTGATGCACTTCAAAATGAACGCTGGCTACATGTATGTCACATGTCAAGTACGAGTGTGCATCAGTACAATGAATCATATGTGAGTGCCAAATGATATAATTTGAACAAAAATAACATGCCATTGAAATGAAATGAATGCAAACACAATAAATGTTTGAATATTAATCTATTACTCACAGTGGTTTTACACAATGCAAATTGGCTCTGAATCAATGTATGCTAGTCAACACCACAAAGATCTTGTTAAGTCAGTGTAATACTGTATCAATGTCAGTTTCTGCTTAAAACTTAATTTTAGGAATTTAAATTGAAATGACCCGAAATTCAGACCACATCCGACTTTCGAATTACCCGAAATCGGGATGGCCAGAGATCCCATCCTTAGCATTTTAATTTGTACCAATCATCCTAAATTTGGATGCACCCTCAACCGAAATTCGTGTCTATACTTGTGATTTTCCAAGAATTTCCATCCGAGATTCACTTGATCTGAAACTCAGATATGAACCGAACTCGGATTGATCCGACATTTGTTCATCAGACCCGAGTTAATACTTGTACAATTTCAACTATTTTCCAGATTTCACTTTTGGTAATTTATGCATGTTTTTTGACTGAAAACTATTGATATAAGCTTAATGTACCCTTTTAACAATTTCTTACACAAAACACAACATAAATATACCAAATCAGTCCCATTTTCTTCATTGTCAATGAAAACACACACTAAAACACATAGTGATTTTCAAAATCATACTTAGAGAGTGAATTAGAAACTGAATTTTGGTACATAGCTTCACTATTGCTCGATTTAGACATTGCAACAAGAATCCACAACATGCATTAACATCTACCAACATAATATTTGATTCGGTTTCTAAAAAACCGAACACTAAAACTCAATATTTTGAAGTTTTAAGAAATTCTTACCTCAAATCATTGATAAATCAGGTTATAGTTACTTGATTGCAACTTGTATCCAGATTTTCAGCACCTAATTTCCAAGATTTTGTGTTCTTTGAATTGAAGCCGTGGGGTTTTAAAGAGAGAAGGAGAGAGAGACAGTGAGAGTTTTAGAGAGAGAGAGTGGTTTGCAAAAGTGAACGGTTGTTCACAACTTTCTTAATATTTATTCCTATTATTCCTTAATTGCACTTTATACCCTTCAACTTTGTAACTTTCTCATTATCAATCTTTATAACCATCTCAGTCGATTCCTTATTGTTATGCTTGCACAAAAAACTACAATGAGGATTTCTCCTCATTATTTTTCATTTTTAAATTTGTGAACGGAATTTGCTTAACCGAAATAAAATTTCCATTTATGCATCAACTGAGACTTATATTGGACATTACATATGCATTTAAATTAGGTACGTTACATCATGCAAACGTTAAACGTAGGTCACATAGATTATGTCTATTGTGCAAACAGGAATCCTATGTGGACCTGGACTCCGTTACTTACAAATGAATGTGTTTCGTTTTTCTCAAGTAAAGTTGAAAAGCTTTGAATTTATTGGTTTCTGTAAGGAGGAAATATCATTTGAGGTGGAGTGATAAATTTGTTTAGAATAGGGGTAGAAATCATATATGTAATAGATATTGTTTTGAAGGGGAGAGTTTGAAATTTTTGTTGTATTTCTGCAGGGAGAAATCTTTGTTCTGATGTAATGTTTCTCAATGTATACATATTTTGTTTTTGAAGTTGTAATGTCACTGCGTATTATTCTATTGTGTCTTTGAAGATTTTGCATGATGTTCATAACTCTTATGATCATCTTTAAAGACAATTGCAACAATTGCTGAAGACAATTGTGGTAACTGCAGAAGTGTTAAAGCTGAAAGATGATATGTTGTTTTGATTGATCGAGGGGGAGAATAAAGATTATGATTCAAGGGGTAGAGTATTGTTTTATTAAAGGAGAAAAAAGAAGATCAAAAAAGAAAAGATATGAAGATCAGAGAGACACTGATTAAAGATGTTAACGATTAATATTTTTATTTGAAGACTCAGAGATTAGAGAAGAAGAGTAATGTTTTGAAGATTGTTTATGAAGAATTAAATATTGAAGTTTTCGTTTTTCTTTCTGTTATTATATAGTTCTTGTGTTGATCATAACTGTAATATTGTCTTTCACCTCTAAGGGAAGATTGTTGGGTATTAAACATAAAGGTGAATAACAATAAGAATAATAATAGTGCAAGGGGTATTCTTGTAACTAGCTTATAGTATAGTAGGTTAGTATAAAAGGAAATTTCTGATAGAAATTTCCTAAGTAGATTGAAAGCACTTATAATTGAACTCTCAAATTTGTGTGTGTGTTTCAAAAGTGTAAAGACATTTAATCATTTAACCAAAGCAATATTTACACTACATGTTATTGATTCGCCTAGATCATGAATTATCACTCAGATTAAAATATTTTGATGATATAATCAAAAATTCAATCGGATTAAACTTAGTTAATCGAGAAACAGAGAATTTGATATTATGACTTCTGTATCGAAATTTGTGCAACCAAAAACGATGGAAAATACTCTTTTAAAACCCGTGGGAAAATTTGGCGGGAAAATAGTTACGATGCGAAACAAATCGTTGAAACGGTTACAATTGGCGGGAAATAACCAACAAGTTAAATGATTCCAAGACCAGTTGACTTTTGCTGGGCCTGGCCTCAGACATCAGTTCCTCCACTTTAGATGATGCAGGGCTTGGAGACTTAGCTTGAGTAAACTCAGCAACCTTGGAACCATGAGATGTACAAATAATAGAAACAACTTTTAGTCGACCTGTTGCTTGCCCAATTAATGATGATTTCTCCTTTGAAGGAGCGTAAGACTTCTCCCCCTTAGACTTCGAGGAAGATATCTCCCCTTTTGCCTTTGAGGAAAATTTCTTCTCCCCTTTTGAAGGAGATGACATAGAGCCTTCAACACCAGCCTTGCCCAAAAGAACAAATGCAGAGGATTTGGTAGCAGCAACAAGCGTGGAAACAGGCTTGGGAGCAACCAGGCTTTACATTAAGAAACAGAATCTATGCTTCTATGTAACACAATGCTCAATGGAGGTTGAATGAGAAGTTGAGTTATCTTAAAGCACAGAAAGGACAACTCTATCAACACCATTGAACATAAGGCTTTGAAGTTGTGCATGAGTGATGTTTAAAGTGTCTTGCACATCTTCCAAGCCAGATGCCACTGAGTTTGACAATGATACCACAAAGGTATTCAAAGACGTTAAAGTGGACGGTGGAGAGATATAACAAATTTCAGCAATGCTTGACAGCTGTGGGACATAGCTACCAAGATGGACACAGAGTCCTGCTGTTGAGAAAGTAAAGAGGTGTGAGAGGAGAAAAATTGTTGCAGTTGTTCCGTGAGTGTAAGCAACTGTGGAGTATGATCATTTTGAGGAGTGAGTTGTGGAAAGGATGACCTGAACACAACAAGAAATTCTACAAGCTATGCAGACACTGAGTCAGCAATTATGGAGGACAGTGTGGACATAGAGTTTTCCAAAGAATCAACCTTGTTAGACATCACAGTAAGGTGTTCCTTCAAGGAAAGATCCTTGGGAGATGAAGGAGTATCTGTGGACTGTTTGGATTGAGTAGAAGGTGAGGAGGGTGTAGATGAACTTGAGTCCTTTAGGGGTGAGAAAGGTTCACTTGGTGAAGGAAGTTGCACAATGGAGAGAAGTTCCTTAGCCTCTACAAAGGAAATGTGACCAAATCCTACAAGCTATACAGAAGCGTAGAGTTCTATGGTAGAGGGAAGGGAAGTCATAGAGGTTTCCAAAGAGCTAACTTTGTTGGACAGCACAGAAAGTTGTTCCTTCAAAGAAAGATCTTTGGGAGATGGAGGAGTATGGGTGGATTGTTTTGATTGTATGGATGGAGATGAGTGCGGGGGTGATGATTGAAGAGCGTGAGGATCATTGTGAGATGGTCGGGGCACATTAGAAAGAAGTTTCATTGCCTGGGCATAAGTTAAGTGACCCAGTTTGGAAGGGTCAAGGAGACCTTCAGCTGTGGCTAAACGTTGCTTCATCAGGTGAGGGGACTGGGGATTGTAGCCTTTCATATGGCACTAGTATTGAGACACCTTCATCAAGACCATGAGTGGTTCCCTCAATAGTGCCTTGGTTTTGGGCACCTCTTCATGGGGAGAGGAGATGTGAATTTCAACATCACTAGTGATGAAAGATGATGATGGAATTCGCACTTGGGGAGCAGCTTCACCAAAGGGTTGTTCTATACCCTGAGGTTCATCAGCCTGGAGAGATGGTCCTTCAGCAACTGTTGGGGTTGTAACAACTGCATCATGAGGAGCAGAAATGGAAGGCTGATCTGCTGGTTGGCATGTACCAGCAGCTTTGGCACCTTGTGCAGACCCATGGTGTGTAGGAGAAATATGAGAGGGAACCTGTGTGGACTGAATATGAAGTGGAGAGTGCTCCTGTCTTTCGTTATCCTCAGCCTGTTGATAGGTTGGGATAGTTGATGTGGTTGTCTCCATATGTACAATTGGTTCATGTTCTGAGGAACCAAAGGGCTTAGGCTGACCTAGGGTAGACTCAGTCTGGAGTGAGGCAGACTCCATAGAGGCTGCTCCTTCTCCCAAAATAGGAGAAGGAGATGCAGTAAGTGATGCCTCTTTTTCAACTGACGCCTTTTGAGAGGGGTCAGAGGGGCTTTGTTCAGTGGTCATGGAGGTAGATTTCTTCCGAGCTAAGGACTTTCTTCTTTGAGAGGAATACATGAGGGTAGATGGTGAAGTGGGCTGTTGTGTTTGAACAGGTGAGGAGACTGAGCTTGAAACAGGTGGTTGAACCTGTTCCATGGCACAGTGGCCACAAAGGCACTAGCCACAAAGGCTTCTTCGTGACAGGCCCTGCTTCACTAGACTTCAAGGCACGTTTTGCCTCTTTGGTCCGTGATTTGGATTTTCTAGCAGGAGCAGGGGTTGGATTCACCTCCTGACTAGAAGGTCCTTCCACCAAACCAAGTAACCTCCTCATTGGTGTTGATAGAGGAGGTTCATCAATAGGAATAGGGGTGTCAAATACCCTGTTTCCAATGACTAGAAACACCATGGTTGTCAAGTAAGGTTGGGAGTTGTAAAGATGCTCACCACAAACATGCTTGAAGATCAGACTCAGAAATCCGGGGTATCTAACAGCAGCTGGACATTGTTCTTGCTCCACTAAGTTCCTCAGATTTAAGAATATCCATTTGGCCATATTGAGAGTAGTCCCATCCACAAACTGTAGGGCTACTTGAACTTCATCCCTGCTAAGCTGATCGAAGGAACCAACTTTGAAGATTAAGCTAATCACCACTAAGGCGAAGAGAAAAATATAAGTTGGTGAGAGCTCCTTCTTGAATAAGGTTGCACTCACTCTTGGTTCCGACACGCCACAGCAACGTAACAGATTCCCCATTTGATTATTCTCCGGTTGAGGTTTTTCATACTTGTCAACAACAGGGAGATGAAGTACTTCATGAAGAAGAGAGGCAGTGATCTCAACAGTTTTTGAGGTGTTGAGGATTGTTCCCCTTATAGTTTTGGTAGCAGGGTCATAGGAGCATGTGTACCAAAACTCATACACCATCTCCTGGTACATGACATCAAGAGTGGCCGTCATAGCATATTTAAGGGGATGGGAATGTAGCAACTCCACCATTTGGTCATAACCTTTTCCTACGTAGTTTTTGGGAATGGTTAAGTTAGCAACGTAGTTGGTGGGTTTGATGGTTAACATGGTGGTAACTGAGGGATGCTTGACAACATCATCTCCTAGGAATGCAGTAACAAAAGGGTTGTTTTGGGAGGCCATTTTTGAGAGTAGTAGAGGATGCACAATTTTTGGACACTAAGTCTTTTATGGTTTTGCTGAGCGTATAGAAGTAGTGAGGAGGAAGAAGATGAAACAGTGATATGGGTATTTATAGGATTTGAACGTGAGAGAGTAGGAGAGAGAAAGATTTGGGCGGTTGATTTGAAATGTTACTAACGGAAAACGGAATGGTTTAATACGTCAGCACGTTTGTCAGACCAACGTGACCTTTTTCTCCACTAAAACACGTAACACATATTATATGCACGTAATTAAGATAAATAAATACATAATTTAAGTAAGTTAAATGTGAAGTAATGTTAATTAAAAGTTGATGTTCAAAAACTGTTGTTCAAACCTGTTATGAAAATTTTTCATCAAAAGTTGATCATTCTACAACTTGTCTGGTCAAACCTGTGCAGTTACATTAGAACAGGTTTCAGTGTGAACCTGTTCATTAGTTGAACAGATTACAAGGCTTTGCCTTGTATGGCAGAATACCGAGTGAGCAGGTTTCAGGTTTAAACAACAGAACAGGTTTGAGAGGAAAACTTATTTTGTCAAACCTGTTACTTGTCAGTTATGTTCAAATTTTAAGAAACTGGCTAAGTGCAGAGCAGATGAAACGTGTTCTGTCAAAGTTGTTTTGTAAAATTTTATCAGATTTGATTAAATAGTCTCAGAACATCAATGACACTTAGTCACTTTTATTCAACAAGGTAAAACAATGAGATACATGAACATTATGTAACACTAATACTAGAACTCACAATGACCGGTAATAAGATTTTGGCCTCCACAACACGTTCCGAATATAGGCCAATACAAGTTAAGCCTTAAACCAAAGCATAGATTCTTCAAGTCACACAATTACTTTGGAACTTCAAAAGTATTACCAATTATGTAAACATATGACCTATAATATCATATTAAAAGTGCATGATCATCCCAAACAAAACAATCAAATTATCAAGACCAAACGTCTCATATTTTTGTTTATATCTAGATGTGAAAAATAGGTTTTTAACCTTGTTATAGATTGAGAAATCTTAACATATCTTAAATTGAGATAAAGTAGAGTCTTTTATCTTTCTTATCCAACTTGAATCATCCCAAACGGATCTATAAGCAATTCTATATGACTTTATAAAGTTTGATATCGCCATTTTACATCAACTGCAGGTCAGCAGCAAAATTAGGCATTTTTGACATGCTTAACATCTAAAATAGATTTCTATGACTATTTTAAATTAAATTCCACTCTCTTAGCTTTCCAACGACGTATGACACGTCCAAAATGGAGCTTTGAGTGATTTTATATGAATTTCACAAGACAACATGTCAAAGTTGTCTACAAACTCGAAAATCATATGAGTTTTGCTACATTTCTCAATTTGACTCATATGAAACATTTCAAGTAGGGGTGAGCTCGGTACTGGACCGTACCGAACCGGTACCGATCAAGAAAATACCGAAACCGAATTATTAGTTTTGAAAGAACCGAATACCGAACCGTATAATTTTATATGGTGTCAGTTCGGTTCCGGTTCTGGGACCGGGTTTTCGGTGCCAGTCACGTATTGGGACCGAATAATGAAAAGATACAAAATACCAAGCATATATCACCAAATATTTCACCTGAATACCGAATACCGAATTCCTAATACCGAAAACCGAATATCAAATACCGAATACTGAACAAAGTTTAACGTTTTAAAGTTACAAATACCGAATTTTAGCTACTTTATATATTCGGTTCAGGATCGGGATATTCGGGATAAATATGGTACCGAAACCGAGAGTACCGAATACCGAATTTTAGCGAATTTAAAAACCGAGTACCGGACCGAATATATTAATTCGGTTCTGTCGGTACCGGTTCAGGTTCAGGAAATGGTACCCGTTGCTCACCCCTAATTTCAAGTCAACTCAAATCAACAACTTATTGATACTAAAGAGTTTACAAATCTTATTGGGTCGTCCGCACACCAATTTTAAGCCAAAATACATTCAAGACATTTCATCAAACACTTGGCGTGCGATTTAGAAACAAAACGTCATTTTGAGCTTTTATTTAAGTTTAATCCTAACCAATACTTGGAATCATTAATATAACATATTTAAACTATTTAAAAACCATTCCAAACACATCTAAAACACAACAAGTCCCATTGATTCATATGAACTCATTTGAGTTCATAAATGGGTTAAATTCATATCATCTCTTCAAAGCTCCAAATGAGCTTCTACTCAACTCCATTCAATTCCATACCAATATATAACATATTTGAACCATATATATCATATAAAATAATCTAGATCAATACAATTCAATCCCCTATTCACCATTGGAGCTCTAATGGAGCTCCACTCGGTATTCTACTCAACATCACCACTACAACCCAAATCAATCACATATATATGACTCAAATACATTCATAAACCATAAATATTAACCTACACTTGATATTTGAGTCATTTACCAACTCAATCTAACATACCCACTTTGGGGTTGTGTTCTTCCAAATGAAGAACAAGGAATGAAGATGAAGTAAAAGGATGGAGTGGGTGTATCCTTCAATGGAGCTTCAATAATCAATATTTTGGCTTGAATCTTTCAATCTTTTATAACAACATCAAAACCCTAGCTCATTTTATTCTTTTCTCTCTCAATTTCAAGAACATAAATGGTTAGTGTGTGAAGTGTGTGTATTTGGACGTTTTTTAGAAGACAAGGGAGAGGGATTTTGGCTTTGGCCAATCCCACCCCTAACATTCACCAATTGACAACATATACCCCTCCCAACTCATCTTTTATTCATAATACAACCACAATGGTATAACATGCATTTATTTAAATATTCAATACCCAAATGAGTAGTTTTGACATAATTATACTAACTACATTCAAACACCACATTACTTAATATCATAACTAGTCATTATGTAATTGTTTAAGTACATTACCTATTTTTGTCATTTCAATACAACCCAATATTTTATTTTTCTTTTATCATTCAAGTCTCAATTATAGCAATTACCACTAATATTTGGCAATTAAGTCTCAATACTGCACTTTAGTTTACAATTATAATTGTTTCACAAAGTTAATTACCTTTTTAAATTATTGGGATGTTACAATTCCTCCCTACTTAAAAGGATTCCGCCCACGGAATCAAGTTTTGTTTTTTCAATCTAAGGCTGGATATTCCATCATCATCCCCGCCTTCGTCTCCAAGGCAACATCAAGCCTCTATGATGTTTCCAACGTACGAACACCATCTCGATCTATTTAACCCTTAACTTATTAATTTTCTCAATTCAATGTTCGGTCGTACACCGAGGTATCATTGCATGAGTTTTCATAAAGTTTATACCCAAAGTCAATTACGGGTACTACATACATTAGTATCCATTACTAACTATACAAAATTTTAGGTTCATTCACCATATGTGATTCCATGAATATGCCATCTTAATCTATTTATAACTTCCTGCGATGTTATAACATATTTTCAACTTAATATTCCACATTATTCTATTTCAAGTTATCAATATATAGACATATTTATCAACTAACTGTTATATGTTTTTCACGCCAATCACTGTACTACTCATTATATAATAACATAAATTACACTTTACTCGATTATGTCTTTTTAGCATATTACATTTTTACGTCACTATGACTTTCAATAGACAAGTTTTACTAATAAGACTCAGATGATTTTAACAAGTTCGCAGGGTTGATAATCTTTCCCCCACTAAAATGAGCAACCATGGAAGCTCGTCAACTATGTAGGGCACTTCCACTAACGAAACCCATTACATAACATGGTCGACAATATATACTAAATACTCATTACCTCGAGATATTAAAATATGCCAGTTTCTTCTACAGTAAGTGCATAAAAGAGTCTAACATACGTTCATAGACCAGTGACTCCTCATCCTGTCATTTTCAAAAGCAAGCACTTTTGCCTACTCAACATTAAGGTCATAAAATATCTCTCATGCTTGAGTCATCATCAAAGCTTGAGATCATATCACATAATTATTTGTCTTGTCACACAAGACGAGGCCAAACCACACCATTAGCTATGGCATATAAAAGACCATAAACAAATCATCCTAAATTTAACTCACTCATTTAACCAATAAATATGAGGCAATCCATATTAAGTTTTAAGTCAAGTTTATCCAATATATGCACCTTGGAATGGCTGTTAAAGAATCACAAGATGCAATATGCGAGTGTCTAAGGGATATCATTCATTTCTAATACTACATGTATCAATTAGTCACTTATACTTTATTGATTTTCATAACTACTAGTATTCGATTAGGTTATCTTTCACTTTAAATTAGATATGCATTTTTAAGGGACTAACATGAGTACCAACCGTCGTTGTTATATATACACACGTTATCATGTTTGTCCAAAATACTGCTAGCTTTTCTATGTTACCAGGTATGTATCCTACCATTAGGATTAATATTTCGACTTCATATTCAGATTATCCATTCACGTAACTATTTAAGCATAAGGTCTAATAGATTAACTTATTCGTTAAATTGAAATTCACGCTCTCAGCGAATTCATTCTAATCACCCATATTATATCATTCTAATTTTAAATATTTTTAATATTGTATTTGACTAATACTTTCAGATAGAAAAATTTTTGTCAACACTAATTTAACTCAAATCCATTTCATGCAGATGTGTCACATCACCAATTTTCAATTATTCAAACCCATATAATTATTATTTTCGAAGAACTCCTAATCTCCAGCTACTACTTTATGCCAATAAAGTTTCCATCTAATATATATATAATACAAAAGGTGTTAATCCATCTTTCTACAGATAAGATAAAACTACTTTTAGGTCATCATAATTTAACAAAGTAAGAATTTTCAAAATTTTTTGAAATAAAATATGATAATAATAACATCTCTCATCATAGGTCATCTCATGACCAATTCTCTCCTATGTGGAGTATCACAAGTAACCAAGTAATGAAACCTATTAATATTTAGTGTTCATAGTGTGCTTAATTCCCTCGTACCTTATCAAAACAAAACCAACTATTACAAATCAGCATAGTTAAAATGTAAGCATTTATCATCATTAACTAACTTACCATCCTTTCATAAAGTGATAATTTAGCATGCATTCATCTCATATTCAAGGATCATATAAAAACTAATATGATCAACCTCAACTAAAATGCGACAATTATATCAATTCATTAACGATTGCAACTGTTCAAATCAATGTTCAGTTCGTAAATCATGCATGCTGAAATTACATTATCATATCAAGTGGTTCATATAGTTCATGTTAAAACATGTCAATGCAACCAAAGCATAAATATACAAGAAATAGAGTTGCCATCAAAATGCTCAACTAACAATCTGAATGTTTAGAATTAGCAGTAACATGCCAAATATTATCTCATTGCCGACATATCTCTATGAACATGATTTTGCATATAGCAAACAATAATCTACTACTAATGTTCACATGGCAACTAAACGTGTCAATGTTCTTGTAATGATTCATATTTAGTTGCATCCTATAGCATATGCATATTTATCATACTTAAATAAGTCACATAGATATTCAAGACTAGTTACAACATTTTTCATGTCATGATTTGATCCACGTATGTTCATCCACAACATACATCACCATCTATTTTATAGCTCAAATATAAGTGTCATTGCACTTCTATCCGACATTTCGATATTGTTGTGTAGTTGATACACTTGAATTTATCATGATCAAACCACCAATGATAGGGGTAGCCATTTATATTAACATGCCAAAAACCTGACATAACTCATATTTATTATTAAGTTATCGACTTTTATGTTTTTTCATTTTCCTTATTGGAAAGTCAACATTTCATTAACCATATAGGGTCTAGACCAAGATCCTTAAAATGTGACCCCACTTGTCAATAACATTTGTTTCCATATTATTCGATTCTTCTCCATTCTAGAACCATTATAATGTCACACATATTATTAATAATCTTATCCGTTAATAAGATATTTATACATAACTTAGTATAAAACATTTTCATGACTCACTCCTTTTGACATAAAGAGTCACTCATAATCATAGTTCTGGATCACAAGATCTATATGAATAAGGCATAAGAAATTATATACATTTAATGCTTTCTCATTCTTTGAAAATATTTAATACTCCACCAAATATGATAATTATGTCATTATATTTAATACTCCTCCAAATATGACAATTATGTCATTATCTTACATGAAAAGATTTCACAATTAAGTAAGCCAAATAATGGAGACAATACGAGTTTTATCCATTATATATCATAAATTTTAACACAATCCATCATTATCCATATTAGCTACATTATGAGGATTAAAGATATACACGAGAACTTATAGACCACATTATAGACTTATGGTCTACCCATTATATTCCCATCCTAGGCCGAATTCAATCTTAAGATTGTTTTACTAGTGTGCCTAGGTGGGTTAATACCAGCATCTGAAACCGCGTTCAGTGTTGACTATCGTCGATTATACTCAGTCAATGAACATAAACTCTGATATCAAATTGAAACACTCATCCAACTAACATAGATGTTTCACGAACAATTAACAATAAATACTTGCGGATTGTGGTCAAATTTAAATTTTTATTATACAAAAGCCATCAACATGATTCTCCCCACTTTGCTACCTAATAATGAGCAAAGTGTGGTAATTCATGGATTGAAGTATTTGGGGTTACAATATCGAAACCTCCAATATACAAGACCATGAATTGGAGCTAAGTCCATTCACATGCATACCAAAACAGAAGTCCACTAAATCCCCACCTAGAGCTTGTCAAGTCAAATACCAAAACAATGGAGCCGCTAGTCAAGATCAAGTCCACTATCCATGTGGTTTTGTGACCCTTTTCTTTTTCCTGAAAGGTTAACAACTAAAGGGTCAACAAAGTTGAGTGAGTTGCTAGATTAATAAGGACACATAATATACATGCATGCAACAATAATCAATGAGTATGTTCAATAACCAATATGATCGAGTGCTCACTTCAGGCTTAGAGCTAGCCCAACATATTGCTCAATTTAGGCTTAGAGCTAGCCTAACATTTTGCTCAATTTAGGCTTGGAGCTAGCCCAACATTTTGCTCAAATTAGACTTAGAGCTAGTCCAAAGTGTTGCTCAATTTAGACTTAGAGCTAGTCCAATGTAATGCTCAATTTAGACTTAGAGCTAGTCCAAAGTGTTGCTCAATTTAGACTTAGAGCTAGTCCAATGTAATGCTCAATTTAGACATAGAGCCAGTCCAATATAATCCATGGATATCCAGGTGAGGTCAAGTGAAAGCTTAAAAAGTATGGTGAGGCTCAAGGTGCCTCACATATGCCCAATGAATCTTACAAGTGAGAATTGAGAGCAAATATGCAACTACTATCAAGATATCAACAAATGGCTCAACAGTGTGTTCAACAACAAACAACGAGATACATGAACATTATGTAACACTAATACTAAAACTCACAGTGATCAACAATAAGATTTTGGCCTCCACAACACGTTCTGAATATGGGCAAATACAAGTTAAGCCTTAAACCGAAGCATGGATTCTTCAAGTCACACAAGTACTTTGGAAATTTAAAAGTATTCCCAATTATGTAAACATATGACCTATAATATCATATTAAAAGTTGCATGTTCATCCCAAACAAAACAATCAAATTATAAAGACCAAACGTCTCATATTTATGTTTATATCTGTAGGTCCTAAAAGGTTTCCCTAGTATGCAGTTGTAAGCTATAGAGGGGGGGTGAATACATCTATTTAAAAAACTCAGCACACTTTTCTCAATGTTTGTATGTATAAATCAACAAATGTTAATTACAAACAAGTCTGAACTGCGAAATGGTTCAAACTGAGATGACAGAACAACAGATAGACAACTAATCTAAGACACACTCCGACCAGTTACAATGAATTTACTCACTAAAATGCACTCACTGAATTTACAAGATAGGCAGACAGCTTGAACAAGAACATCTTGGACACACTCAACTTTTTTATTTTAAGCACACCTTTGCATGCATGAAAAACACAATTCCTTGCACGTTCTGGATACCTCTCTCTTGGTTGTTATCTCTAAACATTAGAAGCTTCCTTTTATACTCTCTTAGAGAATCACAGAGAACCTTCTTCATTGGTTAAGGAGATAGTGGAGCATCTTACCAAAAAGACAAAACTATTTTTCTGCACATTCTGACAAAACAACATTTGTCCCTTTGTTGCAGAATCTTTGCCTTTTTCTTTTTGTCTCTATTGCAGAATGCTTTACCTTAAAGAGGAATGTCAACTTTAATCCTTTCCTCTGCTTGTAGAGCCATTTTGATATAAGAAATGGTCTATCACCCATTTCAAATATCCACTTTGTCTTCATGTATCAGAACAGGATAGGCAGTGAGTAGTTTCTGATTTTCCACTTTGTCTTCGACTTGCAAACTGATCTTTTCATCCAAGACAATACATGATGACATGGAAACAAATTCCATAAACTGTATAACCTGTTCACAAAGAACAGGTTCTGTTCACAAAGAACAGAACACTTAGTTTTGGTCCAAGCTGCTCAACATGCATGAGGAGTGTAGACAGTTTATGTCCAGCCTGTCCAACAGAATAAGACAGCTTGGGCAATCTGCCTAAGTTACAACTAATTTAACCGGGTTAGCAGCTTTGACTTATATTGCAAATCACTTTTCAGGTTTCAATAAGGCATAAATATGGCCTTAAATTATACCTTCAAGTGCATCAAACAGGTTTGGTTAATAATCTCCCCCTAAGATGTATAATAGGTTTGATTGTGGCCTTTTTGTGCCTAACAATCTCCCCCTATTTGCAATAATTTGTCTAAGCTGATTATATCAATGATCACTATATATTTTTACATTACATTTGATGAAATGAAAATACAACAATGAAGTAAAGTAAAAGATCAGTTTATATATACACGGACATTGATTTAAACAACACATGTTTTTACAGAAGTACAACTGATGTACTAAAGTAAATTACAACTAATGTAATAAAGTACAACATATGTAGAATAAGAGAATTATTTCAACAAGTTTGGACTGTTGATGTTGGGAGCAAGTAATGGCAAGCATGTCCAACTTATGGACAACTTCCATTCTTCATCTACTCAGCAGTAGATGAGTAGATGGGCCTTCAAGTTATTGTTTCTGCTCAACCAGGTGTTGGTAATGCTCTATAGTCTCATCAGTTTCTTCAACTTCGTGTCTAAGGAACATGAATTCAGGATGTTGAAGTTCTCCACTTTCATAGAAGCCTTTGAACTGTTCCCAGATGATTTCTTTCCACCTTGGATGTTGTTGAAAAGCATTGGAGAGTCTGAAGGCTATGATCTATTTGATAAGGAGTCCACAAAGAACACCCCTAACTCATTCTCTTCTATGAATTTGCCTTCCTCAGGCTCAACTCCTCTTAACATACTGTGATCTACCCCTTTGATTTCAACAGCGTGCATCCCCTGTTAAATCATCACGAGGAGCTCTTCAAGCTCTGTATCTTTTCTCTTTCTTCTGGGCATAATATTTGGTTCCACTAGTGAGGTACCCTTGATTTGTTCTTCAGGGATCAGGCCCAGGTTTTTGACTCTCTCCATCAGCGTTTTGACATATGCCCTGATAGTTTTAGTAGTATCAGATTTTGATTTGCTTAGGACAACAGCCAATTCAACCCATTCCCTATACCCCATGTAGGCAATGTCACTAGACTCATAAGCTTCCAACTCAGGACCCACAACACCTAGGCTAGTGATCTGAAGCTTCCACTGTTTACCTTTTCTGGATATTGGGACAGCTTTGACAATGGTTTCCTTAGCAAGTCTTCTGTTGGCCACATCAAAGAACTTCTTCCTTGCCATATTGTCAAAATGTACTTGGGCTTTTGCTAAGGAGGATACAGGCTTTGACTTGGTCACTAAGACCTATGCACTTTGTTCCTTCTCTCCCTCTTTACCAACCACTGACTCATTAGCTGCCTCTATCAATTTTCTTTGAACATCCAAGTAGGGCATTTTAATCTTTCTTGCCTCCTTGAATGCAAGGGCTTTGGCAGCTTTAGCAGAAGCTTCTTCCTTCTTCTGTCTTTCAAAGATCTCAAGATGCTCTTGTTTCCATTTGTAATAAGTCTCTAGTGGAATGCCCATATTTTTCGCTTGAGTCTTATCAAATTTGAGCTGAGAAGCTTTCAGATAGTCAGTGTCCACAGAGGCTTTCTCTTTCCCCTTTGCTATTTTAGCTATAACAACTTCAGTTTCCTCTTCCTCTTCTTCTAAAATCAGATGTCTCCTCCTGCTTGGTCTGTCCTCAGGAATGGATTCCTCCCCCTTAGATGATGCAGGGTTTGGAGATCCAACCTGAGTAGGCTGAGCAGTTTCAGAGACTTTAGAAGAACACCAGTTTGTGAAAGACCTGCTGCTTGTCCTACTGAAGTTGATTTCTCCTTAGAGGGAGATGAAGATTTACCCTTAGACTTTGTCTTCGAGGCAGATATCTTCTCCCCCATTGAAGATGATGGCACACAGCCTTCAACAGCAGTTCTGCCTGAAGGAACGGATCCAACAGGCTGGACAGCAGCAGTTTTTGGAACAGGTTTGAAACCAACAAGGCTATGCACTAAGAAATCAAAATTGTCATTAACCTTTGCTAATTGGGTAACACAGGTGTGAAGAGAAGAAGAATAAGAGGTTGCAAGGGAGGACAAGTGGGAGATAGCAGCCCTGTCAGATTCTTTGAACACCAAACTTTGAAGCTGTGCAAGAGTCAAAACAAGGGAATCTAGCGTATCATCAAAGTTTGAGGACACAGAAATGGAGAGAGATACCACTAAGGTATTTAAGCTGGCCAAAGTGGATGGTAGAGTGGTTGGATAGGTTTCAACAAGGGCTGACAGCTGGTGGGAAACAGCTGACACGGTGGACACGGAGTCCTGTTGGTGAGAAAGAATTGATGAGAGGGAGGATGAGGATTGTTGCAGTTGTGCAGTGATTGGATCCACCTTCTGAGTAGAAGGTCCTTCCACTAAACCAAACAACCTCCTCGTTGGTGTTGACAGAGGAGGTTCATTTGCAAGTACTGGGATATAGAATACCCTATTTCCAATTACAGGAAATGCAGCAGTAGTCAAAAGAGGTTGGGAGTTATACAGATGCTCACCATAGAGGTGTTTGAAGATGAGGCTCAAAAACCTTGGGTATCTGACAGCAGCTTGACGCTTTTCTTGTTGCACCAGGTTCCTCAAGTTCATAAAAATCCACCTTGCCATGTTCAGAGTTATCTCATCCACAAACTGTAGGACAATAGGAATCTTATCTCTGCTAAGTTGATCAAAGGAGCCTACCTTGCAGCTTAGGCTCATCAGCACTGAGGCGAAGAGAAAACTGTAGGTTGGAGATAGATCCTATCTGAAAAAGGTAGCAGCCACTTTTGGTTCTGCTACACCACAAAAGCGTAGCAGATTACCCATCTATTTGTCCTCAGGCTGAGGTTTATCATAGGTGTCAGCCACTGGAAAATGAAGTACTTCCCTGATCTCAATAGTTTGAGTGCCATTGAGAATAGTTACCCTGATTGTTTTGGTAGATGAATCATACGAGTAGGTATACCAAAACTCATAAACCATCTCCTGGTACATAACCCCAGGAAAGGATGTCATTGCATAGTGCAGGGGATGGGCTTGCAAGAACTCCACCATAGTTTCATAACCCTTCCCAATGCACTTTTTGGGAATGGTATGGTTTGCAATGTAGTTGGTGTGTTTGATTGTGAGCATGGTGTTGACAGAGGGGTGCTTCTCAACATCATCACCAATGAACAAAGGTAGAAGGGGGTTGTTTTGTTGAGCCATTTTGGAAAGTAGTAGGAATGCACGACGTTTGAACACTTAGTCTTTTTAGGGTTTATCAAAGAGTTATGGAAGCAGTAGGGAAGGAGAAGAAGATGAAACAGTGGTTTAGGTATTTATAGGATTTGAATGTGAGTGAGTAGGAGAGAGAAAGGTTTGGGCGGTTGATTTGAAATGTTTCTAACAAAATACGGAATGGTTTACCGTGTCAGCAGTTGTCAGACCAACTTGACCTTTTTAACTACTAACACACGTTACAAACATTATCTGCAGGTAATTAAGTTAAATAAATACTTAATTTAAGTAACTTAAATGTGAAGTAATGTTAATTAAAAAACTGATGTTCTAAGCTGTTGGTCAAATCTGTGATGAACATGTTTCATCACACACTGATCATTCTCTAAGCTGTTCATGAAACCTGTGCAGCTATATGAGAACATGTTTCATTGTGAAACCTGGTCGATAGTTGAACAAGTTACAAGGCATTGCCTTGTATGACAGATCAATAGAGTGAGCAGGTTGGAAGTTTTTACAACAGAACAAGTTTGAGATTAAAACTCATTTTGTCAAGCCTGTTACACGTCCAAGCTGTCCAAATTTTCAAAAACTGGTTAAGTATAGAACAAGTAAATTTTGACATATTTGAATAAATGACTTTTGAACATCAGTGACACTTAGTTTTTTTTTATGTTACATACCCAGCTTGCTTACAAGGTAATTAAACCTGTTTTCATCAAGAGGTTTGGTAAAAATGTCTGCAAGCTGTTCTTCTGTGTAAATAAAACTTACCTCCACATTCCCTTTTTGGATGTGATCCCTGATGAAGTGATGTCTGACCTCAATATGCTTTGTTCTAGAGTGGAAGACTGGATTGTTGGATATGGCTATGGCACTTGTATTGTCACACAGAATAGGATTTTTCCTACAGACAATGTCCATAATCCTCAAGTTGATTCTGCATCCATAGAATTTGCCCACAGCAGCTTCCAGCAACAATGTATTCAGCTTCAGCAGTAAAAGTAGAGATAGAGTACTGCTTCTTGCTACACCAACTTATCAAATTTCCACCAAGGAGTTGACATCCACCTGTTGTGCTTTTTCTGTCTAGCCTGCAACCTACAAAATCAGAATCTGAATAACCAATTAGATCAAGGCTGAAGTCTTTAGGATACCAAAGACCCAAACCTGGTGTACCCTTTAGGTATTTAAAGATTCTTTTTACAGCAGCTAAATGTGATTCCTTTGGATTAGCTTGAAACCTAGCACATAAACAGGTAGAAAACGTAATATCTGGTCTACTAGCAGTTAAGTATAGCAAGCTCCCAATCATGCCTCTGTAAGCTGTTACTGAAACAGCTTTGCCATAGGCATCAACATCCAACTTTACATTGGTTGCCATTAGGGTTTTGATGAGAGAACATTGATCAAATTTAAACTTTTTCAAAAGATCCAATGTATAATTTCTTTGATTAATAAAAATTCCATTTGAGGTTTGTTTAACCTGTAATCCCAGAAAGAAAGCAAGTTCACCCACCATGCTCATTTCTTATTTTGATTTAATGAGCAATGAAAAGTTCTTGCATAGTTTTTCATTAGTAGAACCAAATATTATATCATCCACATAAATCTGGACAAGCATAATATCAGTTTTCAACTTCTTTATGAACAATGTGGTATCCACTTTACCTCTGGAATAACAATTGCTCATAAGGAAATCAATAAGAGTGTCATACCAGGCTTTGGGGGCTTGTTTTAGACCATAGAGAGCTTTGTTCAGCTTATAGAGAAAACTTGAATGTTGTTCACTTTCAAAACCTGGAGGCTGCTTGACATATACTTCTTCTTGCAGCTTACCATTCCAAAAAGCCTTCTTGACATCCATTTGAAATACCTTCATGCTCTTGTGGGTAGCGTAGGCTAAAAACAAACAAATTGCTTCTAACCTGGTTACTGGAGCAAATGTGTCATCATAGTCTATGCCTTCTTCTTGCCTATAGCCTTGAGCAACCAGTCTTGCCTTATTTCTAATCACATGACCTTGCTCATCCATCTTATTTCTAAAAACCCACTTGGTACCAATTATAGTTTTACCTTTAGGAACAGGGACCAGTTTTCATTCTTTGTTTCTCTCAAACTAATTGAACTCTTCTTGCATGGCAGTGATCCAATTGGCATCTATAAGTGCATCATCTACTTTCTTTGGCTCCATCAGGTACACAAAGCTAGAAAACATACAAAGGTTTCCTAAGCTGTCCCATTTGGTTTGTACCCCTTTGTTGATGTCACCAATTATTTGATCATTGGGTCTTACAGAACAGCCCTCAAGATTTTCAGACACACTGATGTCTTGAACCTGTTCACCCATTGAGAATGAATCATTATTGTTGAACACATCAGCAGAGGATTTAGGGAGATCAGCATTGATTGGTTCAGGACATGGTACATTGACTAAATCAGGTAACTTATTCACATAGGGTGTACCAACATAATCATCATCATGCCCATTGGAATGCAAAAGTTCATCAGAGCTGAATTCTCTTGAAACTGATTCAGGAACAGCTTTAGTAGAGGCATTCTTAGACTCCTCAAAGGTGACCTTGATAGATTCATCTATCACCTTTCTTTTGTAGTTGTATACTAAGTAGACTTTAGAAATAGCAATAAATATCCAACAAACACACCTTCATTAGCTTTGGGTTCAAATTTAGCCAGCTGGTCCCTTTGATTCAGGATGAAATAAGGATATCCAAACACATGAAAATAGCTTATATTTGGCCTTCTCCCATTGATTAACTCATAAAGAGTCTTATTGAACCTTTTCACCACTAGGGATCTGTTTTGTGTGAAGCAGGAAGCGTTAACTGCTTCAGCCCAAAATGATGAAGGCAAAGCTGATGCATACAGCATGGTTCTAGCAGCTTCAATGAGAGTTCTATTCCTCCTTTCAGCAACTCCATTTTGTTATGGAGTTATTACAGCTGAAAAGTTTTGAGAGATCCCTCTTTCTTCACAGAAAACCTCAAGAGTAATGTTTCTGAATTTAGTATCATGATCACTTCTAAGCTGCTTGACTTGAGTAGAGTTCATAACTTCCATCTTCTTGATAAATCCAATAATTTATCTGGCAGCGTCTCCTTTGGTCTTTAGGAAGATCACTCATGTAAACCTGGAGAACTCATCGACCATTACTAGAGTGTATCTTCTACCTCCTAGACTTGGGATACTAACAAGTCTAAACAAGTCCATGTGGATTAAGAAGAGAGGAGTATCAATAGAGAAATTATGCTTGGATTTAAAAGATGTTTTTCTCTGCTTGCCTTTCACACAAGCTGTGCAGAGTTTATCCTTAACAAAAGTTATAGAAGGAAAACATGTTACCAACTCTTTCTTACAGAGTTTGTTGATATTCTTGAAGTTCAGGTGTGATAGCCTTTTGTCCCATAACCAGTTGAGGTCTGCATTGCTCTTTGAGATGAAACAGGTTTCAGTTGTTGGATCAGCAGATTTCATGTCCACAACGTATACATCTTTCTTCCTTTGTTCACACAACACAACTTTGCCTTGGGGATCCAGTATGTACCCCAGGTGCTCATCAAAATTAACCTTATAGCCAGCATCACACAGTAGACTAATGCTAACAAGGTTATGCTTTAGCCCAGATACATAGGGTTCTCTTTTGAATATTGCAGCACCACCTTTGGTGACCTTTGGGCCTTTTTCAGGCCTAAGATCACTCAGCAAATCTTTGCAACCTGTCATGTGGCCTAAGTAGCCGTTGTCCAAGTACCAAACCTGGCTTGGTTGTTTAACCTGCAAAGTGTCATGGGAAAATATTAGTTTTTAGGGGAACTCATCATGAGGATGAGTTCTCCTTCTGCATCAACATTTGTTGATGGACCACTAAGATCTACACTAATATTTCCAATTTGGATTGTATTAGATTGGATACTCTCCTCAATGATCATATTACTTCCAACACTGCTGATATTTGCAATGTTGGAGCTAACAGTGTTAGCAGGCATCATTTCTTCAATTTCAGGACAATCTTTGGCCATATGAGTATTCTTTTCACATTTGTAGCATTTTCTCTTTTTAGACTTTCTGGAAGAAGCACTTCCGATAACACATTTTGGTTTAACTTTGTTGGTTTTCTCAGCAGATTTTGACAAATTCTCACTTGTTTTAGATGAACCAACAGCTTGGGTGGAAGGTACAACAGCAACAGCTTTAACTGTGTCCTCTTTCATCTTTTTGGGAGGGCAAAGATCAAATACAGAATGTTTGATTGGATTTTGTCCTTCCACAGGTTTGGAAAACTCATTCCCATGTTTCTCAAGATGAGCAATGGCTTTGCCTTTTCCTGAGATATGATGACTGCTGCCTATCATGATCATCACTTATGGTTTTATTAAAAGATTTTCTTTCATTAATAACCAGTTTTCCACTACGATTTTTAAACTAATTTAAAATCACAGCAGAATTGCTTCCAACATGAGACTTACCCTTGTTGGATGCAGGCTGCTTTAATTTTGAAAACTTATTCTCAAAATGTTTAGCACCAAATGGATAAATAGGTTTCTTACCATCAGCTTTAGCCTGATTTCCATTCTTTTGTTTATGTGAACCAATTGAACACTTAGCAGGCTGGGTTGATGGAGAGTGGATCAAAGTACTTGGAAGCTCTTTGGATAAAAGTACTTTAAAGGTCACCAAGAGTGGATAAGTCTTTTTCCATATTATTAATCTCAACAATAGAAGCCGATGTATCAAGATCTCCTCCAAGATAGGCTTGGATTTGAGTAGGTATCTGCTGACTGATATAGTGGCTGACTTTCTGGGCTGATTGGCACCAAGAGTCAACAATCTTTTGAAGCTTAGCATGCTTTGAGTCTGTCTCTCTTTTTTCTTCTAATGAAATGGTGTGGATGTGTTTTACTTCATCAAGCTCATTTTTCAACTTATGAAAACTGTTCGGTTCATTAGATTTTGTTTCAAGATCAGTTTTTAACTTAGAGTTCTCAGACTTCAAAGCATCATGCTTCTCAACAGCAGCTTTTAAATCAACAAGTAAATATTCAAACTTTTTAACTTTTTCTTCAAAACTGTAATCCATAAAAATTTTTACCTTATACATCATAGTTGGGTTCCAGTTCTCCAAGCTGCTGAGAACTTCAGCTTCCGCCAAGTCCTGTCTGAAATTGCTTGTTGAGGGGATATCAGTGTTGGCCATGAGACAACTGTTGTCCTCTTCATCAGACGATGAATCAGACTCCTCCTAGTCACAAGTTTCAGCCATAAGTCCCTTTTGCTTGTTGGAAGCCACTGAGTCTTCCAACTTTTTCAGCTTAGCCATGGCCATTAGCTACTTAACCCTGTAGTCATCGTCTTTGTTTGTCTTGTATGGTTTGGAGGAAGAGCCAACAGCTTTAGACACACAGTCAGCAGCTATATGGCCTGTTTTGCCACATTTAAAGCACTCAGCCTTAGTTTTATCAAATGCCTTCTTCTTGATGGCACCTGTGTAACATCCGGCATTAAACCAGGTTAGCAACTACGACCCAATTAGTATTTAATGGCCAATTATAACCTAATAAGTGGTCATTAGAAATTAACCAAAGTGATTAACAAGGTTCATGAAGAAATTCAACTCAATTAGAATCAAATTCATCGGTGCGATGAATCGGGAAATTAATTAATCTGATCGATTTACGATATGAGGGATTAATTCAAATAAGTACATAATTAAATTATGATTAGTAACACTAATCAAACACTAATACAATTACTTAACATTAATTATGCAAGACTAAAACAATTCATTAAAACAATGCATCCATAAGTATTTAAGAAATTACAAGAAAAGTGAAATACAAGAATACATTTATAAATACATTTATACACAAAAAAAAAAATATAAATATATGTATAATACATGTATGGCTGGCCTATAGGCCATGTGTGTATTAGAAGTTGACTTCTTATTTTTTAATATTACTTTAAACACAATCATTTTGTTTAAAGTGCACTCTACCTTTTCATCCATGCCTTTCATCACTTGAAAGACCAAACACTTTGCCTATAAATAAGACCTCATTTCTCACTTCTTTTCCACACTTCAAACAACAAAAACCTCTCATTTTCTTCTCTCAAAACCGGATTTATACACTCACACATCACAAACTTGTGCATTCAAGTGTTCTTCAAGTGTTCTTCAAGAAAATCAAGTGTTTTGGTGCATATCTTGCAAGGATTTCAACTTCTACTCAAAATCATATTCTAAATACTTCAAAGTAAGTAAATAGTAACTTATTTCATCATACATTTATGTTTATATAAGTCTTGCATAATATATATAATCACCAACAACAACAAGTTTCATAAAAACTCAAGTTTATAAGTTTCTAGTTTTTATTTTTAAGTTGTTTCTTTAAATGTGCATATGAATATATGAACACATTATAAACATATTAATATTATGAAAACATGTGTTATATATGTGTTATATAACTTTTACAACTTTTATACAAGTAGTCTTTGAATAAACAACAAGAATCATAAGTTGTTTCAAGTTTATAAACTACGGATTTTCGGCAGAAACTTTATATCGACTTTGACAAATCATAACTAATACATAACTCAACGAAATGAGTTGATTCTTGTCTCAAAAGTTAGATCTATGTCTTAACTATAGATCTGTAATTTTTCATAATTTATTTTGGAGTTTAAGACCTCCAGAAATTATTTGGGAAACCGAAAGTTTGACAGCTCAAAAATGGCCAACATAGGGTTTTTAACGAGCTTTTTCACCAACCTAAACATCTCGAAAAATGGCCGTTCTTGATTCTAAAAATCCTTTGTATATAGTAGTTTAATGTCCTAGAAAACCAAAGTCTAAAACATTTTGGAGCTTGATCAAAAACAACCTCAAAGTAGGCCGAAAAACCTCCGAAAAAGCTGGAAAATTATATATATATAAACTTCACGTTTTAAGCGAATTTTATTTATAAACTTGTAATGTTGGGTGATTTAAGACATAAAAATCTATAAATATATATATCATCATATATTAGAGATATTAAGTCCTTATTATCATTTAGGACTCGATTAAACTCACTCGACGCATCATCCATCCATTTACGCTAAAAGCTTTTTAAGCTAGATTTTTGCCATCGCAATCCCGGTAGTTCTCATAGCCCCTATTTTCACACAGTTATGTTTTGGGGATGAAATACAAGCTTCGTTTTTATATGGACACGGAAATATCTCCATTTCTATTATGTATTACACATGTGGTTCCATTAGCCCTGATATCATGAACCGTTAATTGCATTTATTTGTAAGCGCGAATATATTGTGGATAGATCTATTGGGAGTCATGTCCCCCACTCGGGTTAGTCGGTTCGGCTAACAGCGGGTGCATATATATTCAACACACGGTATTACGTATGGGAATACTGCACAGGGCAAACTCATTTTAATTAAGCTTCGGTTGCATGATGGTTTATATGTAATACATAACAAGGAATTTATGATTTTATAAATTCAATATCTATTATTGTTGTCCATACAAGTCAGATTTACGTGTAAACCTATGAGCTCACCAACAATTTTGTTGACGTATTTTAGCGTGTATTTTCAGGAAATTAAGGCAAGTCCATCACATCGGTAGTATTTTCAAGCTTCCGCATTTAAAGAGTCGCACTCAGTTTCAAACCATCGGAGATTTATTTGCATTATTTTGGATGATTTAATTATGTATTTAAATCTCTGTACCTTGTGAACTTCTCTTTATCATTTTGGGTTATGTGAAACATTTATATCTTTTAACGTTACGCCGATGTATTTTTGAAAACGTCCATATAGTGGTCGTTCATTATGATTATGGTTACGCTTCCGCGACGTCGCGCTTCGTTGCCAACCGGGGTAACAGGGTGTGACAGATTGGTATCAAAGACATAGTTATAGTGAACTAGGTTGCATTAGTACCTAGACTATAACTGTTACAAAACTAAGCGTTCTTCAAGAACTGTGAACACATATATAGACCCTGATGACAATAACATGTCGAACAATATGGTTATTATCCTCTTTGACTCAGAGGATGAATTCTCACCCATGGAACATAGAAGCCAAGGTGACACTAAGGTATACTTTGGATCGGGAACCCCCCAGACTAAATCAATGACGATGTAATGGACTCGTCAAAGCACAAGGAGGGAAATTGTGGCCCTGCAACACAAATTGCTCCACTATCACCACCACATATGCCACCCTACACCCTATTTAGAAGCCATTCCAATGAACCATTAAGGAAGTTCACCCCTAGGAAAAGGGTGTGACTGGCACAATGGGAGTCTATCCCGGTACTTACTCATCAGCCAAGCCCGCAACTGTAACGATAGGCGAACGTAAGACAGTTAGTATGGATGCCTCACACTCTCCAAGAGTGCAGAAACGAGGAGGGGATCCAAATCCAGTTTGAAGTCAGAACACCATCTTCCTCTCAAGTGCCGACACTTACCTAGAAACCTATGTAACAAACGATGCCCCTGTTGGTGGCAAGGGCCGCCAGACACGACCTCCAATTTCGACAAAATCCACCAAGAGGTCGGTGAGATCTTTGCAAGGATTAAGCAGGAGGCAATGCAAACCACCAATAAACCTTAGGCCAACCAGAATACCCAGGCGATTTAACAAGATGGAATCGATGAATTGTGACAGGACCTAGCGGAGCACAAAGCCCACACTGCAGAACTAACCCAACGACTTAACGCTCTGGAGTACGAGGAAACCCCGGAGGCATCTCTTTATAGTATTTCTCTAGGCTTTACTATCTGATATATCTTAGGGTAAATAAGGCTTAAGAATTTAGAAAATTCTGACCATATCATATACAATGATTAAGTATCAAGAACTTTTATGAGGAATTAAGTTTTAACTACAACTCTGCGTAGGAAAAGATAAAGCCGTGACTATCTGCCTAAGAAATTTCAAACCCGTAGACTTATCTATAACACCTTGCCTTTATTTGCATTTTATTTTAAGTATTTTTGAGCAATTTGCGTAAAATGATGTAATTTCGAGTTTTAGTATAAATAGGAGTTGGGTGCTTCATTTTCTCACTTTTGCAAAACTATTCTAGCAACTCCAGAGCTCCTCTCTCTAGAATCGAACTTCTCTCTAGCTTTTCTCCCAAACCGACCGGCCAAATCTCGTGTTCTATATGTTAACGGAATGATCGATTCTTACCTCAAATCCGTATGAAATCGTCATGGAGCGTCGCTGGCGCATGTTGAGCTCCTTCTGGCTGAAAATGTACTTAAGACTCTTGTGATCCATATACAGTTGACATTTGGTGCCGTAGAGATAATGTCGCCATGTTTTCAACGCAAAAGTCACAGCAGCAAGTTCAAGGTCATGAGTCGGATGACTCTTTTCATGATCCTTAAGTTGGCGAGAAGCATATGCTATGACTCTGCCTCTTTGCATCAAAACACACCCAAGCCCTTGATATGAAGCATCGCTGAAGACCACAAAGTCTTCATTGCCTTCGGGTAAGGCCAGAATAGGTGCTTCGGTGAGTTTCTGTTTTAAAGTTCGGAACGCGTTCTCTTGAGCTTCTTCCCAAATAAAGGGAACACTCTTGCGAGTAAGAGACGTAAGAGGCATGGCTAGTTTTGAGAAGTCCTTAATGCATCGACGGTAGTAACCCGCCAATCCCAAGAAACTTCGGATCTCAGTAGCTGATTTGGGAGCTTCCCAATTTTGAATGGCTTCTATACCTTGACCCATACTTTGTTTTCATCTACTTTGATCGATGAAATTCTCGTTGCTCAAGCCAAAACCCTAAAAGAAGAAAACCTCAACTCTGAGGACATGAAAGGGCAACTTCAATTCTTAATCGATAACTCTCGCGGCTTGAAACTTTTCAAAAATCGTGTCTGGGTTCCGAAATTTGGTGATGTTCGGCAGAAAATTCTTTCGGAAGCCCACTGTTCTAACTTCTCGGTACATCCTGGCAGCACCAAGATGTACAACGATCTAAAAGCCGAGTATTGGTGGCCCGGTATGAAGAGAGACGTAGGTCAATATGTCGATAACTGTGATACATGCCGATTGGTCAAAGCGGAGCATCAGCAGCCTTATGGCAGTCTACAGCCTCTACCGATTCCCGAGTGGAAGTTCGATCACATAACGATGGACTTTGTGACGAAGCTTCCGACTACGCGAAGACAGCACGATGCAATATGGGTGATTGTGGACCGTCTAACCAAAGTCGCTCATTTCATTCCAATTCGCGAGAACTACTCATTGGAGAAGTTGGCTAAATTGTATATAGACGAGATCATTATGCGACACGGAGTGCCACTGTCAATTGTTTCAGATCGCGACAGCCGGTTCACTTCGAGGTTCTGGAGTGCATTACAAGATGGATTAGGCACTAAGATCAGAATGAGTACAGCATATAATCCATAGCCTGATGGCCAGAGTGAGCGTACGATCCTTACACTCGAAGACATGCTGCGGGCATGTGTTCTTGAGTTTAGCGGTAGTTGGGACGACCACTTGCCGTTAGCAGAATTTTCTTATAACAATAGTTATCACTCATCCATCAAAGCCGCACCTTTCGAAGCCTTAAACGGACGCAAGTGCCGAACTCCTACGTGTTGGCATGAAGCCGGTGAAGCACCAATCGCCGGTCCCGAGTTACTTCAGTAGACAAATGAAAAGATCTGAATCATACGTCAACGATTGGAAACTGCTCAATCTCGACAGAAATCGTATCATGACCGACGTCATAAGCCATTGGAATTTCAGAAGGACGACTATGTTGTATTAAAAGTCTCGCCGATGAAAGGTGTGTTCAGATTCGGCAAGCATGGCAAGTTAGCACCACGATTCGTTGGTCCTTTTAAGATCACCGTGCGTGTTGGAACTCAATCTTATCTGTTGGACTTGCCGAGCGAACTGTCCAACATACACCCCGTGTTTCACGTTTCGCAACTAAGGAAGTGCAAAGAAGATGACAGAGAAAAGTGGGTCGATCATCTGACTTATAAGATTAATGAGAAGCTGCAATGTGACGAGCCTGAAATTATTCTAGAGACAAAGATGAAGAAGTTGAGAAATCGAGAGGTAGCAATGGTGTTGGTGCAATGGAGAACTTCTCACGGAACTTCTCAGACCTGGGAATCTGAGCAGGACATGAGAGTTCGATATCCGCATCTGTTTGAGCCTTAGGTACTTCGAGGACGAAGTGCAAGCGTGGTGGGCTCATACTATAACACCTTGCTTTTATTTGCATTTTATTTTAAGTATTTTTGAGCAATTTGCGTAAAATGATGTAATTTCGAGTTTTAGTATAAATAGGAGTTGGGTGCTTCATTTTCTCACTTTTGCAAAACTATTCTAGCAACTCCAGAGCTCCTCTCTCTAGAATCGAACTTCTCTCTAGCTTTTCTCCCAAACCGACCGGCCAAATCTCGTGTTCTATACGTTAACGGAAAGATCTCGAAGAGTACTACGCGAATCTCCTATTGCATGTACGATTTCATACGGATTTGAGGTAAGAATCGATCTTTTCGTTTTCTGCATTTTCGGATTTGAAGATATGAAATTCGAGTTTATCATTTTAGGCGATTTAAAGCTGATTTCGTATGAGTTTTAGCTAAAATATGGTAGATATGTATAATATAACTAAACCGTGGCTTATTACTTAGCTTATTTGTGGATTTGAGGCTTGAAAATGCATGTTTAAAGCTGTAGTTTATGAACAAACTCGAGTATGCATAGAACAAACTCGAAATACCAAGAACAAGCTTGAATAGAGCTAGATTCGAGACATAGGTTCGAATCTAGCTTCAGATTCGAGAATGAGGTTCGAATCTAACCCTGGTTCGAATCTGTCTTCGAATTTGGAACCATGTGTTCGAATCTGTTTCCTAAATTCGAATTTAATTGATAAAATTAAGGAGCAACGCATAAATTAGCAAAATAAATAGCAAAATATTTAGCTAGAAGTTATGGCTTATAGATGTTGGAATATTGAACTAGCAGTATTAATTTAGCACATGTTCTGTAATATTAAACTTCAGATATTATACATAAGTTGTTTAGCCCAGTTGCGAGTCAAAGCCAGTGCCAGAATATATTAAAGCCTAGATAAGCAAGTGCAAGCATTATAAAGCAATTTAAAGCGTAAATAAGCCCGAGCAAGTATTTCAAAGCATTTTCACTACTGTGAGTAACATTTATTCTTGTTTACATGTTTTATATGAAATTGAGACATAAATTGCTTCTATATGACTTCTTTGGAATTCAATAGACTTTTGTGAGTAAAGGCGAACACTGTGGTACAGGTGATGCCCAGCTTAGCCGGATCTTACAATTGATCTATTAATATGCATATTTATCTGCTATATGTTATCGTTCTGCATACTATACAGCAAACTTTGTGTTAGCGTTTCTTTGTGCATCTCATAAGCATTATATTTAGCAAGCAAGCAATTCTGATGCTTACCACTATCCCTTGAGCATTATGCGGGTAGCTAGCCCCGCATCACAGATTGATCATCTATCAGCGCTAAACCCCTAGTGGTGGCATCTCCGTTCTGCGTGAAATGTCTCAATTGTGCAGCATTCTTTCTGGGTATTAAGCAAACGAGCAAGCAAGCATAACAGCCTTTATAGGCACTTTCGCCTCATATTTTACATGCATTCATGAATATCTGTTTACTCACTAAGCTTTAGCTTACAGTTGCTACTTACAATTTTTACAGGAAAAGGTAAAGAACAAGCTGGACCTTCTGCTTAGGTCTATTATCTGATCAACCCAGAGGACTTAGCTCACTTTCAGCTTGTGGTATAGCTTTATGATGCCTTGGGTTCTGGGTAGCTGCTTTTATTTTAATTGTGATGTTTTTAGCAACTTAGTACTGTAACCTTGTAGCACGTGTAGTGCAAGACTTATTGTAATATTTAATTTAGCTTTATGCATTTATTATTATTCCTGGGATAAGCAAGCGTGTTTTAAAGCAAGGATGTGACGTTATCCTCTTACCCCATTAGATACCACTTATGCATTTCTACTATTTGATACTGGTGCTGATAGGAGGTTTATATCCACTAAGTTCACTAAGCTGATAAATTCCATTAAGTGCTACTTATGCTATTGAGGTTGATGACAGTGAGACGCTTAAGACAAATAATATAAGTCGAGGATGCTCCTTAGAATTAGTAGGCCGACTCTTTGAAACAGACATGATACCCATCAAACTGGGAAGTGTTTACGTGGTCATAGGCATGGATTGGCTATCGAAAATCGTGTGGAAATAGTATGCAACAAGAACACAGTTCATATACCTTTAGCCAATAAGAAGGTCCTTACTGTCCAACGCAAAGCAAGAAATACCAAAGTAAGCATCATCTCTAGCATTAGGACCCTGAAGTGTTGATAGAGAGGGGGCCAAAGGGAAAGCGGCTCGAAAATATTCTTATTATTTATGGTTACCCCAAAGTTTTTCCAGAACACTTACCTGAACTCCCAACATCGAGGCAAGTCAAATTCAAAAATAGGCCTAGTATCAGGTGCGGTACCAGTGGCTCGAGCACCATGCCGATTAGCCCCATCAATAGTGCAAGAATCGTCCAACCAACTGTAGGAGCTCTTAGATAAAGGGCCTATCAAACCTAGTTCCTCGCTTTGGAGGAGCTCCAGTTTTGTTCATAAAGGAGAAGGATGGAACTTTCGGGATGTGCATCAATTACCGAGAAATTAAATAAGCTAAAAGAACCAATACCCACTTCCAAGGATCAATGACTTGTTTGACAAAACTCCAAGAATTAAGCTTCTATTCGAAGATCGTCCTTAGGTCTGGTTATCATCATGTTAGAGTTCACAAGAAAGATATTCCAAAGACAGCTTTCAGATTCCGTTTCGGTCATCATAAATTCCTATTAATGCCGTTTGGATTAACCAGTGTCCCCAACGGTACTCATGGACCTCATCGGGTGTGCAAACCTTATTTAGACAAATTCGTGATTGTATTCATGAATGACTTTTAATCTACTCACGAAACGAGAAGGAGCACGAGCAACATTTAAGACTGATTCTAGAATTATCGGAGAAAGAACAACTATATGCTAAGCTTTCTAAATTTGACTTTTGGTTAGGAGAGGTGAAATCCCTCGGTCACGTGAACAATAGTAAAGGAATCCAAGTCGACCCCGAAAAGATCGAGGCTATCAGGAATTGGTCAACTCTTAGAAACCCCTTAGAGATACGACAGTCCTTAAGACTTGCCACTTATTATAAGCAATTTTCTCAAAGATCACCAGAACTCTAACAAAACTGACCCGAAAAGACATTAAGTATGATTGGAGCAAGGATCAGGAGATATAATTTCAGTTATTAAAGCACAAACTGTGTAGCGTGCCTATTTTGTCCATACCTAAGAGGAACGAGAAATTTATAGATTACTATGACACTTCACACAATGGACTGATGTAGAAAGATAAGGTTATAGCTTATACTTCATGAAAACTTAAGGTTCACGAGGTGAATTACACAACGCATGATCTAGATCTTGGAACAGTAGTCTTTACCCTTAAGACTTGAAGACATTAGTTGTACGGTAAGAAGTGTATTAGACTCACGGACCCTAAGAGCCTCCAACACATCTTGAACCAGAAAGAGTCAAATATTAGGTAACATCGTTGATAGAGCTAATAAGTGGTTGCAACAGTGAGATTCGTTATCACCTAAGGAAAACTAATGTGGTTGCAGACGCTCATAGCCGAAAGAAATGAGTTAAGCCGTTAAGAGTACCAGCCATAGTTACAACCACTCAACCAAACCCTCCTTTCTTAGTTCATGAAGTTATTAAGGAGGAAAATATGAAAAATAAAGCCCTGCACAGAATGGATAAATAGTTTGGAATAAGGGTTAATGGAAATCAATACTCCACGAATATAGTCTGGTTACCCTATTTTTGAAAGAGTAAGAAAACTGGTTAAATATGACGGACACAAATCAAGATATGTCGTTCACCCCGGATCCGATAAAATATATCATAGGGAACTATACGGGTGGCCTATCATGAATGATGACATTGCCACATATGTCAAAAAAATTTCTAACATGCTCCAAAGTTAAGACCAACATCAGAAACCATTTGAGTAATATTCGACCACCTAACAAAATCCGCGCGTTCCTACCAATCAAGAAGAACATCAGGATGAATAAGCTAGTCCAAACGTACCTCAAGGAAGTCGTCTCCGGACACGGAGTGCCTATTATAATCATTTTTGATATGGATAGCAGATCTACAGCTAAGCTTTTGGCAATTATTATAGCAAACTGTGGATACAAACCTGGACATGAGTACCACATATCACTCTCAGACCAATGGTCAGAATAATAGAACGATCCAAACCCTAGAACATACATTAAGAGTTTGTGTAATGGATACTCATTTGCCTTAGTGGAATTATCGTACTACAATAGCTATCACTCAAGTATTAAAGCTGCTCCGTTTGAAGCCCTCTACGGGCAAAAGTGTCGATCACCGATTTATTGGGAAGAAGTGGGAAATGGCCAAATCACTGGCATTAAGATCATTCACGAAACAACCGAAAGGATAGTACAGATACGAAACTGACTAAAAGTGGCCTTCGATTGTAAGAAAGTTATGCAGATGAAAATAGAAAATCCCTTGAGTTCTAATCAGGAGAACAAGTACTGATGAAAGTCTTGCCATGGAAGGGCGTGTTATGATTTGGGAAACAAGGATAATTAAACCCTCGATACATTGGCAATACAAAGTCTTAAAGGGAATTGAACTCGTAGCTTATCGTTTAGAGTTACCACCAGAGCTTAGCAGCATACACAATACATTCCATGTAACGAATAAGAAGTGTTTGTTAGAGGAGACACTTGTCACCCCTTGGGAGAGATCCAACTAACTGATAAACTTCTCTTCATCAAAGAGACGGTTGAAATCATGGACCGTAAGGTCAAAGGATTGAAGCACAGTTGTATACCTGTCCTCAAGGTCAGATGGAATTCTAGACATGGACCAGAATTCACATAGGCATGCAAAGGCTAGTTTAAGCAAAGATACCCTCACCTAATCCTAAGTAACAAGCCCTCTGAGGAAACAGGATAAAATTTCGGGACGAAATTTCCTTAACAGGGGGAGACTGTAACATCCGGCATTAAACCAGGTTAGCAACTACGACCCAATTAGTATTTAATGGCCAATTATAACCTAATAAGTGGTCATTAGAAATTAACCAAAGTGATTAACAAGGTTCATGAAGAAATTCAACTCAATTAGAATCAAATTCATCGGTGCGATGAATCGGGAAATTAATTAATCCGATCGATTTACGATATGAGGGATTAATTCAACTAAGTACATAATTAAATTATGACTAGTAACACTAATCAAACACTAATACAATTACTTAACATTAATTATGCAAGACTAAAACAATTCATTAAAACAATGCATCCATAAGTATTTATGAAATTACAAGAAAAGGGAAATACAAGAATACATTTCTAAATACATTTATACACAAAAAAAAATATAAATATATGTATAATACATGTATGGCTGGCCTATAGGCCATGTTTGTATTAGAAGTTGACTTTTATTTTTTAATATTACTTTAAACACAATCATTTTGTTTAAAAGTGCACTCTACCTTTTCATCCATGTCTTTCATCATTTGAAAGACCAAACACTTTGCCTATAAATAAGACCTCATTTCTCACTTCTTTTCCACACTTCAAACAACAAAAACCTCTCCTTTTCTTCTCTCAAAACCAGATTTATACACTCACACATCACAAACTTGTGCATTCAAGTGTTCTTCAAGTGTTCTTCAAGAAAATCAAGTGTTTTAGTGCATATCTTGCAAGGATTTCAACTTCTACTCAAAATCATATTCTAAATACTTCAAAGTAAGTAAATACTAACTTATTTCATCATACATTTATGTTTATATAAGTCTTGCATAATATATATAATCACCAACAACAACAAGTTTCATAAAAACTCAAGTTTATAAGTTTCTAGTTTTTATTTTTAAGTTGTTTCTTTAAATGTGCATATGAATATATGAACACATTATAAACATGTTAATATTATGAAAACATGTGTTATATATGTGTTATATAACTTCTACAACTTTTATACAAGTAATCTTTGAATAAACAACAAGAATCATAAGTTGTTTCAAGTTTATAAACTGCGGATTTTCGGCAGAAACTTTATATCGACTTTGAAAAATCATAACTAATTCATAACTCAACGAAATGAGTTGATTCTTGTCTCAAAAGTTAGATCTATGTCTTAACTATAGATCTGGAATTTTTCATAATTTATTTTGGAGTTTAAGACCTCCAGAAATTATTTGGGAAACCGAAAGTTTGACAGCTCAAAAATGGCCAACATAGGGTTTTTAACGAGCTTTTTCACCAACCTAAACATCTCAAAAAATGGCCGTTCTTGATTCTAAAAATCCTTTGTATATAGTAGTTTAATGTCCTAGAAAACCAAAGTCTAAAACATTTTGGAGCTTGGTCAAAAACAACCTCAAAGTAGGCCGAAAAACCTCCGAAAAAGCTGGAAAATTATATATATATATATATATATATATATATATATATATAAACTTGACGTTTTAAGCGAATTTTATTTATAAACTTGTAATGTTGGGTGATTTAAGACATAAAAATCTATAAATATATATATCATCATATATTAGAGATAGTAAGTCCTTATTATCATTTAGGACTCGATTAAACTCACTCGACGCATCATCCATCCATTTACGCTAAAAGCTTTTTACGCTAGATTTTTGCCATCGCAATCCCGGTGAGTTCTCATAGCCCCTATTTTCACACAGTTATGTTTTGGGGATGAAATACATGCTTCGTTTTTATATGGACACGGAAATATCTCCATTTCTATTATGTATTACACATGTGGTTCCATTAGCCCTGATATCATGAACCGTTAATTGCATTTATTTGTAACCGCGAATATATTGTGGATAGATCTATTGGGAGTCATGTCCCCCACTCGGGTTAGTCAGGTCGGCTAACAGCGGGTGCATATATATTCAACACACGGTATTACGTATGGGAATACTGCACATGGCAAACTCATTTTAATTAAGCTTCGGTTGCATGATGGTTTATATGTAATACATAACAAGGAATTTATGATTTTATAAATTCAATCTCTATTATTGTTGTCCATACAAGTCAGATTTACGTGTAAACCTATAAGCTCACCAACAATTTTGTTGACGTATTTTAGCGTGTATTTTCAGGAAATTAAGGCAAGTCCATCACATCGGTAGTATTTTCAAGCTTCCGCATTTAAGGATTCGCACTCAGTTTCAAACCATCGGAGATTTATTTGCATTATTTTGGATGATTTAATTATGTATTTAAATCTCTGTACCTTGCGAACTTCTCTTTATCATTTTGGGTTATGTGAAACATTTATATCTTTTAATGTTACGCCGATGTATTTTTGAAAACGTCCATATAGTGGTCGTTCATTATGATTATGGTTACGCTTCCGCGACGTCGCGCTTCGTTGCCAACCGGGGTAACGGGGTGTGACAACCTGATTTCCTTTGCAGCATCTTACCATCAAACCTTTCCTTGTTGAATTTTCTGACAAGCATGGCAATCATTTGCTCATCATCAAACTCAGCAAGATCTTCACAGTCCTCTTCTTCAGACATTTCCTCTATTTCATCATCAGCCTGTTGATCAGCTTGTGTGAACACATCACACACCTGACTAACAGGTTGTCTCACGCTGGCCACTAAGGCTGCAACTCTTTTGGACATCTCCAAGTCATTTCTTTTCTGTTGCCTTGATTATTCATCATTTAGCAAGGATGCATAAAGATTTACAAGATTCATGCCTCTGATGGTGCCTGAGATTCTGAGAATAGTAGAGTAGTAATTCCATTCCTCAGGCAGTATGTCCAAAAAATTCTTCAACAGAGTTAAGTTGTCTTTGGTGATCCCAACAGCTTTGAGATCATTAATCAAGGCAGTAAACCTGGTGTAGGTTTCAGTGAGTGACTCCTTTGGCTTTGCAAAGAACAGCTCATATAGTCTAACAAGATTGTTAATCCTGTTATCCAATGTGATAGTGGGACCATCATAGACAATACACAAAATATCCCAGATTTCCTTTGCAGTCTTCATCTTCTCAACCTGTTTGAACACATCATCAGGTTAGGAGATAACAAGGTTGTTCCTAGCTTTTGCATCAAGAGCAAATAGCCTTTTGTCTTAATCAGACCATTGAGCTTTTGCCTTCTCAATAGTCCTGACTTCAATAACAGCTCTTAGCAGTAGGTGTTATAGTAGTGACAAAAAGTTGGCACGTAGGGACCTTCCATCACTATCTCCGGTAGTTGTACATCAAGATTCTCTAGATTGAGCATCATTCTGCACTTCCAGCCAGAGAATTTCTGATGATTGAACTTGGGAGGTTTTCCCATTGACCCATTGTCATAGTAAGAAGAGGTTCTGGAAGCACTGTTGTCCATGGTGGGAAATAGGGAGTAATGAGAGATCTAGAGTTAACACATACTCTAAACTGCTCTGATACCAGTTGTAGGTCGCAAAAGGTTTCCCTAGTATGCAGTTTTAAGCTGTAAATGCGGGGGGGTAAAAACAGCTATTTAAAAAACTCAGCACACTTTTCTCAATGTTTGTATGTATATATCAACAAATGTTAATAACAAACAAATCTGAACTACGAAATGGTTCAAACTGAGATGACTGAAACAACATATAGACAACTAATCTAAGACACACTGAGACCAATTACAATGAATTCACTCACTAAGATGTACTCACTGATTTTACATGACAGATAGACAGCTGGAACAATAACAGCTTGGACACACTCAACTGTTTTATTCTAAGCAGACCTTGGCATGCATGAAAAAACACAATTCCTTGCACATTCTGTATATCTCTTTCTTTGTTGTTTTCTATAACCCTTAGAAGCTTCCTTTTATACTCTCTCAGAGAATCACAGAGAACCTTCTTCATTGGTTAAGTAGATAGGGGAGCGTCTTTTCAAAAAGACAAAACTACTTTTCCACGTTCTGACAAAACAACATTTGTCCCTTTGTTGCAGAATATTTGTCTTTTCCTTTTTGTCTCTGTTGCAGAATGTTTTACCTTAAAGAGGAATATCAACTTTAATCCTTTCGTCTTCTCGTAGAGCCATTTTGATATAAAAAATGGTCGGTCACCCAATTCAAATATCCACTTTGTTTTCATGTATCAGAACAGCTTAGGCAGTGAGCAGTTTCTGATTTTCCACTTTGTCTTTGACTTGTGAACTGATCTTTTCGTCCAAGAGAATACATGATGACATGGAAACAAATTCCATAAAGTGTATAACTTTTTCACAAAGAACAGAACCCTTAGTTTTTGTCCAAGCTGCTCAACAGCCATGAGCAGCGTAGAAGTTTATGTCCAGCCTGTCCAACAGAATAAGACAGCTTGGGCAATCTGCCTAAGTTACAACTAATATAACAGGGTAAGAAGTTTTGACTTATATTGAAAATAACTTTTCAGGTTTAAATAAGGCATAAACTTGGCCTTAAATTATACCTTCAAGTGCATCAAACAGGTTTGATTAATAATCTCCCCCTCAGATGTATAACAGATTTGACTGAGGCCTTTTTGTGCCTAACAATATCTAGTTGTGAAAAATAGGTTTTTAACCTTGTTATAGATTGAGAAATCTTAACATATCTTAAAGTGAGACAAAGTAGACTCTTTTATCTTTCGTATTAAACTTGAATCATCACAAACGGATCTATAACCAATTCTATATGAATTTATAAAGTTTGATATCACAATTTTTCATCTACTGCAGGCCAGTAGCAAAATCACGCATTTTTGACATTCTTAACGTCTAAATTAGATTCTTATGACTATTTTAAACTAAAGTATACCCTCTTAGCTTACCAACGACGTATGACACGTCCAAAACGGAGCTTCGAGTGATTTTATATGAATTTCACAAGACAACATATCAAAGTTGTCTACAAACTCGAAAATCGTATGAGTTTTGCTACATTTCTCAATTTGACTCATATGAAGCATTTCAAGTCAACTCATATAAAAAACTTATTGATACTAAAGAGTTTACAAATCTGCACTCCAATTTTAAGCCAAAATACATTCAAGACATCATCAAACCCTTGGCGTGCGGTTTAGAAACAAAACATCATTTTGAGCTTTTATTTAAGTTTAATCTTAACCAATACTTGGAATCATTAATATAACATATTTAAACTATTTAAAAACCCTTCCAAACACATCTAAACACAAGTCATCCATTGATTCATATGAACTCATTTGAGTTCATAAATGGGTTAAATTCATATCATCTCTTCAAAGCTCCAAATGAGCTTCTACTCAACTCAACTCCATTCAATTCCATACCAATATATAACAAATTTGAGTCATATATATCATATAAAATAAGCTAGATCAATACAATTCAATCCCCCATTCACCATTGGAGCTCTAATGGAGCTCCACTCGGGATTCTACTCAACATCGCCACTTCAACCCAAATCAATCACATATTTATGACTCAAATACATTCATAAACCATAAATATTAACCTGCACTTGATGTTTGAGTCATTTACAAACTCAATCTAACAAAATCCACTTTGGGGTTGTGTTCTTCCAAATGAAGAACAAGGAATGAAGATGAAGTAAAAGGATGGAGAAGGTATTATACCTTCAATGGAGCTTCAATAATCCATATTTTGGCTTGAATCTTTCAATCTTTAATGACAACATCAAAACCCTAGCTCATTTTCCTCTTTTCTCTCTCAATTTCAAGAACAAAAATGGTGACTGTGTGAAGTGTGTGTGTTTGGACGTTTTTTTAGAAGAAAGGGGAGAAGCATTTTGGCTTTGGACAATCCCACCCCTAACATTCACCAATTGACAACATATACCCCTCCCAACTCATCTTTTATTTAAAATACAACCACGTTTAATTCAATACCCAAATGAGTAGTTTTGACATAATTATACTAACTACATTCAAACACCACATTTCTTTTATCATTCAAGTCCCAATAATAGCAATTACCACAATATTTGGCAATTAAGTCACAATATTGCACTTAAGTTTACAATTGTAATTGTTTCACAAAGTTAATTACCTATTTAAATTATTGGGGTGTTACAAAGAACATTGATCAAATTTAAACTTTTCAGTAGATCTAATGTATACTTTCTTTGATTTATGAAAATTCCATTTGAGGTTTGTTTAACCTGTAATCCTAGAAACAAAGTAAGTTCACCCATCATGCTCATTTCATTCTTAGATTTCACGAGCATTGAATAACCATTGCTCATAAGGATATCAGTAAGAGTATCATACCAGGCTCTAGGGGCTTGTTTCAGACGATAGAGTGCTTTGTCCAACTTATAGACAAAACCTGGATGTTGTTCATTTTCAAAACCTGGAGGCTACTTGACATATACCTCTTCTTGCAGCTTTCCATTCAAAAATGCACTCTTTACATCCATTTGAAATACCTTCATGCTCTTGGGGGCAGCACAAGCAAGAAACACACGAATTGCTTCTAACCTGGCCACAGGAGCAAATGTTTAATCATAATCTATTTCCTCCTTCTTTTTTATACCCTTGAGCAACAAGTCTTGCCTTATTTCTTATGACATGACCTTGCTCATCCATCTTGTTTCTAAAAACCCATTTGGTGCCAATGATAGTTTTTCCGTTGGGCATAGGGACCAGCTGCCATACTTTGTTTATCTCAAACTGATTGAGTTCCTCTTGCATGGCAGTGATCCAATTGGCATCTTTAAGTGCATCATCAATTCTCTTTGGCTCCATTAGAAACACAAAACTTGAAAACATACAAAAGTTTCCAAGACTGTCCCACCTTGTTTGCACTCCATTGTTGATATCATCAAAAATTTGATCATTAGGATGACATCTGATCCACTAAGGATCATGTTTCACTAATAATTCTTCTGAGTCAGTTCCATTCTCACCAGGTCTTATAGAACAGCTCTCAAGATTTTCAGACACATTGACATCTTGAGCCTGTTCACTTGTTGAGGATTAATCATTATTGTTAAACACATCAACTGAGGATTTAGGAAAATGAGCATTGATTGGTTCTGGACATGGTACATTTACTATATCAGTACACTTATTCATACAGGGTGTACCAATGTAATCATCATCATGTCCATTGTGGTTAACAGGTTCCACTCTAGATGATGTGGAAGCTTTTGAGTCCTTTTCTTCAGCATTAGAATGCATAAGATCATCACAGTTGAAATCTCCTGAAACGAATTCAGGATCAGCTTTGGTAGAAGGATTTATGGACTCCTCAAAGGTGACATTGATAGATTCATCTATCACCTTTCTTTTGTGGTTGTATACTCTGTAGGCTTTAAAAACTGTTGAGTATCCAACAAATTCTCCTTCATTAGCTTTAGGTTCAAATTTGACCAGCTGATCCCTTTGGTTCAGAATGAAACAAGGGCATCCAAACACATGGAAATAGCTTATATTTGGCTTTCTCCCTTTGATTAATTCATAGGGAGTCTCATTGAACCTTTTCACCACTAAGGATCTGTTTTGAGTGAAGCAGGCAGTGTTGACAGCTTCAGCCCAAAAAGATGAAGGAAAACCTGATGCACACAACATAGTCCTGGCAGCTTCTATGAGGGTTTTGTTTCTCCTTTCAGCCACTCCATTTTGTTGTGGAGTTCTCACAGCTGAAAAGTTTTGAGATATTCCTCTTTTTTCACAGAAGTCCTCAAGAGTACTGTTTTTAAATTCAGTACCATGATCACTTCTAAGCCGCTTGGCTTGGGCAGAGTTCAGAAATTCCATTTTCTTGAGAAACCCAATAATTTCTCTAGCAGCCTCTCCTTTGGTCTTTAGGAAGATCACCCAAGTGTACCTGGAGACATCATCAACCATTACTAAAGTGTATCTTCTACCTCCTAGACTTGAGACACTGACAGGTCCAAACAAGTCCATGTGGATTAAGAAGAGAGGTGTATCAATAGAAAAATTATGTTTGGATTTAAAAGATGTTTTTCTTTGCTTACCCTTCTCACAAGCTGTGTAGAGTTTATCCTTAACATAAGTTATAGAAGGCAAACCTGTTACCAACTCTTTCTTATAGAGTTTGTTGATATTCTTGAAGTTCAGTGTGATAGCCTTTTGTGCCATAATCAGTTGAGGTCTGCATTGCTTCTTTAGATGAAACAAGTTTCGGTTGTTGGATCAGCAACTTTAATATTAACAACATATACACTTTTCTTTCTTTGTGCACGCAACACAACTTTTCCTTGGGGATCGAGTATGTACCCTAGGTACTCATCAAAGTTAGCCTTGTAGCCAGCATCACACAGTTGACTTATGCTAACAAGATTGTGTTTTAGCCCAGACTCATAGGCTACTCTGTTGAAGATTGCAGCACCAGCGTAACACGTTCTATATCCTTCTGTGGAGCTCTGAACATTGTCACCAAATGTGACCTTTTGGCCTTTTTCAGGCTTGAGATCACCCAGCAAATCTTTGCAACCTGTCATGTCGCCAAAGCAGCCACTGTCCAAGTACCAAACCTGGCTTGGTTGTTTAACCTGCAGAGTGACATGGGGAAATATTTGTTTTTAAAGGAACTCATCATAAGGATGACTTCTCCTTCTTCATCAACATTTGATGATGGACCACTGAGATCAACACTAATATTTCCATTTTGGATTGTATCAGATGAGATACTCTCCTCAGTGACAATGTTACTTCCAACACTGCTGGTTTTTGCAATATTGGAGCTAACAGTGTCCGTAGACCTTATGTCCTCAGCTTCTAAACAGTCCTTGGCCATGTGAGTCTTCTTTCCACATTTATAACATTTTCTCTTTTTGGACTTTTTGAAAGAAGAATTCCCAGAAACACATTCTCGTTTATCTCTGTTGGACTTCTCAACAGGTTTTACAAATGTTTCATTTGTTTTAGAAGAGCCAGCAGATTAAGTGAAATGTACAACAACAACAGCTTTGCCTGTATCCTATTTCCTCTTTTTAGGAGGACAGAGATCAAATACATGTAATTTAACTATCTTTTGTCCTTTCACAGGTTTGGAAAACTTATTTCCTGTTTTCTCAGATTGAGCAATGGCTTTGCCTTTGCCTTTACTGAGTTGTCATGACTTTTCCCTACTAGTGGTAGTGTGGTCAACATGTTTGGTTTTATCAAAAGATTTTCTTTCATTTATAACCAATTTTCCACTATGAATTAAAAACTTAATTGAAATCACAGCAGAGTTACTTACAACATGAGACTTACCCTTGTTGGATGCAGGCTGCTTTCCTTTTGAAAGTATTCAGCATTAAATGGATTAATAGGTTTCTTACCACCAGCTTTAACACCAGAACCTGTCTTGTTGATAGGTTTAGTGGCCAAAGCTGCAGTTTTAACTTGTTTTCCATTATGTTGTTTATGTGAACTGGGTAAGCAGTTAGCAGGCTGGTTTGATGGAGAACACATTCCATCACCAGTCTTTGCAACCTTTTCACATAAACTATCATTGTTTTGAAGCCTGACAAACCTGTATGTTGAAATCAGCTTTCCATTTACATTTTGAATAAATGTATTTGGAAGCCCACTAAGAGAAGACAGATCTATTTCCAGATTCTTGGTTTCAACAATTGAAGCTGCTATATCAAGATCTCCTCCAAGATAAGCTTGGATTTGAGCAGGGATTTGCTCATTGATACATTGACTGACTCTTTTAGCTGAATGGCACCAAGAGTCAACAATCTTTTGAAGCTTAGAGTGCTTTTTGTTTTCCCTCTTTTCCTCTAATAAAATAGTATTGATGTGTTTTACCTCATCAAGTTCAGTTTTCAACTTATGAAAACTGTCCAGTTCATTAGATTTTATGTCAAGATCAGTCTTTAGCTTAGAGATTTCAGACTTCAAAGCATCATACTTCTCAATGGCAGCTTTCGAATATACAAGTAAGTAATCAAACAATTTAACCTTTTCTTCAGAGCTGTAATCCTTAAAGTTTTGTACCTTATACATCATATTCCAGTTCTCTAAAGAGCTGAGAGCTTCAGGTCAGCCAAGTCTTTTTTGAAGTTACTTGTTGAAGGGGCATCATTGTTGGCTACCAAACAGTTGTTGTCTTCTTCATCAAATGATGAACCAGAGTCTTCCCAGTCACATGTTTCAGCCATCAATCCCTCCTGTTTGTTGGAAGCCACATAGTCTTCCAACTTTTTCAACTTGGCCATGGCCATAAGGTACTTAAACATGTAGCCATCATCCTTGTTTGCTCTCTATGGCTTGGAGGATGAGCCAACAACTTTAGACACATAGTCAGCAGCTATATGGCATGTTTTGCCACATTTGAAGCACTCAGCCTTGGATTTATCAAGTGCCTTCTTTTTGGTAGCAACTGATTTCCTCTGTAGCATCTTACTTTTCTTATTGAACTTTCTGACCAGCATAGGAATCATTTGCTCATCATCAAGTTTAGTAAGATCTTCACAGTCATCTTATTCTTCTGACATTACCTCGAATTCATCATCAACCTGTTGATCAGCTTGTGTGAACACATCAGACGTCTGACTTACAGGCTGTCTCATACTAGCCACCAAGGCTACACCTCTCTTGGACATTTCCAAGGCATTTCTCTTTTGTTGCCTTGATTGTTCATCATTTAGCAAGGATCCATAGAGGTTAACTTTCCATGCCTCTGATAGTGCTTGAATTTCTAAGGATAGTAGAAAAATAATTCCATTACTCAGGCACTATGTCCAAGAACTTGTTCACCAGGGTTAGGCTGTCCTTAGTGATCCCAACAGCTTTGAGATCATTTATCAATGCAGTGAACCTGGTGTAGCTTTCAATGAGACTCTCCTTGGGTTTTGCAAAAAATAGTTCATATTGTCTAACAAGATTGTTTATCCTGTTATGCAATGTGATAGTGGGACCGTCATAGACTGAACACAAAGTATCCCACATTTCTTTGGCAGTCTTCACTTTCTCAACCTGTTTGAACACATCATCAGGTAAGGTAATGACAAGGTTGTTCCTGGCTTTTGCATCAAGGGCCAACAGTCTTTCGTCCTCATCAGTCTATTGAGTTGTTGCTTTCTCAATGGTCCTGACCTCAGGAACAGGACCTTCAATAGAAGGAGTGATAATAGTGACAAATGTAGGCACATATGGACGTTCCATCACAATCTATGGTAGTTGTATGTCCAGATTCTCCAAGTAGAGCATCATTCTGCATTTCCAACCAGAGAAGTTTTGATGATTGAACTTTGGGGGTTTTGCCATAGACCCATTCTCATAGTAAGAAGAAGAAGAGTTTGCGGCACTGTTGTCCATGGTGGGAAATGGGAAGATGAGAGAGATCTAGAGTTAACACATACTCTAACTACTCTGATACCAGTTCTAGGTCCCAAAAGGTTTCCCAAATATGTTGCACTAAGCTGTAGAGAGGGGGGTGAATACAACTACTTAAAATTTCAACACACTTTCTCAAAGTTTGTATGTATATATTAACATGTGTTAATTACAAACAGGTTTCGACTGCGGAATAATCCAAACTAAGATGACAGAAACAACAGATGAACAACTAATCTAAGACTTACTCAGACTAGTTACAATGAATTCACTCACTAAGATGCACTCACTGTTTTACAAGACACAGACAAACATCTTAAAAGTAGAACATCTTAGACACACTAACACTGTTCTATTCTTTGTTGAAGGCAGAACTTGCATGCATGAAAACACAATTTTTTTTTTGCACGTTCTGGACTTGTGGATGTCTCTCTTGGTATGTTCTCATTCCTTAGAATCTTCATTTTATACTCACTCAGAGAATCCCAGTGAAACTTTTTCATTGAATGCAGATATAACGGATCGCCTTTGCAAAAAGACAAGACTGTTTTCTGCACATTCTGACAAAACAGAATTTGTTCCTTTCTAGCAGAATCTTTGTCTTTTCCTTTTTGTCTCTGTTGCATACAACTTTTCATTAAAGAGGAATTTCAAATTTAATCCTTTCCTCTCCATGTATAGCCATTTTGATATAAGAAATGGTTTGTCACCCATTTCAAAATTCTTCTTTGTCTTCATGTATCAGAACAGCTTAGGCAGATAAAGGTACTTCTGATTTTCCACTTTTTTTCTTCGACTTGTAAACTGATCTTCACGTCCAAGACTTTACATGATGACATGGAAACAAATTCCATAGAGTTTAAAACCTATTCACAAAGAACATGTTCTGTTCACAAAAAACAGATCACTTAACTTGGGTCAAAGCTGTCTAATAGATATGAACACCGTAGACAGTTTATGCAAAACCTATCCAACAGTTTAGGACAGCTTAGCCAATCTGCCAGGTTAATACGAATGTAACAGTGTGAGCGGCTTTGGGCTTATATTGCAAATCACTTATCAGGTTTCAATAAGGCATTAAAAAGCCTTAAATTATACCATTAAGTGTATCAAACAGGTTTATATTGGAAATCTCCCCCTATGATATATAAAAAGGTTTGATTGAGGCATTTTTGTGCCTAACAAGATGATCACAAGATCCAACCTTGCTACTTAGACACATCACCACACAGCCAAATAGATAGTTGTAGTTGGGAGCAAGGTATTTCCTGTGTAGAATCCTTCCAGGAGCAGGGTTTTTGACACCACAACAACGTAAAAGGTCCCCCATATGTTGATCTTCTAATTATATTCTGTCAAACTTGTCTAGGACAGGGAGTTGGAGAACAACAGTCAGTGTGGCTTGATTCATTTCAATAACTTTGGTGTTGTTGAGAATGGTGCCACGAATGGTCTTAGTTTCAACAACATAAGAACAATGTTAGGCACTAAAAGGCCTCAATCAAATCTGTTATACATCGTAGTGGGAGATCTTTGATCAAACCTGTTGGATACACTTAGGGGAGATTGTTAGGCTGTTTAATGCCTCAATCAAACCTTTAAATAATTTGAAATACTAAGTCCAAGTTTGTTCTACACTATTGCATAAGTTGTAGATTAAAAGTATGTCAAACTGTCCTCGTCTGTTGAATAGGTTTGACAGTTTATGTGTAAGTTGTTCATGACTGTTTGACAGGTTTGATATAGTTGAGTGGTCTGTTCTTTGTGAACAGGTTTCACACTTATTGGAATTTGTTCCCAAGCCATCATGTAATGTTTTGAACCTTGGGATCAGCCTCAAGACAAAGTGAAAAATCAAAACTACTACATTTCTGCCAAGGCTGTTTGGCTACATGAAGACAAAGAGATATCTACAATGGGTGCAGACAGTTTCTCATTTATCACAGAATGCTCCTTCTTCATTTCCATTCTACTGTCGGAGAGTTGGCAACACCATCCATGTCGCTGCTGTCAAGATCAGCGCCAATACTACTTCGCACCAGAGAGTTGGCATATAACATTCCCTATATACTTTGCAAAATACTGTGGACTACTCCAAGTTTTTTGTCCATTTGACTTTTCAAGTACCATAAATACGTCGTCGCTTATTTGGTACGATCTTGAACTCTCTATCTTAATGCATGGTTTTTGTTTATTATCTTCATATAAAATTCCATCATGGTCTATAGTCTCGTGAAATAAAAAAGAGGATGTTTAGTTTGAATTCATAATAGTTCTGCTTCTTGAATATATTGTAGTATATCATTAACTGAAGTGTTTGCTATTGTAGTATATTATTAACTGAAGCAATGATGAGTTGATTTATAGTAATTTAAAATGTACTCGATTTTCATCTGTATGAAATAATTATTTATAACTTTTACTTTGGTTTACTAAACTATTTCAATATTTTATTTTTGTGAAATAAGGGGTTTAATTAAGTACTAATAAGACTAATTAATAGGATTTACTGTTTTTTAATAAGATATGAAGTAAATAATGTTAGTTATAATTATCATTTTTCGAATTAATAAAATAGGTAAAATATGTTGCATAAACCCTTGATGTTTGTACTAACTTATCTTTTTTCGAATTATTAATTATGTATAGAAATTTCAAAACAATTAAATGTTTTCAAACTATATATGCCTTTTTTATAGTAACCATATTATGAGTGGATTCTTATATTTTAAGATATATGAAATACTTAACTTATAATGTTTATGGAAACTAATCATGGATGGATTCTTATATCTACCCTACATATACATTCGTTTTTATGGTAATTATCATAAACATTACTTAAAATAATTAACACGTAACTCTTATGGAAACTAAATCGTGGACAATTGATAATTTCAAATAATTAACATATATTTCTTACGAAAATTAAATCATGGAAGATTGATTTAAATCTTATTTGATCTTAAAGATATTATAATTTTTACATTTTTGCTTTGTATGTCGCGTAATTAAAAATAGTCTCATAATAAGCCTGTATAATTTTTCTGTAAGGGATGATTGCGTAAAAAACCTTAAAGTGGGACCATTTTTGTGATTAAAACCTCTAACCCGTAAAATCTTTTGAAATTAGGATTTGACCGGTTATAATAGGTTGTTATGCTTACATGGCACACACGTGGCGTCCACATGGCAAACCCGACTTACGTGGCGCCTACGTGGCACTACATGTATAATTCTTAAGCTGAATTTTTGCATAAAAACCTCCGAAATTGGTGACTTTTTCTATTAAAACCCTAACTATATTTTTCTCACCTCTAACCAACAATAATATTTACCTTTTATTTTTCTCGCTACCTCCGGCAACCCCGATTACTCTATCTCCTCTTTATGTTCAGTGTTGTTTATTTTATGTATGTAGGTTCGATTAACTTTTGTCGTTTAATCTTAAATTTTAACTTCAATTGTGCCGATGGAGTCGATTTCATTTTGTGTTCACGAGTTACATTTTTAGGTTCAGCTTTATGTTCAATTTCATTTATTTATATTCCATTTTAGCATCTGAATATGATCAGTCAGAGCAGTGAGGTTTGCTAGCCTAGAGGGTGGAGGTTTCATCGGGAAACGAATTCTTCGTTTGATAAATTAAAGTTTAATAAATATCCATGTTGTTAAAATGCAATCAGTGAAGACTCAATTTTAATTATATTTGTTGGTTGGAGGTTTTTTTATCAAATTAAAAATGATTTGGGGTTTTAATTAAAAAAACTAATCAAGTTGGAGGTTTTTTACGCAAAAATCTATTTAAAAGTTTTACATGTCATCAAGTTGCAACCGGCTAAACCGGTTGCAAGTCAGATTTTTTGAAAAAAGCCCAAATTTACAAAGTTTTAACCAGTTCGAGGTTTTTTGTGCAATGAAAAATGGTTGAGGGTTTTAATCGCAAAAATGGTCCAACTTAAAGGTTTTTTGCGCAATTTCCCCTTTCTATAAATGCTAGAAAACGAGACTTTCTTTGAACGTATATATACATTGACGAAAGTTCTTTTTTCACAGTTTTGTTTCTTACTTATATCAATGGCTTCAAACGTCACATTCGTTAAAGATCTCAACGTTAATTGTGAAGAACGTACCACAAAGGTACGCATAATCAGAATATGGAAAGTACCATCGAAGAGGAACGCAACTGAAACATGGTGGATTGATTGCGTGCTTATGGATGAACAGGTAACCTTATACTCTTTGTGCTTATGAATGTGTGCTTGTGGATGAACACGTAACCATAAAATTATTTCGTTATTACCAATCTTTTAAAATATTAGGTTTCTCAGCTGTTTTTTCGAACATTTAGTGGGCGTTTGGTTCGCTAGAATCTGACGTAATGGAATGGAATTCTGGAAGGAATGAAATCTGTCTGAATCCAAATACTATAGTTTGTTGAGAATGAGAAGACATGTTGTTAAAAGGATTGCTTTGAAGGAATGGAATTTAAATTCCTTCCATTTTGCTATGGAATGGTCATTAATCCTTCAAAAGGGGAGATTTTTTTTAAAAATGTGGAATGGTCATTCCATTCCTTTGGACTACCAAACGACCCATCAGAATGGAAAATTCATTCCTTTTCCGCCAGATTCCATCAGATTCCAGCGAACCAAACGCCCCATTAGCATTCTCCATGAGAGCTACAAATATAGTTAATGCTTCTTTTCTTTTTCTTTTTCTTTTTCTTTTTTGACATGAATCAAAGATACAAGCTACAGTTATCTAACGATACCTTCCAAAATTTAATAAGTTGCTTGAAGAATGGGGCGTATTTATGGTGTCTAGATTAGGCATTGCTGACCATAATGGACCTTTGAAGTATGTTGACTACCACCAGAAGTTGACCTTCTATTTACAGACAAAAGTATCAAAGTGTCATGATTTTGGTGGCTCATTGTATGGTCTTTCACTTGCATCCTAAAACTCAGTTCCAGATCGAAGTTAGTCAGAAAACATGACTGTTAATTTGTATACTAATTCATTTTTTTTAAATATATTTTGTGTGTATGACATGAACTTTTTCATGCTAATTTTGGATACCATTTTTAACAGATGTTATAGATATTATTGACACCTTTGACGAGATAATGCCTATAAATGAGGACGAGAAAAACATGTGGATGGAAATGACCATCAAGGATGTTGGGTGAGACTCAAATCTTAATCAAAATTTTAATGTTTGTACTTTGACCACATTTTCACCTCTATATTCTATTTTATTTTCAATGGTCAAAACATGCGTTTATCATTGGGGGAGTCGTATCTTAGTCAGATGTCTAAATATGCCTTGGACAATACAGACAAAGAATCGGTGATTCTCATATTGCAATTTGCAAAAATCAACATTTTTGAGGGATCGTACCAATCAAATTTCTTATGACTATCAAATACTTATATTTTCTTATGTTTTTTTGTTTTTTATATTTATGAATATATACATCATAACATATCAATTTTGTAGGCAAACTCTTTGTTACAAATACCTATAATGTTACCTGCCTCTTCATTAATTTTGATATCAATGAGATCAACTCTTTCAGAAACCACATTATTGCACATTTTTTTCCCATTTTATGCTTTCTTTTAATTTTAATCTATTGTTTACTATTACTATTTCATTAATCACATACATTTTTCTATCCATGTTATACTTTTATGAAACCGAAACTTTACATGTGATCATATTATATGTTTAAAGCAGTTTATTGGCCAATAGATCTATTGATATTGATTCTACAAGTCTTACCATCGGGTGATTGCATCCTACTCATTGTTTGATGATTTTACTTCTAAAAAATGACTTGAAGAATATTTCTAAGATAAGGAAGATCGATATGTTATGATGTTAAATCTTTAATTATTATTTCATTTTGTGGATATCTTTATGTATATTATTGGCAACAATTACATGTGTTGAGAAAAACATGCCATGACATCATCCATAGCGTGTACCATGACTTGAACTTCTTCATGCTAAATTTTGATGCCATTTTAACAGATGTTATAGATGTTATTGACACTTGTGACAAGATAATGCCTAAAAATGAGGACGAGAAAAGCATGTGGCTGGAAACGACCATCAAGGATGTTGGGAGAGACTCAAATCTTAATCAAAATTTTAATGTTTGTACTTTGACCTATATTCTATTTTATTTTCAATGGTCAAAACATATGTTTAACTTTGTGGGAGTCGTATCTTAGTCAGATGTATAATTATGCCTTGGACAATACAGACAAAGGATCGGTGATTCTCATATTGCAATTAGCAAAAATCAACATTTTTTTAGGGTTTGTACCAATCAAATTTCTTATGACTATCAAATACATATATTTTCATATATTTTTTGTTTTTTAATATTTATGAATATATACATCATAACATATCAATTTTGTAGGCAAACTCTTTGTTACAAATGCCTAAAATGTTACCTGCCTCTTCATTAATTTTGATATCAATGAGACCAACTCTTTCAGAAACCACATTATTGCACATTTTTTTCCCATTTTATGCTTTCTTTCAATTTTTATCTATTGTTTACTATTACTATTTTAACATATGTTATAGATGTTATAGATGTTGTTGACACTTGTGATAAGATAATGCCTAAAAATGAGGACAAGAAAAACATGTGGATGGAAATGACCAATCAAGGATGTTGGGTGAGACTCAAATCTTAATCAAAATTTTAATGTTTATACTTTGACCACATTTTCACCTCTATATTCTATTGTATTTTCAATGGTCAAAATATGCGTTTAGCTTTGTTGGAGTCGTATGTTTGTCAGATGTCTAATTATGCCTTGGACAATACAGACAAAGGATCGGTGATTCTCATATTGCAATTTGCAAAAATCAACATTTTTTAGGTTTCGTACCAATCAAATTTCTTATGACTGTCAAATACTTATATTTTCTTATATTTTGCCATTTTTAATATTTATGAATATGGAAAATGCATCATATAGCTCTGAATTTTCGAGTTTGTACACATTTATGTATTAAACTTTTTTTTGTGCACATTTAGTAGTCAAAGTTTCAAAATTGTTCCAATTTGGTAGTTGGTGTACCTATTAAGCGGTTGCTTTCGATTTCGATGCCTACGTAGACAATTTTTTTAATGACGTGGCTACCCGTTTTTATATTTTACCCGGTTTTATCTACGTGGCAACCCGTTTTTTAAAATCACCCGGTTTTATTACCCGGTTATAAACTCGGTTCATTTTTTATACGATCGATCCAACTTACGTTCTTAGGGCTCGTTCGTACGTACAGGGTTTAGGGCGATCGATTAGTCTCTAATACACTCATAAGCGAAGTTCAACTTCGAAACTACGGCTAACGATTGTTCAAGCGTATGTACGTGGGTTGGATTTCGTACCATCGTTCCATTCGAGGGTTGATTTACATTCAAGGTATGTAACTCTATTTCAACTCAGAAATTAGGGCTATAATAACCCTGTACGTACGAACGAGCCCTAAGAACGTAAGTTGGATCAATTGTATGGAAAAAGAACCGGGTGATTTTGAAAACCGGAGCCACGTCATTAAAAAATTGTCCACGTAGGCATCGAAACCGGAAACAACCGGGTTAACAAGTACGCCAACTACCAAATTGGAACAACTTTGAAACTTTGATTACCAAATGTGCACAAAAAAATTTTTTCGCTACATAAATGTGTACAAAGGCGAAAGTTAAGAGCTATTTGATTCCATTTTCCCTTATGAATATATACATCATAACATATCAATTTTATAGGCAAACTCTTTGTTACAAATACCTATAACTTTACCTGCCTCTTCATTAATTTTGATATCAATGAGATCAACTCTTTTAGAAACCACATTATTGCACCTTTTTTTCCCATTTATGCTTTCTTTTAATTTTTATCTATTGTTTTACTATTACTATTTCATTAATCACATACATTTTTCTATCCACGTTATACTTTTATGAAACCGAAACTTTATATGTGATCATATTATATGTATAAAGCAGTTTATTGGCAAATAGATTTATTGATATTGATTCTACAAGTCTTACCATAGGGTGATTGCATCCTACTCACTGTTTGATGATTTTAGTTCTGAATAATGAATTGAAGAATATTTCTAAGATAAGGAAGATCGATATGTTATGAAGTTAAATCTTTAATTATTATTTAATTTTGTGGATATCTTTATGTATATTATTGGCAACAATTACATGTTGTTGAGAAAAACGTACCATGACATTATCCATAGCGTGTACCATGACTTGAACTTCTTCATGCAAAATTTTGATGCCACTTTTAACAGATGTTATAGATGTCGTTGACACTTGTGACAAGATAATGCCTAAAAATGATGACGAGAAAAACATGTGGAAGGAAATGACCATCAAGGATGTTGGGTGAGACTCAAATCTTAATCAAAATTTTAATGTTTGTACTTTGACCACATTTTCACCTCTATATTCTATTTTATTTTCAATGGTCAAAACATGCATTTAACTTTGTGGGAGTCGTATGTTAGTCAGATGTCTAATTATGCCTTGGACAATACACGAAAGGAGACATATCTGGTGAAGCAAGATAGATACAAGACAAATCCTGGTTCTTTGACAAATGAATCACTTGATGCATGTCTGGATTTGCCTAATGCACTCCCTGGTGTAAGCGAAAGAGCATATTAACAAAACAATTGATCGGTTTGAGAATCCACACTATAGGAAATCATTTTTTAAGATGCCGGAAGAAAGGAGGAAGCATTGGGTTGATGAAAATGACAGTACTTAAAGTTTATTTGACTCAATGTTGGTTTTAAGTTCGTAACGTTGCTAGATATTGACTATGTTGAATTTAATATGTGACTTTGTTATTCTAAGTGACTATGTTGGTTACTTTATTATGTTTAGTGGCTATGTTGGTTAATAATTATTATTTGATATATAGTTGTTAATCTTCATTCGATATAATGTTGGTTCATCTTTATTATTGTATATAATTTATTCTTCTAATACAATATATTTTTCTAATGCAGTTTATTGCTTGGTTATGTGAAGTCAACAAGACTAATCCCACAACATACTTGAATAAAAGTTTTTATAATACAGTTTATTTGCTATTGGTTATACTTTTATGAAAGAACTATATTATGCTGAAAGTTTATTTGATATAATTTCATTATACTTTTATGCAGAAACATGCATACTATTTGATATAATATCATTATATAAACATTCATACACTGGTTATATCAAATATAAACATTAAACAACATAGTCACAAAATTATTTGATATATTTCATCATACGTTTATGCAGAAACTTGTTTAGTGTTAGAAGTAGTAGAAGCAACTCAAGTTCAGATGATCAAAATGACTAATTAGATCTAATGACTTTTGAATTTTAAATGACCAGACCTCTGTGTTTATTAATAGAATGTCTTGTAGAACTTCAATACTTTCTGGGAAAGAGTACATACGTGAATTTTTGTGTGGAAATCTATCATATGTGACCAGTCATTTTGGATGAAACAACATGTGTGTCTAAATCTATGTGACATGCTTAGAAGAGAAAATTTATTACACGATGGTAGAGATTTTAGTGTAGAAAAAGGTGTGGCTATGAGTTTGCGCATTCTTTGTAATGGAACAAGACAAAGAATGGTTAGATTCAATAACCATAGAGGCGTGATAATTTAAAATTTCAATAAAATTTCATGTACGTACTCTTTCCCAGTAAGTATTGAAGTTCTACAAGGCATTTTATCAATAAACACAGAGGTGTGGTCATTTAAAAACTTCTATGTCATTAGATCTAATAAGTCATTTTCATCATCTGAACTTGAGCTACTACTACTACTACTTGTAACAATAGACATGTTTCTGCATAAAAGCATAATAAAATTATATCAAAAAATTTGTGACTATGATGGTTAATGTTTATATTTGCTATAACCAAGGTATGAATGAATATATAATAGTAGACATGTTTCTGCATACAAGTATAATGAAATTATATCGAATAAACTTTGTGCATAATATAGTTATTGCATACAAGTATAATCAATAGCAAATAAATTGTATTAAAAAAACTTTTATTCATACCTGTTGTAGGATTAGTCTTGTTGACTTTATTTAACCAAGCAATAACCTGCATTAGAAAAATATATTATATCAAAAGAATAAATTATATACAATAATATAGATGAACCAACATTATATCGAATGAAGACTAACGACTATATATCAAATAATAATCACTAACCAGCATACCCACTAAACATAATAAAGTAGCCAACATAGTCACTTAAAATAACAAAGTCACATATTCAAATTCAACATAGTCAAATACAACATAGTCAATATCTAGCAACGTTACCAACTTAAAGCCAACATTGAGTCAAATAAACTTTAACTATTGTCGTTCCCATCAACCCAATGCTTCCTCCTTTCTTCCGACATCTTCAAAAATGATTTCCTATAGTGTGGATTCTCGAACCGATCAGTTGTTTTGTTATATGCTCTTTCGCTTACACTAGGGAGTGCATTAAGCAAATCCAGACAAGTAAAAGTGATTCATTTGTCAATGAACTTGGAGTCGTCTTGTATCTATCCTGCTTCACCAAATATGTCTCCTTACGTGTCTTTATTGTTTCGCTCCAATTTTCCAGCAGTGCTTCATATTTTTCTTTCCCAGAAGTCATTTTAGACCTTCACAACCCAATACAATGCTCCAAGCTATCTCATGACTTACGTTTACTTTCACTCTTATATCCTGAATTTGCATAATCTTCCATCATGTACTCAACCTCGATCCTACGTTCTTCATCCGAGGTGACTGGAGCAGCAGATGATGCATTATGAAATGCTCTAGAGGCAGTAGAGTTACTGAATACAATACTCATCAACAAATATAACTTGCAATTAACCTTTCTTCTTGAAGGTTTTATAAAATCTATCTTTCTACAAATTATGATAAGATTTTAGTAATATTAAATAGCAACTTATACTTAATAAATATTCATTAAAAGAAACAAGTTCATACTTTAAAGAACTCATCCCAAACCGTGTCATGAGCTGAAATCGTACCGTCATGTGAATCCCTAGTAACACTGGTGTTGGTTATTAAGTCGGTGAACCTAGTATGAGCCGCTCTCAAACGATTGTATTTTCCCTTAAGTTTTTCAAGAGGATATTTTATCCTAAACTTTAAAAAAAACTTGCCCACTCATGTCATTCCAATCAGTTGCTTTAAAAATTGGTGCACCATTTGGATCTCTCTTGACCCTTTCACCCAATATGTATAAGAAATACTTCGCACACTATTCATACCATTCCATTGAGTGTTCTCTAGGTCCACTATGTCCACCCATCTACACACCCAGAATATTAACTTATTTATATAAATAAAAAAGTGATGTAAGTTAACACTATAATAAAGAAGGAATTTAAAGATATTGGCTGCTGTCTGGGATATTATATATAACAAAAATATCTCAAGTCTTTCAGCAGTTTGTAATACTAATTAACATCCATGACATGATGGTACCTAACTCCTCACCCCAACTCAACTACTCTGTGATGTGGAAACACAGAGGAAGCCATCACATGCTACAAATGCTCACAAATAATTTAAGTGGAAAGAAACCTATTTTTTTATAATTTTTTATGGCCATATATAATGCACTAACACTTGCTCAACAAACTAACTGTTGGGGCACCATAATATATAAGCATGGCTCTTCATCAGAAGTGTCCAGGCGTAATTCTACGCATTTATTGAATTGTTTTGCAGGCAGAGTTTCATGCCTTCAACCATTAGAAATTTTGGTAAATTCTTTTATGAACAAAAGAAATCAAGGATTTTACCATTTACTATTTTATTACTTCAAAAACACATATTACAATCATGGAATGGTAAATGACATATATTACAATCATGCAAAGACACTTATTTTAATTGGGGAAACAAAAAGATCGCCCAGATGGTTAACCTTCGTAGAAGGGTTGAAAGGATTCACTAACCAGCTAAGTTTATATATCTCAATTATCTTAAGATTAGAGGAACTTTAACTTTACAAGATTGTTTTATATGTATATGGATAACACTAAATAATAGTATCGTCAATCTACCCAACCTTTACAAAGCTTATAATTGCAATGAATCAACCCCCTCCCATTCCCCCTTTTTACCACATCCCTGAGCAAAGGTACAACTCATGCTATGTTGCACCATGTACAAATCCCAATATTTATATTGCTCAGCAACATATAGTTTTTTGAGATACGTTGCATCCTTGCAAATTAGTCTCACATTATTGTGCAGTTGTATTTAGATTCCAACATTGGAGGCTTCTTACTCTCTCCGATGTTTGAATCTCGAATGCCAAATTCATTACTCGCTAACTTTAGAACATTACCGCTAAATATTATATTCACAAGTAAATGACATCTCTAGCTATAACGATAATACGGATAGTCAAAACTAATCAAGCTTTCGTTTAAAATCCTTGAATTTTAGATAAGTGAACTTTGAATTAAATGCTTAACCTATCGAAGTATGAGTGATATTGTTTACCATATGCTAAAGAAACCCCATGACAGTACATTGCTTCCAATTTCTTGTGCTTTTCCTCTTTGTCTTCTTTCTAATCATACTATAGATTGGACTAACCTGAAAGAGGCTTTCAATTTCTAACATATGCTAAAAAAACCCATGACAGTAGATTGCACTAACACGTTTATTCCCACATATTTTTAGAGTGATGCTTTCAATTTCTAGTTAAAGAAATTCTAAACAAGACAGGTGAAAAGTGAATTGGACAGATCTAGGGTTCTAAGCCGGTTTAAATTCATCAATGTATCAGCGAAATTAGCCACTAATCTTTTCTTTGATAGTTAGTTCTTGCCTAAATAAATGTATTTTGCAACAAACATCGAAAACCCAAATGTATGCAGCAAATCAACAAACATATGAAGTAAATTTGAAGAAATCTCAGCGTTGTTTCTCAAGAACACTTCATTTTGTAATAAAAAACGGAACAACCAGATATACCATTGATTTGAAGCAAATCGAGTAAGATATGCAAAAATACGTTCGATTAGAGAGTAGATCATGACATATACGTAAGAAAAATTAAAGATCGGATAAACCTTTGATATGAGGTGGCGTTTGGATTGAAGGAATTTAATATGATAGGATTGAAAAATGACAGGATTCTAATATGATAGGATTTGAAAATGACAGGATTTGAAATCTATTATGTGTTTGGTTTGTAGGATTTGAAATTCCATCATTTATAAAATCCTGTTTGGTTTGCAAATCTTTCATGGGATTTGTAATGTATATATTGGCAAATGACCAAACTATCCTTCATAAGTTTTTTTTTTGTTTTTAAAGGTTATAAATTATGAAAGTGTATTGTATAAAATATTTAATCATCCTTTTTATCAACAAAATCTTTTTTTAATTATTTTTATAATACAACAAAAGAAACTTTAAAATTAATCAATAACAAATTATTTCAAGTGACATAATAATGTTTAATGTGAAACATATTACTTCATAAAAACTAAAATAATGTTTACTACATTTGTCATAACAAAATATCATTCCACGTCCCAAAAAAAGCGTCATAAAAGCTAAACGTTTGCCATCTAAACTCACCATTTTACGATTACAATTTTTAATTGTTCAAGATAAACTTAATAAAAGCTTCTCGATTCGCTTCGGTCAACTTCAAGAAAATATTCACTCTCTCAATATCGTCTCTCATCTTTGTCATTGCCTTGAACCTTTCTTCCAAAGTAAGTGACTCCATTCTTTCAAGCTCGAATGTTACCATATCTCGTTTCTTTTCATCCTCGTCTTCCCGTTTGGTCATTTTGTTTGACATTTTTTCCAAACTATCACCAAGATAGACAACGGCATTATTAAGTCCCTCAACCATTGGATCTACTCGACCTTTTCTTTTCTTGGTTTGGGCACTTGAAGCTTCTTGATTTTGGGGAGATGGCATGGTTTGTGGAATTTGATTCGATTCCATAAAAACATCAAAATACTCATCAAAGTGGTGTTCTTGTTCTTCTATATTCACTTCCTCTTCAATTTCAATAAAATCTTTAGCTTTATCTCCTTGAGCACGGTCCTTACCGAAAATAATACATAAATCTTCGTAGTGTGGTAATATCTTGTTCTTCCATTTTCCGGCTCCTTTATGAACCTATTTCAAAACATAAAACCAAAAAAAAAAAAACTAACTTACTTTTATTTATGTAAATCTTAAATAACAAAAATATATAACATATACCTTAACATATGCTTCCCAAACTTCATCTTCCGCAACCACACATCGTTTTGCACTATCATAACCGAATCCACTACTATTTGACATATCATATACGGCCTGCCAATCTTTCTTCATTACTTTCACCTTTGACTCAATATGTGGCTTACCTAATATTCCCGAGTTTGGACAGGATTCTTTCAAATTTAGTTCAAGGTGTTGCAAGTACCCGGATTTAAAACCATTATCGGCTTTAAATGCTCCTAAATTTACCATATTAAGTAAAGCTTCCACAAGTTTTGATTCTTCTATACTTGTCCATGTCCGATATTGTCTGTTTTGACTCGCCATACCTATTTATGTAAATTAGTAACATGCATAACAACAAATAAAACATTCACAATAATTAGTTTATAATAAACAAAACATTCTTATAAATCAATAAATAATTATCCTTACAAAACAATGTTCGTTTATAATAAACAAAGCATTCAAAAACAACATTAGTTTATAATAAACATTCAAAAACAACTTCGTCAATCAATTGGTCCCATTCCAAGATGCAAACATATCTTGTGCCAAATTATCTCTAAAGTTAGTCCACTCGTCTGAAGTACCAACATAATCTATGTTATCAACATCTCCTTCATCTTCAACTCCAACATCCCCGGTTCCCTCATCCAATTCTCCTTCGTTTTCAAACGGGTCTAATGTCATTTCTTGCCTTATAAAGTTATGAAGGAGACAACAAGCCATTATAATCCTATTTGTCACATCGATAGGATAATAGGAGTTATCTCTTAAAATTCCCCACCTTGCTTTCAAAATTCCAAAACATCTCTCAATAACATTCCTAGCGGAAGAATGTTTCATATTGAATAATTCTTTCGATGTAGTTGGCTGGTGTCCATCACGCCAATCGTTTAAGTGATATCTTTGACCTCTATAAGGAGCTAAAAAACCTTCCCCATTTGTATATCCCGCATCAACCAAGTAATAACCTAACAAATGAAATTATTATTATTTATTATAGTTACTTATAATTATATTAGTTAAATTATGTTCAAGACATATTTACTTACATGGCCTTGGTACTTTTAATCCATGTGGCCTAAGAAGAGCATCACGTAACACTCTACCATCGGCCGCGGATCCCTCCCATCCCGATAATACATATATAAATTGCAAGTCTTGTGAACACACCCCAAGCACGTTTGTGGCAATATCGTTCTTTCTTGTTCTATATCTAGGTTTGTCTTTGAGTGGCACTAAACATTTTATATAGGTACCATCTAAAGCTCCTAGGCAATTCTACAAAAAAGAAAAACACGGTCATTATACTTTTATAAACATTATATTTGACCATTGAAAACAACATATTTTTAAAAAAATATGTGTACCTTAACCATTTCCATCTTTGATCGGTTGAGTTATAAGAAACAGGTTCTGGTTTCTTAATCAAATGTGCATGCAACCTTATCACCGCATTGCAAACTCGAGAAAAATTTCTACTAATCATTTCTCCGGAACGATGAAAACGACATATCATGACCCGATTCTTCACATTATGAGCAATAATATGGAGAAACATGGCAACTTGCTCATCAACATCCATAAATCTAGTTGCTTTTAATCCTCCTGATGTTTCTAGCATGCCACACAACTTCGTGAAACATCTTCGGTTCATTCTAATTTGTGAAATAGCCAAAATGTCACTCTCATATACAAGCCTATGTAATATTGAATAACGATCAATTTTCGAAGAAGAGTAGCTAATTTGTGGCTTAACTCTCCTTTTGACCATCATCGTCCACAATGAAAAAACAAAGAATACAACGACGTGAGCAACTATGTTAAACCATTTCAATGAGTCTATCCTTTTTTGCCTACGTAAACGTGTTGTTAAACTAAGTCGGGCCATGATAGAAATGTTTATAATAATCTGCAAAAATAATATAAGCCAATATTGATATAGAGCATGATAGATGACAAAAATAATATAAACCAACAAGTATGGATCAATAAATATCATAGAATGATGTACCATGGCATAATATGGAATCTGGTTAATTTAAATGATTACTATTGTGAAGACCAACAACCAATTATCCAACAAAAAGAAAAGAAATTGATAATATATATTGATAAAAGAAATGAGAGAGGGGTCGGCAGAAGGGTTTAAGGAATTGAAAGAGTGTTTAGCAAATGTGTGAATGAAGACAAAACAGCAAGCCTGTCATATTCATGGTGGCCACATATTTCTTCTTCTTCTTACTGCCCTATGGCAGTTTCCTCTCTCCACCCAACAACTTCCCTTTTTTTTTTCTCTCATCCCAAATCACTACTCTTTTCCCTTGTTTGAAACCTTACAACAGGATGATGGATTCTATTCAACAGGAAGAAGAAGAAGAAGAACCACTGCCAGGTTTGCTGTATCTTCTTCATCGCATTCAAATCCCAAAATTCTCAAGTCTAATCATTTTGGGGATCGACATTCACAATGATTTAAGAAACCGATTTCATAGAGAAACATTTAAGACGTCGACGAGAGCAGCATACCTGTGATGAAGACGTCGACGAGAGCAGCAGAGGCCGACGAGCGAATCCTTTGACTGGAGCAGAAGACGTCGACGACACCGGATGAAACCGAGAGGAGCAGAAGAGATCGATGCCTGTGATGACTCCATTGAAGAGACGAGCAGTAGATAAAAGCAAACCTGTAGAAGAGAACGAGGCGTCACTGCAGAGAGAACGAGAGAAACGAGGGCAAGGATGTCTTTTGGTCTAATCTGTGAAAAGCACCGCTCATGGGATAATAAAAATTCAGGGGGGAAAGCGGGATCACCAAAAGATGGGTAGAAGGGTTTATGAAATGCAAGGTAAAAAAATAATCCTTCCTTTTTTTCTTACCAAACAAGAGGTGGATGGGATTTTCTAATCCAAATCCCAAATGAAGGCATAAAATCCTTCAAACCAAACACCCCCTGAGAGTTTCACAGCGACAGAGAAGAGAGAGAGGGGGGGGGGGGATTTCACGATGACAATCTGAGATGGCTTCACAACAACGGAGATTTCACCAGTGAGATCGATCTTCAATAGCTTCATGATGGAGAAGCGAAGATGTAATTCTCTTTTCAAGGGTATTGTTATGGTTACTTGGTGGGTTTTATGGAGAATGCAGAACAAAATATTATTCGCGCCGCAAGAGGATCGAAGGAAAGTTTTGGAGTAAGATCCATTCCTTGGGTGCAAAGAATGGCTGGTCTTTGGTTTGAAAATCAGAAACATTCTTTAAAGATTAATTGGTCAATTTGGGCATCTAATCCGTTTCCAGGTGTTTCTTAGTCGTTTTGTTGTTTTTGTTTCTTTTTCGGTTGTTTTGGACTTTCTTCTGTATCGTGGTTCCATATGGAGCCTATTTTTTTTTTTGTTTGATCAATATACTTGCCTTTCAAAAAAAAAATAGCTTCATGATGGAGAAGGATGTTCATGTCTGGAAGGAGAGGAACAAGAATGGTGTGTAAAATGAAAAGATATGAATGAGATCAGTGCATACGAACGTAACTTGAAAACTTCGTGTTTTCGTTTTAAGTTTGAAAAGGGTTGAAAACAGGTTGGAATTTTTTTTAACATTTAATTAAAATTTTGACAATGAAAATTTCATGAAATTGAAATTTTATTTTAAAAAATATGAACATGTTTCCATAAAACCCTTATTTTCGTCGTAAACTATACCCGAAAAACTCCAGTTTTCGTCAATTGAACATATCCTAAACAATTTTATTTTTTATGATTTCACCGTATCAAACGCCTCCTATTGTGTTGAGTTTGTTGGTTATTTATTTGTCTTCTCCTCAATCAACGGTTATGTATATATGTTTAAGATATTATTGATTGCTATATTTTATAAAACCCATCGTCTACTTAATATTTGTCAATTTTATGGCCCAAAAAATAATCTGTTAAAAAGAAGCCCAAACTCGATTGTCCAAATGTCCAATATTGGTTTGAATATTTTAAGAAAGTTACAATTAAAACTAATAGACTAAAGAGTAAATGACATATTTCTTTCCTCGCGAGCAGGAAGCACACCAGCAGCGTGCGTTGCGTGATTCTACTGTGTTTTTTTTGCACTTGACTGGGTGGACAGTTGACCGGAAGAGAACTTAGATTTGGTCCTTGTGGTTTGAGGTTTACCCGGATTCAGTCTCTTAACCTTAATAAGGTCAAATTCATTCCTATTTTGCTAATTTTGTGCACTTTTAGTCCCTCATCCGTTAAACTTAACGACACAACCGTTAAATTTGTAAAAATGACATTTTTACCCTTTTCATTGAGACGCTTTTAGTCCCTATGATTTTATTATTTACCCATTTATAGTCCAACATTTATTTTATTTTATTTTATCTTTATAATTATATTATTTATAGATATACTTAATTCATTATAAACATACTTATTTTATTTATAAATATACTTATATTTTAATATTTTATTTACATTTACTATTGTTCGTATTTTATTTAGAATTTAACTTTTAATTTTAATTTTAATTATATATTTTCTTTACTAATTTATTTAAAGTTCATCTTCGTTATTAGTTTTAATTTTTATAATATTATTGTTGACATTTATATATGCAAATTTGTTAGTTGTGTTTAAGTAAATATAATATAATATATATATATATATATATATATATATATATATATATATATATATATATATATATATATATATATATATATATATATATATATAGGGATGGGATCATTGCAGAACCTTAATTTAGTGCAGAACCATAGAACCAATCTAAACCATTAGATTATAATATAACACTAGGGATAAGATGGTAATTATACAATTAACATTGAATTAATAGCAGCCTACCAAGTTTGACTGTCCACTTTGACTTTTTTTTTTTACTCTTTTAATATATAATGGACATGCAGTGTTGCATCGACGTTAAATATACGATATCAAAGTGTTCATTCGACATCGAATGGTCGTATGGGTAAAAAAAATTTACGAAAAATAAACACGTAAATTTTTTTTCAAAAAAATATATTCATGACCGTTCTCGTTAAATCCACCAACTTTGACTACTAATTTTGACTATTATTTATCTCTGTTAATAATGAACGTATATGCAGTGTTGCATCGACGTTAAATATACGGTATCAAAGTGTTCATTCGATATCGAATGATCTCATGATCTCACCATGATATATTGCATCGTGGTCTGTGTAAAATTTTTTTTACGAAAAATAAAAAAATATATATCATAACCGTTCTCGTTAAATCCACCAACTTTGACTACTAATTATGACTGTTATTTTGGCTCTGTTAGTAATGAACGTATATGCAATGTTGCATTGACGTTAAATATACGATATCAAACTGTTCATTCGATATCGAATGATCTCATGATCTCACCATGATATATTGCATCGTGGTCTGGGTAAATTTTTTTTTACGAAAAATAAAAAATATATATCATAACCGTTCTCGTTAAATCCACCAACTTTGACTACTAATTGTGACTATTATTTTAGCTCTGTTAATAATGAGCGTATATGCAGTGTTGCATTGACGTTAAATATACGATATCAAAGTGTTCATTCGATATCGAATGATCTCATTATTTCACCATGATATATTGCATCGTGGTCTGGGTATTTTTTTTTACGAAAAATAAACACGTAAAATTTTTTCGAAAAAAATATATCATGACCGGTCTCGTTTTAAAGAGTATAAAATTCTCGTTTTTATGGTATAATTTTTTTGATTTAAAAATTAATAATATTAATGTTATTTTAATTTAAAGAAAAAAGATATTTATTTTGCTAATGTCAATCTTTTTGCTATTTCCAATCTTTTCCTTTTTTACCCCTCCAAGAATTAAAATATCACTATTACCAATCTTTTTTCACTAATTCCAAACTAGAGATTGGATCATTGCAGAACCTAAATTTAGTGTAGAACTGTAGAACCAATATCGTCCATAGATTAGAATAATCTAATGGTCTTGATTAAAAGAGTTAAGTTTGGAATTAGTGAAAAAAGATTGGTAATAGTGATATTTTAATTCTTGGAGGGGTAAAAAAGGAAAAGATTGGAAATAGCAAAAAGATTGACATTAGCAAAATAAATATCTTTTTTCTTTAAATTAAAATAACATTAATATTATTAATTTTTAAATCAAAAAAATTATACCATAAAAACGAGAATTTTATACTCTTTAAAACGAGACCGGTCATGATATATTTTTTTCGAAAAATTTTTACGTGTTTATTTTTCGTAAAAAAAAATTACCCAGACCACGATGCAATATATCATGGTGAGATAATAAGATCATTCGATATCGAATGAACACTTTGATATCGTATATTTAACGTCAATGCAACACTGCATATACGCTCATTACTAACAGAGCTAAAATAATAGTCACAATTACTAGTCAAAGTTGGTGGATTTAACGAGAACGGTTATGATATATATTTTTTATTTTTCGTAAAAGAAATTTTACCCAGACCACGATGCAATATATCATGGTGAGATCATGAGATCATTCGATATCGAATGAACACTTTGATATCGTATATTTAACGTCAATGCAACATTGCATATACGTTCATTACTAACAGAGTCAAAATAATAGTAACAATTGGTAGTCAAAGTTGGTGGATTTAACGAGAACGGTTATGATATATATTTTTTTATTTTTCGTAAAAAAATTTTTACCAAGACCACGATGCAATATATCATGGTGAGATCATGAGATCATTCGATATCGAATGAACACTTTGATACCGTATATTTAACGTCGATGCAACACTGCATATACGTTCATTATTAACAGAGATAAATAATAGTCAAAATTAGTAGTCAAAGTTGGTGGATTTAACGAGAACGGTCATGAATATATTTTTTTGAAAAAAAATTTACGTGTTTATTTTTCGTAAAAAATTTTTTCCCATACGATCATTCGATGTCGAATGAACACTTTGATATCGTATATTTAACGTCGATGCAACACTGCATGTCCATTATATATTAAAAGAGTAAAAAAAAAGTCAAAGTGAACAGTCAAACTTGGTAGGCTACTATTAATTCAATGTTAATTGTATAATTACCATCTTATCCCTAGTGTTATATTATAATCTAATGGTTTAGATTGGTTCTATGGTTCTGCACTAAATTAAGGTTCTGCAATGATCCCAACCCTATATATATATATATATATATATATATATATATATATATATATATATATATATATATATATATATATATATATATATATCCATCACATATTATATAATTTATGTGTTGATAATTGATTAGGTTGGAAGATACTTGAAGAACTAGTGACTTTGGAGATGAAAAATATCGACGATATTATATTTACTTAAACACAACTAACAAAATTATATATATAAATGTTAACAATAATATTATAAAAATTAAAATTAATAAAGAAGATGAACTTTAAATAAATTAGTAAAGAAAATATATAATTTTAATTAAAATAAAAGTTAAATTTTAAATAAAATACAAACAATAGTAAATGTAATAAAATATTAAAACATAAGTATATTTATAAATAAAATAAGTGTATTTATAATAAATTAAGTATATCTATAAATAATATAATTATATAAAGATAAATAAAATAAAATAAATGTTGGACTATAAATTGGTAAATAATAAAACCATAGAGACTAAAAGCGTCTAAATGAAAAAGGTAAAAATGTCATTCTTACAAATTTAATGGTTGTGTCGTTAAGTTTAACGGACGAGGGACTAAAGGTGCACAAAATTAGCAAAATAGGGATGAAATTTGACCTTATTAAGGTTAATGGACTGAATCCGGGTAAACCATCAAACCACAATGACCAAAAATGTCCTTTACTCTAAACTAAAACTAGTGACAATATATCTTAAAATTTAAAATTGGGTAATTGTTAATTTCTTAGGGTTAATTTGGTATTTAGGGTTTATTGGTGAATGGGATGATTCAAAAGATGATAACTCCGACTCATTCAAGCAACAAAAGATAAAATTTACATTATATTGAAACTCTTGTCAAAAAACAAATTGTTTAATACCTTCGTTTTAGAATTTCATTCTTTTAAAAAAATTTATGTTCAAGGTTATGTTTTTTTTTTACAAAAAATGTATTTAAGTTGAGAGACTTTTATGAAAACGTTTTTGGTACAATGACTTATTTTAATAAATACTAAAAAGGGATTTTTTACTTGAATTTTATTTTTCTTTTACGTTACGATATTAATAAGCATTATAGTCTCATACAAAATTAATGATTTGTTTAATTGCTAGCTTACATATTACTTGTCTACTTGTTCATGTTTCGTGTGGTTTTCTCTCTCTCATTATTCGTGCACATACAAAAATACGCTTCATGACTATATATCAAATATATTATATTCAAAATTTTCATTTAAGTAATTTAAAATATTAATTTTGACTTTTATTTCAGAACAAACAGACATAAGGTTATAAACGAATAATTATAACCAAACGCCGCCTTAGTTCCTTCTCTCCATTTATTTTTTTTCCAGAAAATATCTCAAATTAATTTTTTCTTTCTGCTTTAATAAATTTGGCTATTAAAACCCGGTTTTTCAGTTCCTTAAAAAACTTGGTTTACTAATTATAACCGGACTCTAATAATCAAATTTCACAAAACTCAAAAATAACATTGTCGCAAAAACCATAAAAACATGTTGTTTTTCTCATAATAAACCCTTGTTTATTTAGCAAAACAACCAACTATTACATATTCATCTCTTTATTCTAGCATTTAGGTTAATTCAAACAACCCTCTATATATAGTATATAGTGGAAAAATGAATCAAAAACACTAATGTGGCGTACAGTTCGTGTAATGGAATTTGATGGAATTAAAATTGAAATTTAGCTTGTTTATAATTTTTAATAACTAATGTAAATAGTTAAATTTATGTATTTTCCATCAAATTACTTGTTTATAAGAATTTGATATTCCTTCTGATTCATATATGAATTAAATTCCAGCATATACATGAATTAGATTCCAACCTGCATCTCTAACCAATACTAAAAATCATCTTCTATATTAACCATATTAATAACTAAAATTTAAATCCCAACTCCTTCGAATTCCATTCCTTGAACCAAACACCAAATAACACTCCAATTACTAGGATAATTGAAGTTGTTAATTCAAACAAATAGGAAGAAGTTTGTGAAGAAGTTTAAAATGGGATAAGTGAGTGCTTCAACTTACTCATTTTAGAAAGAAGGAAGAAACAATCATATCATTATGTTGGAATATGGAAAGAAGAAAAAGATGAGACAAAATTCATGTTATGAATTCAACAAAGATTTTCGAAGGGATATGAGATCAACTCAAGAAGTAAGAGAATGAATTTAGGGTTAATATTGAAAAAGTCCTATAAATTTTTCTCATTTTCACGATTAAGTCCCTATATTTTTTTTCCGATTGTTTAAGTCCCTAAAATATTTTTGTGGGTGAACCCTCATAGATATCAGGTGTCCACATATATAGAGTCAAAAGAGATGGTATTGTTCAAAAGTATATATATTTTTGATCGGCTAACGGATGAGTATGTAAAACACAACCAATAAAACAAAAAGTTTAGAGACTTAATCGCTAAAACATGTAAAGATGGTGAGTTTTTTGAATAAGACAAAAATAGTTAAAGGACTTAAACAATCAGAAAAAAAGTTTAGGAACTTAATCACAAAACTAAAGAAAGTTTATGAGTTTTTTTCGATATTATATGTTTTTCATTGTCTTGTTCTATTTATAGGTTTTGGATAAGGAATTGAAACTACAAGGGGGTGTTACTGTGCTAGGTATAGTAATAAAATCATTTAAATTTACAAGTTTTTTTGTAATTAACGATAATTAAACATAAATAAAGATTAACAACGAAAATGAAGGAATAATTATAAAACTTCATTTCATTTATATATTTTTTTTATTCTTTTCATTTTGATAAGAAAATCAAATGATTGAAGTTTATACTAAATTTAATTTTTTTTTATTATTTTCCAATAAATAGAGGTTTTTGTCGTAAGATAAAAAATATTCATTCTTTGATTCGATTGTACTATTCGTATGAGATTGCTTTGGGCTAATTCAATTGACATAGATTTCTTATTTTTGGTTTATTGGGCCTGGCAGAGTCCAACAAGAATGATGCAAATCCATGCATTTTAAAATTTCTTGGTTGGTCATCGATTGTGATGAAGCAAATTTGGTTTGAGTCGCAAAAAACTCCAAACTTGTCAGTTTTTTGTGATTAAAACCCCAAATCATTTTTTGTTGTATAAAAAACCCCGAACTAACTAAAAATCAGTAAATCAAGGTTTTATCAATCGGTAACCGGTTGAAACCGTTTATTAATCTTACGTGGACCGGTAAATAACCTACGTGGAATAAATTTTAATTGTTAAAACCGGTTTCCAAGTATTACACATTATTTAAACTCACGTTGATGATATAATCCTGTTTAAAAATTACAATTAAAAATTATCAACGGCGGTTTAAGTGATGTGTAATAATTGGCAACCGGTTTCAACAATTAAAATTTATTCCACGTAGGTTAATTATCGGTCCACATAAGATTAATAACTGATTTCAACCGGTTACCCATTGATAAAACCTTGATTTACTAATTTTTAGTTAGTTCGGGGTTTTTTATGCAACGAAAAATGGTTTGGTGTTTTAGTCACGAAAAACTGACAAGTTGTGAGTTTTTTGCGCATTTATCCCTTAAATTTATTAGTTTATTCATTTTACTAAAATAAATTTCATTCAAATATAGACAACATAAATTAATTAACTTGTGACAAAAAGATGAGAGAAAGACACCCGTATAATCAAATTAGTAGTAATTAAATGATGTTAAAATTTTAATTAAGTTGCGTAATGATAATCCAATAAATTGTTGATTATATATTATATCTATGGGTTTCTTGTTTTTAATTATCAAAGCACGTACTTTTTATATTATTTTTAAATATACGTTTTAAAACTATATGTATACATACATATATAATTTAATATGATGATGATATGAAAGTTCTAAATTCATATATGTGGTTAACAAAAAAATTGGAATACAAATTGATAACATTCTATTCTATTCTATTCTATTTTTATTTTATTTATTATTTTGTTCACAAAATTATCATATGTAGTGATTCACCGCCACAAAACTTAGAAACAAAATAAAAAATCAAATCCCTTGAAAGGAAGGTGCTAGATAATGATATATTTACATCATGTTTTTATAAACCACAAATTGAATCATAAATTAGTCAAATTTAGACAACCAAAAACTTGATGGTGCATACTCCATTACTTTTTATGGTGTAATGTGATAGAAATGTCATGTAATTTTAGTTTTGTATCGTTTCGTTTTGTGTCAATATTCTTTTAAAATAATCGTTATATATATATATATATATATATATATATATATATATATATATATATATATATATATATTATAGTTTATGTCCCATGTAAATACGTGAATTAAATTTCATTTCTAATTTAATAAATTTTAGTTGATAAAAATTGAGATATCACCTTATATATAATATATATAATACTTATATATTTTATAATAAATTAATATTTATAGATTAAAAATTAATAAAAAATAATAAAGTGAATTTATCTATTTTAAATAATAAGTTGTCTTTTTCTTCTTTTATAATAATAAGTTGTATTTATTTTTTATTTAAAAATAAAAGTTGTATTTATCTTTTGTGGTGTAACATGGAAACGACACGTATACGTTTGATGTTTTCTTTTATTATATATAGGAAGAGATCTATTTAAAACAATAAGTTGTCTTTATTTTTTTTATAATAATAATTTGTATCCATCTTTTATTTAAAAATAAAAGTTGTATTTATCTTTTGTGGTTTAACGTAGAAACGACACGTATGCGTTTGATGCTTTTTTTTATTTTATGCGTTTCTGGGCAATCTGCGTTTAATGATGTAAGTTCGAATTTCGGTATAAATAGGAGCTGAAAAATTCATTTTCTCATTCTTGCAAATCTAATCACAATTGAGAGCCTCTCTCTCTCTAAAACCTGGTCTTCTCTCTAGCTTTTCTCCCAAACCGACCGGCCAAATCTCGAGTTTTATACGTCATCGGAAAGATCTCGAAGAGTACTACACGGATCTGTAATTGCATGTTTGAGTTAATACGAATTTGAGGTAAGAATCGCCATTTTCTTCCTCTTTACTTTCTGTTAGATTGTATTTTAATTGATGGAAAACAAAGTCTAGGGGTTGTTTTGTATTTCTTCTATAGTTGTGAAATATGTATATAAATAGTAGGTTGACTTTCAATATAAAATAGATCTCTGACATTTCCTTTTTGTATGGAAGAAAGCGGTTACTGACTTTGGATTATTCTCTCATCTTTTGTAATCGACATTCTCTGCAATTGAATCATTCGGTTAGTTTTGATTACTGAATTGTTATTGTTCTTGAATTGTTATTTGATTGATATGAAACTGTAAATCACAATTGGTATCAAAGCTTTAGGGGTGAATTCTGAGATTGAATTTTTTTTTTCGATATTGCTCACTGTTCTTGAACAATTTTTTTTTTCGAAAAATCCTAAAATCACTAAGGGTTTTTAATCTGTTGATCATAGATAGTGAAAATTGGATCGAAGGTAAAGGATTAATAGTCGAATCAATTGATTATAAATTTGAATTGATTCACAAAACACAGAAAAAGATCTAGGCATTTTTGTCAAATTTTGAAAAATACAAAGTCGACTACTGTTCTATTGAAAAAGTCCATTTTAGATCTATTTTTGGACAAAGGTGTTTCACAAAAAGTGTTTGTATTCAAAATCCTCACCTTCGATTGCAATTTGAGTGAAAATGGTCAAACTTTTGGATTTAAATTGAATTTCAGACTTGAAAAAACTGAAAATATTAAGAAACTCGAAATACACATATCATATGTATCATTCGAGTTGAAGACTTGTGAAAATCGAGTTGACAACCTGTGTAAATCGAGTTGGCAACCTGTGTCAATCGAGTTGACAACCTGTGTCAATCGAGTTGGATATAAAGTTGATTCGAGTTTAAGAGATCATTCGAGTTTATTAGAAGTTTGAATTTTATTCGAGTTTCAAAGAAGACAAATTCGAGTTTAAAAGACCAATTCGAGTTTCACATAAGGGTAGATTGAGTTTTACTATAAAACTCAAGTATCTTAACATCATTCGAGTTTAATTCCAAATTCATTCGAGTTTCATTCCAAACTCATTCGAGTTACACACCAAACTCATTCGAGTTTCACACCAGACACATTCGAGTTTCACATCAAAACTCATTCGAGTGTCACATTACACTCATTCGAGTTTCAATCTAAACTCAATCGAGTTTCATACTTAGATCATTCAAGATACATACAAACATTATTTGAGATTTTTGTTGCAATACATCAACATCAAGTCTACTCAGTCTCTGATTCAAGTTGATTATTGTTACTAACAAGTTATCGTGTTGTAGATTTCAGTTGATCATTTCAGTACTAATCTGTGTTTCAAAGTTTGATCAACTTTCAACTGTTGATCAAAATTTTCAATCTCAATCAAAGTTCATCAGATCTTGGACAGTTTCCCATATATCAATCAATATGTCAAAAGACGCTCTAGCAATGGGATCAGAAACCAAACCCCCAATTCTATACAGGGGTGAATATGTTCAATGGAGGGAGAGGTTCCTTGAATTCATTAGCTTTCATGATCTATCAGAAGAGATGCTGAAATCCTTAACAGAAGGACCAACCACTTTCATGGAAACAATCCCTGGAGTACCAACTGGTAATCCCCCAATTCCACCAAGGACAGTCGAGGTCACCAACCTGACTGAGGCCCAAAAGAAGAGAAAATTAGGGGATAAAACTGCCAGGAAGTTACTTCTGATATCCATCCCCAATGATATTTACACATGTCTCACAAACACAAAAACTGCTAAGTCAATTTGGGATGAAGTGTGTAAACTGATGAGGGGATCAGACAGAGCTGCCACAAACAGGGCTAGAAACAGCCTAATGACGTTTGAAAATTTCAGAGCCCGTGAAGGAGAACTACTGGAAAACACTTACCTAAGGTTTGTGAGTTTGGTAAGTGAAATGAAACGAAATGGAGTGACAAAGTCCAATCTGGACATAAATGTCAAATTCCTAAATGTTCTGAATCCTGAATGGGAGAAATATGCTATGATTATCCAACAAACAAAGGATATTGAAGAAATGGATTTTCATATGATACTTGAGAACCTCAACAACTACCAAGAGGTTGTGTTGAGGAAAATATCAGGAAAGAAGAAAGCCGAGAAAGAAACTGCTGATCCATTGGCTCTACTAGCAGAGAAAAAGTACAAGTACAAAATGAAAAAGGAGAAAAGAGCAGTAGTCAGCAGTGCATCTTCCGAATCAGAATCCTCCGATTCATCTGTTGATTCAGAGATCGAAGAAATGAAAAAGCAGATGACACTGCTAACAAAAGCATTTCAAAAGAAGTTCTACAGAAAGCCAACCAACAATAAGATGCGCTACAAAATAGGCTCGAGGAAAATTGAGAAGAAGAACAAATATAAGAAATCTGGAGAAGGCAGTGGAAGAAAGACTGACAAATATGAAAATTTAGACAAGTCAGCAAAGAAAGATTCAGAACAGAAATGTTACAACTATGGAAAACCAGGTCATTATGCCCGAGAATGTAGACTCCCAGTAGTCAAAAACTCAGACTACTATACGAGAAAGGCTCTCTTAGCCAAAGAAAAAGAGTCTGGAAAAGCTCTTATGGCGGAGGATGACCACTGGTTGCAGCTATCTGAAGATGAAGATATTTTGGATGAAGATGCTCATATTTGCCTCAAATCAGAGATTTTCAATGAGTCAGAATTGAGTGAGTCAGCCTTGATTGCTGAGGATGAAGTATGGGTTGATTTAACTGATGAAGAGGATGCAGAAAGACAAGAATCTGAGGAAGAAGAGACAGAAGAAGTTGCATTGATGGCAACTGGAAAAAATGAGGCTGAAAATGATGAAGATTCAGAGTCTGAAAGATCAGATGGTTCAGATAAGCCGGAGGTACATTCTAATTCTGACTCTGATATTGATGAATCACGTGTACTAGAAGAAAAACTAACTCATATGGCCTTCATGCTTAAAAAGTTTGAAAAATCTTTAAAGGCGGAAAAGAAAAATGCTCATTCTTTGGAAAACAAACTTCGTAATGAACATAACTTAGTTTTAGACTTTTCCAAAGATAAAGCATTAGCATTACGAGCAGTTTCAGATTTACAAGATAAGGAAAGAGAACTACAAAGCAAAATACTTAATCTTAATCACAATATATCTGATTTACAAGAAAGACTGCGAATAGCAGAATTAGAAGCTTCCAATTTTTCTGTAAAATATCATGCTATTTTTGAAGAACGAACTAAACTTTATGAGAAAATAAAGAAGATGGAAGATGAATTTATCAAAAGAGGGAAAACAGATCAAACCATTTATTTAAATCAACCAAAAGACACAAGATTTTATAATTTTAAATCTGGAATTGGTTGGAAAAATCCAAAGTATCTGACAAAAGCAATATCTAGTTCACCAACATTATATGATGTCAGATACATGAACTTAGGATTAAAAATGGCATTTATGAAAGCCTCTGATGAAGTAGAATCTAGTGAAGAAATAAAAAGATTACGATCAGACAAAATGCAAAATTCTGGTGATTATACCAGAATAAATGAAACAAGTAATATTCATGATATTAAAGAAGAGTACATTCAAACATATTCTGAAAAGGATTTGTCTGAATTACCTACTCAATCTCAAAAGTTATATCTGCCATATTCAATTCTAGAAAAGATAAACTCTGATCTAGAATTGAAAATTAAAAACTTTGAGACAGAGAATGGAACTCTCAAGGCTGAACTAAGAACTATGGAACAAAAGTTACAAATTCAGCCTAAAAACATAAAGTTGTCTGAACCAGAATCCTCAACTTCTCTAGATTCTATAAATTCAGAAAAGGAATTTGATCTGTACATGCACTTTGACTTTAATTCATTAGAGCAAATGTTTGGTAAAATTGATGAATTTATCAAACCTTTGCATAACAAACAATCAGATGATAATAAAGAACCAGTTAAAATTCTGCAAAGAATTTCTACAGATTCATTAAAATCATCTGAAAATTCACCATTATTACAACAAAAGAAGGAGAAAACAAAAGTTATTGTTAATACTCCTAACTTTGAAAAGGGTGAATCATCTTCATCAGCGGCCTCAATTGCACTTAAAGTCCAATCTTCAAAAGGTATGAGAAATTTACAGAAGAAACGAGTATCTAAATCTACTAATTCTCATAGTTCTTTTATGTCAGATATCATTGTGAACGGTTCGAGAAAACAAGTTTGGAGAAAGAAGAAAAGAGAACAGAAAAACAAGAGTATAAAACAAGAGTGGCGCGTGAAGGACAAAATTGTTACAGATAGAAATAGCAACATTGAACATTCTGTCTGTAATAATAAACTTGTTAATAATTCTTGTATAAAGTTTTCAAGAACGGACTTAATTGCTTTGAATTCTTGTGCTTGTAAGCGTTCAATTGTTAAATCTAATAAGCTCGTCTGGCAACCGAAGAAAAAGGACTCATTTTATGAACAGAAAAAGGTTCCACAGAAAAGAATTTCAAAAACAATTCCACCACGAATTGTACAAAAGTGGATACCTAAAAGAACAGTTCAAAAGTGGGTACCTAAAACAACATCAAATAATAAGCTAAAAGGCATATCTGTTAGGAAAACAAATAATACTTTGCATGAATTACCTAAAACAAAAGTACCCAACTACAAGTGGGTACCTCATGTGCTACTTCGTCTTATAGGTAAACCATGTCTGGTATCTTGACTCCGGATGTTCCAAGCATATGACCGGACAAAGAGACACACTCACGGACTTTGTAGAAAAGTTCTGTGGGACAGTCAGATTTGAAAATGATCCGTTTTGTCTGATCAAAGGATACGGAAGTCTCAAATACGACAAAATTACCATCCAAAAGGTTTTCTATGTTGATGGTCTTGGACACAATTTGTTTAGTATTGGACAGTTGTGTGATAAAGGTTTAGAAGTCAATTTCAAAGCCAATCGGTGCAGCATCAGATCCGGAGAAGGAAAGGAAATATTGGCAGGAAACAGGAAAACCAATCTGTACTCCATTGATTTAGCCTCGATTAATCTCAAGAAAGATGTCTGCTTAATGTCAAAAGCTACATCTAAAACAGCATGGTTGTGGCATCGCCGCCTTTCACATCTGAACTTCAATGAATTAACCAACCTAGCAAAAGGAGGGTTAGTTAAAGGGCTGCCAACTCTCAAATACCAAAAGGAGCAGTTGTGTGCCGCATGTGAAAAAGGAAAAATGACAAGAGCTACACACAAATCCAAAACTGAACACTCATCCACGAGAGCACTGGAATTACTGCATATGGATTTGTGTGGACCAATGAGAGTACAAAGCATTAATAAGAAACGATATGTATTGGTGATAGTTGATGACTATTCACGATACATATGGGTTTTCTTCCTGAGGTCCAAATCGGATGCAACCGAAACTATCATAGACTTCATCCAGAAAATACAAGTGAAGTTGCAACTCACAATTCATGCTGCTAGTTGAAGAAACTCGAGCTGCCAGTGTAAAAGTTCAAGCTGCCAGAGCAAAACAACTCAAGCTGCTCAGTTCATGCTGCCAAGTCATTCAAGCTGCTCAACAGTTTCATAAACAGAATGTGCTGATTTTCAGGGAAGATATCTTCACGAAGATTCCAGCATATCTACTATCAGAGAAGTCATAGTCCTTCAAGGAAACACGTCCATAAAGCAATATAAATAGACAGAATATTGTATAGAAGAAATACGCATACACGCATACGCATACAGAGAGAAGTTTTCTGCATATTTTTGAGTCTGTAATTGCTTTATTGTTAAGTTTTCTTAAGCCTCTAAGGTTGTAAAACCCTAAGAACAGTCTGTGTTCTTCGTCTAATCAAAACAGATTAGAGGTGATTGTAATCAGTGAATTCAGCAATATAAACAGTCTTGATTACTTCTTATGTTTTATGCTTTATTGATTTTGAAAGTTTTGTTAAAATAATTAAGTGTTATTCCGCAAACTTCTTAATTAAACTTTGATTCAAAGCAAGATTATTGATTTATACTCTGATAAATTCAAATCAGTTAATCTTGGTTATTCATAATTTTCATAAGTTTCAGATCCTGACAAGTGGTATCAGAGCCACAGGTCGTTCTTTGTTTTTCAAAGTCGAAAACTTTCTTTCAAATTTTTAATCTTTTTCAATGGAATTTGAAAATAGCAGCAGTGGATCTGGGCAAGGACTCAAAGTGCCTATGCTCAAGCCCACTGAGTTTGAGATGTGGAAACTCAGGATTCAACAGCATATTCAATTCATTGATTATGCCATATGGGAAGCTGTTGAATTCCCTCCTGCAGTTGATCCAGAACTTGATGCTGAGGGAAAACCAGTCAAAACTCCTCCAAAAACTGAACTTAAAAGGAAGGCTAGAATGAATGAAGTGAAAGCACTCACATTATTACAAATAGCCATTCCTAATGCTTATCAACATCAGTTTAAAAAATTTTATACTGCTCACTCTCTTTGGAATGCCTTAGAGAAGAGGTTTGCTGGTAATGCAAGTACCAAGAGAAATCAAAAGGACCTCTTGAAACAGCAGTATGAAAATTTTTATGGTGGCAAGAATGAAAACATCACTCAAATCTTTGACAGGTTCAACAAACTGATAAGTGAACTGGAAAGTGCAAAGGTCAGTCTGGATCAAGATGAAGTCAACAGAAAATTTCTCAGATCTCTTGGAGAAGAATGGACAGTCTATGCTGCACAGTGGAGAACAAAAGACACACTTGATGAGATAGAATTGGATGATCTATACAACAGTCTAAGAGTGTTTGAGACTGAAATTGATGCTAAAAAGAAATCCTTTTCTTATAATCACAACACTGCTCTTCTGTCCTCTGAAAAATCTAATAACTGTGATTCTTTTTCAGGTGGTGATGGCAATTCTGATGAAACTCATTATGAAGCTTTTGTTGCCAATGATGGATTATTTGCTCTAAATGTTGAAGACTTGGAACAAATCCATCCTGATGATCTTGAAGAGATGGATTTAAAGTGGCAACATGCAATGCTGACCATGAGAGCCAAAAGATTCCTGAAAAGAACTGGAAGGACCAACTTTCAAGCCAAAACAGAAGGCAAACCATCTTTTGATAAATCAAAAGTGGAATGCTATAAATGCCATAAGCTTGGTCACTTTGCCAGAGAATGTAGATCTCAAGGTCAACAGCCATCAAGGACTTCACAGCCCATCCAAGCTTCCTCATCAACAGCACTTGGTCTCTCAAGAAGACAATGTGTTTGACTGGAGTGATCAGACAGAGGAAGAATTCCAAAATCAAGCACTTATGGCAGAAACATCAAATGTCTCCTCCACTGAACTACCATCTGAGGTAAACTCTAAACTCTGCTCTCAATCATGCAAAAATATGGTTAAAAAGTACAGAGATCATAATGAGAGCATGTGCAAAACTCTAGCTAAGATGGAAGAAAGGAGATATGAATATATGCAAGCCATAGAAGATCTGGAAAAACAGATCAATGACTATAAGGATAATGAGCTTCAAATGGGGTATGATAGAAACTATCATGAATGGGAGAAAAAGGAACTCAATAAGAAAATAGAATCTTTGAATAAAAAGGTAGAAGAATCTGAACAGAAGGTGTTAGAGGCTAATGAGAAACTGGAATCTGTTAACATAGATTTAGGTAACTTCAAGTTAGCAAATCAAAAGCTAGAACACCTAATGGAAGTTCAATTCAAAGATAGAGTCAAATCTCAGGTCAATCCCAAAGAAGGAATAGGATACAGAGCTACTCCACCTCCATATAATAACAAGTACATTCATCCAATGAGTGAAGTTGCTGATAGACTTGTCAATGAACCATTAGATGAGTCTATGACTATTGTAGATCCTATCCTTGATAGCAGTCCTGAACCAAAGGAAGATAACAGTCAAAATAGAGACTGTGACACAAAGAGTGCACCCATAGAAGTCCAAGTTCCCAGTAAGAAAGGAAAAGAGAAGATGAGTGTATGCAATGCTACTCCACAAGTTTCTGTACATTCTAACTGTAACACTGCATCTTCATCAAAAGGAACTAAAAGAGGTAAAACTGTTTCTATCTGCACATCCCAAAAGCATGGTGTTCAAAAGTTTCCTAAACAACAGCAGGTAAGAGGAAACCAGAGAAACAAGAACCAGAAATTGACAGAAAAATCTGGTGTTCCAATTCAAACTGTCAAAAGATGCTTTCACTGTGGAAGGAATAATCACTTAGCTAAGGATTGTTTTTACAAACCAGCTGTTGCAAAACAGACTGTGCATCACACAAAATCAAATCCTAAACAGGCAAAACACTCAAAAGTGAAACCTTCCACAGCAGCTCCAAAGAAAACAGTTGATCACAGATTCTCAAAAGTTAATAAAAAACAGTCCACACATCAAAAACAAGTTTTGGCAAAGCCTAAATCAAGTTTTAAACAAATATGGTGTGTCAAGGACAAATCTGTTGCTCAAACTGCTAATGCAAAAGATCAGACTGCTAAGTCAAAATCTGATGCTGTTAGTGCAAAAACTGAAACTGTTAGCACTACAAACACAGCTCAAGTTGCTGGGCATCAAACTGGAGCTGCTAGTGAATCATCTGAGACTGTCAGAAGAAAAGATGATCAAAATAATTGGATACCTCATATTATCACTAAATACTCTCCAAAGACTCCATCAGTAGATCTCACCAAATACAAGAAGTCAAAAACAGTTTTTAGTTATGTCAATGTACAAGGCCAACCCAAAACCAATTTGGTTTGGGTTTACTCCACTACTAACTAAGCTGTTATTTGTGCAGGGCAACCACAGGTCTCCTCATAGGACAAGATGGCATCTGTACAGTGGATGCTCTAGGCACATGACAGGCAATTCTGAATGCTTGTCAAATTTCAAAGGATTTGATGGAGGATTTGTTGCATTTGGAGGCAACTCAAAAGGAGGTAAGGTTACAGGTAAAGGTACTGTAAATGCAGGCAACATGACATTCCATGATGTTTTGTATGTTGAACAGCTTAAGTACAATTTATTGAGTGTCTCTCAAATCTGTGACAAACAAAACATTGTTCTGTTCACAGATTCTGAGTGCATTGTTCTTTCAAAGGATTTCAAAATTCCTGAAAATCTTGTTTTACTTAGAACACCAAGAAAGGACAATGTTTACTGCCTAGACACAGCTCTTTTGACTAAATCAAATACTTTAAGCTGTTTAATATCCAAAGCATCATCAAATGAGTCTGCTCTTTGGCATAGAAGGATGTGTCACATGAACTTGAAGTCCATGAATGCTTTAGTTAAAAAGAATCTGGTAAGAGGATTACCACAAAAGGAGTTCATTTGTGATGATCATTGTGTAGCATGTCTTAAAGGTAAGCAACACAAAACTTCTCATAAGGCCAAAGAAGTAAATTCCATCTCATCTGTTCTTCAGTTGTTACATATGGATCTATTTGGTCCAACATCTGTTTTGAGTTTGAATAAAAGGGCATACTGTTTAGTCATTGTTGATGATTTCACCAGATTTACTTGGGTTTACTTTCTTAGGTCCAAAGATGAAACTGCTGAGCTTGTTAAGTCTTTTATCCTTAAGATAGAAAACCAATCCAATTCCAAAGTTAAGGTGATAAGATCAGACAATGGAACTGAATTTAAAAATCAAATTCTAAACAGTTTTTGTGAGTCCAAAGGTATTGCTAGACAATATAGTGCACCAAGAACACCACAGCAAAATGGTGTAGCTGAAAGAAAGAATAGAACATTAATTGAGGCTGCTAGAACAATGTTAGCTGATTCTAATCTGCCTATGACTTTCTGGGCAGAAGCTGTTAATACAGCCTGTTATGTTCTAAATAGGGTTCAAGTAGTTCAATCACAAGGGAAAACTCCCTATGAGCTATTCCACAACAGAAGTCCCCTAATAGCTTTCTTCAAGCCTTTTGGATGCCCATGTACTATTCTTCACACTAAGACTCACTTAGGGAAGTTTGAGAGTAAGGCTGAAGAAGGATTTTTTGTAGGATACTCAACTCAAAGCAAAGCCTATAGAGTATACAACAGAGTGTCTAAATCAATTGAAGAAAGTGCCAATGTTGAATTTAATGAAAATACTGCTAACATCAAAGGCACTGGTCCTGATTGGTTATTTGATTTAGACTCACTAACAAATTCTCTGAGCTTTGCTGAGTTTACTGCAGAAGCTGATGCATACAGGGTTGAAGCTGCTAACACAAATTCTCATGCTGCCAATACAATTTCTCATGCTGTTGGCACAAAGTTTCAGACTGCTGCAGATTCAACAAGTTGGGATGATTTCACCACTCTACCACTTCTGTCATGTGATCCTCCAGGGATCCTGAGCACTCAACATGATGCAAATCCAGACACTGAAGTGCCATTCCCAAGTCCTGACAACACAGCTCAAACACAAAAGGAAACAGCTCCAGTTTCTAGGCTAGCAGTCCCAACAGCTTCTCAAGCTGTTAGCCTAGAAACTCAAACTGTTCCAGAAACTGAACCATTCACTGGTTCTGATGGAGATGACACAAACCTTGGAACATCCTTCCAAAAAGAGAGAGAGCCCACACTAAGAGTTCATAAGTATCACCCTCTCAATCAAATACTGGGTGATCCAAGCACTCCTGTTCAAACAAGGAAGATGGTTCACAATGAGACTGCTGCTGCTGAACAAGCAGTTCCAGAATTCAGTCTAGCTGCTTTTGAACATGCCTGTTTCATGTCTCAACTAGAACCTAAAAAGGCATCAGAAGCACTAAAAGATTCATCCTGGATTGAAGCTATGCAAGAAGAGCTTTTACAGTTTAAAATTCAGAATGTATGGACTCTGGTGGATCTTCCTAAAGGTAAGAGAGCAATAGGTACAAGATGGGTGTTCAGAAACAAGAAGGATGAGAGAGGGATAGTCATCAAAAACAAAGCAAGACTAGTAGCACAAGGGTACACTCAAGAAGAGGGAATAGATTATGATGATGTTTTTGCTCCAGTAGCAAGAATTGAAGCCATCAGACTATTTCTAGCATATGCAAGTTTCAAAGGCTTTTAGTGTATCAAATGGATGTTAAGTCTGCTTTCTTGTATGGGAAAATTGAAGAAGAAGTATATGTGTGCCAACCTCCTGGTTTTGAAGACTACAAGTATCCAGACAAGGTGTACAAGCTAGACAAAGCTCTCTATGGTCTTCACCAAGCCCCCAGAGCATGGTATGACACACTGTCCTCATATCTTCTACAGAATGACTTCAAGAGAGGCACTCTGGACAAAACACTTTTCACTAAATCCATCAAGACTGAGATTCTTCTTGTCCAGATCTATGTTGATGACATCATCTTTGGCTCAACTAATGATAGGTTGTGCAAAGATTTTGAGGCCCTAATGCACAAAAAGTTTCAAATGAGTTCAATGGGGGAACTCACATTTTTTCTAGGGCTGCAGGTTAAACAGAAGCCTACTGGTCTATTCATAAGTCAATCAAAGTATGTCAAATACATACTGGAAAAGTTTGGCTATCAAGACACAAAGGTTGCAAGCACTCCAATGGATCCTCATAAACAGCTCCATACAGACAAAGATGGCATAGATGTGGACATTCATCTATACAGATCCCTTATAGGATCACTCATGTATCTAACATCTTCTAGACCTGATATAATGTTTGCTGTCTGTGTGTGTGCCAGGTTTCAATGTTCACCAAAGGATTCTCACTTGGTTGCTGTTAAGAGAATCTTCAGATACCTTAAAGGCCAACCACATTTAGGCCTATGGTATCCCAAAGACTCTCCTTTTGAAATAACCGCCTATTCTGACAGTGACTATGGTGGTTGCAACATTGACAGAAAATCCACAACTGGTGGATGTCAATACTTAGGAGCAAGACTGGTCTCTTGGCAATGCGAAAAGCAAACAACTGTCTCCACATCATCCACTGAAGCAGAATACGTAGCAGCTGCAAGCTGCTGCTCCCAGGTAATGTGGATTCAAAATCAGCTAAGAGACTATGGTATGAATTTCTTATCCACTCCTATTTATATTGACAATTCAAGTGCCATTAGCATTGTGCAAAACCCAGTGAAATTCCCAAAAACCAAGGATATAGAAATCAGATTTCACTTCATCAGAGATAGTAATGAAAAGAAGTTAATCCAAGTTACCAAAATACATACAGATGATCAGCTAGCTGATCTATTTACAAAACCTTTTGATGTAGGAAGGTTCACTTTCCTAATATCAAACATTGGTATGGTAAACATGGATTAATTGGTTTCTATTATTATCAACTCAATATGCTAATTTAAGGGGGAGACACTGTTCTATTGAAAAGTTGCACAATTTTACACTAACAGCATGAGTCTTTTCTCATGCTGCTAGTTCAATTTCTCGGACTGCTAGTTATTTTCACTTGATCTGTCAAAGTGTGCAGGGTATTTAGGTAATTTTCAAGTGTGTGCGCGGGACCTAACCTTTTCGAAACCTTTAAAGGTCCCAGTTTCGTTCAGTTGTAACTACCAGTTACATATTCTTCTTCCACGGCCTTCTGTTTTCTCTCTGAACGATACACACACTCTTTTCAAACCCTAAACCCCAAACCGTCGTTTCATGATCAATGGAGTTCGTAAAAGAACACAACTGCCTCCCATACACCCTGAAACACACTGACCTTCAACCGTTCCATGAGATGATGGACTTCCTCAGGCACTCCCATATCCACTATGCCCTCAATATTAACCCCACTATATACATATCTCATATTGAGCAATTCTGGAATCGTGCCTATGTTCAAACCATCAATGGAGTGCCTACCCTGACTTCCACAATCGATGGTACTACCATCAATATCACTGAGGAGTCCATCAGAAGCCATCTGCATCTTCAAGATGCCACAGGTATAAAAGACCTATCTCTTACTGCTTTACACTTTGGTCTTCAAAATATTGGATATAGGGGTCCTGCTGATTCTTTTACTTTCTTGAAAGCACATTTTTCTCCTAAATGGAAATACCTTGTGCATATTATTCAGCAATGTTTAAGCCCCAAAAGAACTGGTTGGTCAGAATTTTCTTCAAATATTGCCACTGCCTTAGTGTGCTTTTCTACTGGCCAACAGTTCAATTTTTCAAATATGATCTCTCAAGGAATGTTAAGGCATCATTCCCTGAAGAATGGGAAATTTTTGATGTATCCTCGATTTTTGGCAAAAATAATTGCACACACCTGCACTACTTCTAATTTACATAAGAGGATATATGTTTCCCATAGGCACTCACTATCTTCAATCAAAAGGCTGATAAAGCCAAGTGCCAATTTTGTCAGCATTGATGCTCCATTGCCCTCTGCAATGATGAACATCATCACAAGAAACAGAGGAGAGGGGCCTGAGCAGACACAGCCTAACATTACTGCTTCAACCCCAGGACCCCAACCCACTCCTCATGATACACATATTTCCTCTGATCCTTTTGTACAGCCCAAACGCCCACTCAGATACTTATATAAAAGGAAAAGGGGACCAGGAGCTCCTTCCTCCTCCTCCCCTAGACAAGAGCCATATATCCCTGTGCAGGAGGATCCTTCTGCACAGAATATCCAAAGGGAACCAATTGAGGACACTTCCAACCTCAATCAGGAGGTGAACATCTCTTCTGAGACTGTTCATATGGGTTTTGTGG
>JAANYP010003939.1:22500-120000 GCA_020465985.1 Centrapalus pauciflorus | reverse complement strand
CATCAGCGTACCTATAAGATTCCAGCGTACCCAGCGTACACTAATGTGAATGATCATTCACATATATTTTTTTTGAATATACATATATAAGACAACATTATAAGACTTTTTTTCAAAAAAAATAACATCATAAATCTTGTGAATGGTAAAAAAAGATTATGTGAATGGTCATTCACACCATTCACATGGTGTGAAATGACCATTCACTTGGATGACCATTCACATAAATATGTATTGAGCATTCACATAATTTTTAAGGACATAGAAAGTGTGAATGTATGTGAAATTCATATATCATGTGTATAACATTAAATTAAACATGGTTATGAGAAAAAAATTTTAAAAAAAGTTTTTTAAGGTTGGTACCTTCGGGTGCACTTGATTTCGAGAGGTACCTTTATGAACCTGAATCTATATATATATATATATATATATATATATATATATATATATATATATATATATATATATATATATATATATATATATATATATATATATATATATATATATATATATATAAAGCAAACAATTAGTGTCTCGTGTTGCTTTCACAATGCACGAAATTTTTATTTTCCTGCATCTTTTTCCTAATTTAATACCCTAACTTAATTACATTAAATGTTGATTTTAATTTTTTTTATTAATGAACTAATATAAATTAGATATTTCAATATATTTACCTAAAATAAATATCTATCATTATTATCTCTAATGATCATAATTAAATCTAAATGTAGAAATTTGGATTAACTTTTATGTTAATTATTTTGCTGACAATATTTAAAATTGAACTAATCAGATAACAAAGTTTAGAATTAGATGATAAAACTTCAAATGTGAATATGATGATTTTGATTATTGATTTTCAGATATGTTTATTAATAATTTTAAATTTAATTTTATCATTTTCAAAATATATATACTCATTCACGTAATGAAAGCTTTTTGTTTCTCACATTAATCTATATCTATAAATAGTATTAAAAAATTAAATATATTAATTTCTCACGAAGTCACGTGACATAACCATGTGTCAAATAACATTAAGAACTTTTAAAAATAACAAATTATATTTAAATTATATCTATCCAAATATAATATAGTCTATTTTTAAATTCAATCGAAGCAAATCTAATAAGATCTAATAATCTCATAATTTATTAATTATAATATAAAAAACTAAAAGAATATAAAAAATTAATTACTATTCATATACATATATTTAAAAAATAATAAATTAGTAGGTCATAATAAAAAATATTATAATTCTTGTATACTTTTATTTAAAAGAATATACTTGACTTTACCTGTTAGATTATTGTATAATAAAAAAATATTGTATTATAAATATCCGCATAATACGCGGGTAAATAATTTAGTATTTTAATAAATGAACTTTGATTCATCTTTCGTAACATTTATTGATCATATCATAATTGCGTTGTTACATTAATAGGTTTTGATTTAATAATAATTTTTATGAAACAAAAATATGAATTTAGCATTTTATTTATTTATTTTGAGTTAAATATTTTGTTAAGTTAATACGTTTTAGGTTAGTTATAAATTTCAAGTAAAATATATATACTTAATATTTTATTTTTTATGATGTAAATATTTTATTATATTAATATATTTCGCTTTATTTATAATTGGCAAGAAAACTACATAAACTTAACATTTTATTTGTATTGACTTAAATGTTTTATGGTAACAAAATATTAAAATCAACTACACTAAAGTTAAATCAAAATAATGACGTAATAAATATCCAAATAAACTCGAATGAAAACTAGGTTTATATATTTTCCTAAAAATGTATAATGAATTCAAAATATATTAAAGTAATAAAATAAATAGATGAAAACATATAAAATATAGAAATATATAAATATTATAATAATATAAATTAATATATAAATAATATATAAGTTAAATATTTAATAGAAATGTAAATGAATTATTAAATATATTAATTGGGATAATTTTAATAAGGGTTTATTATGAAAAAAACCAACATGTTTTCACGTTTTTTGCGTTTTCGTCCCTCCATATTATTTTTTGCCATAAAAAACCTCAAGTTATTCTTTTCTTATTGGTTTAGTGAAATTTTGGACATTAGACCCCGGTTATAATTTGTGAACCGGGTTTTAAAAACTTGAAAAACCGGGTTCTAATGTCCAAATTTCACTAAACCAATTAGAAAAGAATAACTTGAGGTTTTTTATGGCAAAAAATAACATGGAGGGACGAAAACGCAAAAAATGTGAAAACATGTTGGTTTTTTTCATAATAAACCCTTTTAATAAATAAAAAATAAATATATATTAAATAAGAATAATAATAATAATAAATTAATTAAACCATCATTTATTAATTGACATTTATATTTTAGAAACATAAACAAAATTTATGAAAAAAAAGGAGACCAAAATTGATATTGAATAAAAGAGCAATTACTAAAAATAATAACAACTTTTTGATTTTTTATCATTTATAGCAACATTATTTATTTTTTCTCAATAATAGCATCAACTTTTGTATTTTTTATATAAATAACATCAATTTTTGTATTTTGCATACTTAATAGCATTAACTTTTGTATTCCTTTTATTATTTATAGCAACAACTTTTTAAAATTTTGCTAGAAATGATAAAATAAAAACATCAAAGTTGATACTATTAATGATAAAAACTAAACAATTTCGTTACAAATGCTAAAAATATATAAAGTTGTTTCTATTTTAGCAATTGATATAATTGTCTTTAGAAATAAATACGAAAGAGAGACTATTTCTGAAAGTAGACAGTGCAAATAAAGACATTTGTACAATTAAAATCACAGGGATCATATCCAAATTTTTATGCAAGCCACATTAATTAGTTTTTATTTTTTGAGTACTCTCATGCATCTTCTTTACTTAAAAACATATTAACTTAAGAGTTAAATACAATTTTAACTATTTAACTTTTAAATTCTTTTCGATTGACATTAAACTCTTTTTTGTTCTTATTTAATCACTAAACTATTTTTTGTATACATATTTAGCCACTAACTTTTTACCAATTTAACCACTAAAATTGTCTTGATTTGGACATTAGAATATCATAATACTAATTTAGACACTAGTTATATTCATTTTTCCAAAATGTTGACTAAAGTTTGGTTAATTCGGAACAAAGTATAGTTTCGTGACTAAATGAGACAAATCTAAATTAGATTATCAGAATGAAACTTAACATTTAAATTAATAACGGTATTTGATCATATATTGTACTATTATTTTGTCATGGTTTAGCATGCTATTTTATCTTGAATTAATAATTATTTTAATTGATTTTAGAGTATATTCCATAAATTTTGTATGGTTTCATCGAGAGAGCGCTAAAAGTCAACTAGAGGACTCCAGTCCAAAGACCATCTAATGATATGTTAGGGTTTAGCCCATTTGGTAAGAGGGGTGTGATGTAAATGTGAGGTCACGGGTTCGACTCCCGTCGTACGCAAGTTAAAATTTAGGTGGTGGAAGTAAGTTCGGAAATTCCACTTGGGGCAAAGGAGCAGTTTAGGAGTAGGAGTATGTTAGTTTGCCGTTTAAAAAAAAGCTAATGGTCTAAAAGCGGAGAGAGAAATTTCTCTAAGCCGAAACAGGGAGTTCTCTATCATATTAGAGTCTCGAGACCAGGCACCATCGAGATCCTCTTGGGAGGCCAAATACATCATAACATGCCTTGCTTTTCACTAAGCGTATATAATAAAATAGAGTGAAAGGGTCCACCCCGAAACCAAGGGGGTACTAACTATTTCAAGTTTGAAATTTTTTTTCTTTTTATAGGTTGCTATTCGGAAGACTTAATGTTCTTCCCCAGAAATTTAAATTAAAAAAGAAACATGTATCAACAACGAAGATATATTTGATAGAATGAAACCGCATGTAACGAAAATTAATAAATTTATGAATTATAATGTTTCTCCAACCATACCAAAAATAGATTTGTATATTTTTCTCAATTTATTACAACTAGTTGGCAAACTCAGTTTTTTGGTCGTCGGTGGCATAAATCTGAGCAGTGTTTTTGATTTTATATTTTTATTAATTAAATTTGTCGGGTCGGGTTAACAACCGATAATCTATCTATACTATTAAAAGAGTAACTAAATGCCACATGGCATGCTCTAATTGAATTTGCCACATGGCATGCTCTCATTGAATTTGCCACATGTCGCTCTCTCCTTTTGCCACGTCATTTACTGATTTTATTTTAAATTTTAAAGCAAATCAAATATATGTAAATCTAATATGGATTAATTTAATAACTAACTAACTAAAATTAAGCAAATTTTAGTATTCACATAATTATTATATTATACATATATAAATATCAATTTCTAAAATTAACCCATGTAATACATGGGTAATAACCTAGTATTAACTGAACTTTTATAAAATTTGGGATTGAATAAGAATAATGGTATGAATTTGGTGAAATGAACCAAAATTTTAAATAACACTGGCTTATTGTGTATTTAATTTTAGGCTTTATATTACATTATTTTTTATTCGTTACATTAAATTATAAATAACTACTACAAATTTATTTAGTTGATTGAAGATTATAAATTCTTTTGATTAAATATTCTAACAAATGTTTTAATATTTGAAAAACACGGTTGCACGTTCAAAAAACCATCAGTTGCACAAACAAAAAATCGTAAAAATTACACTACGAAACAAAATTAATGGCGGAAGAACCGGTGACACGTACCACCCTCGGCAACCACGTAGGTCTACCCATGAATTATAATGAAACAAATCCAATTATCTGATATAGAAATTTACCTTTCTTATCTCTATTATTTGATTATTATATAAACTTATAACATAAATTATTAAACGTTAATTCTAGAAAAAGAATATATTTAAAATTAAAAATTGATTAAGAGTGTATTTATTTAAAGTACGAAATTTATAAAACGTATTATTCTACCACCATGATCATGGGTTCCTTGTAGAATTAATTACTTTTTTTTTTTTTGGATGTATACACATACAATTGTAGCTTTAGCTTTGTTCTTGTTGGTGATGAATGAGTCGATGAAAGCATCTAAAGGCTTCACCAATTTGCGTAATGGGTTAGCTTTTTTTAAGTCTAGATTTTAGAATCGCGTATAATTGTGTCAAAAGATAATATATATTGCTACCTTTTTTTTTTTCAATCAGCATAACATTTTAATTTTTTTTATTTAAGATAACGTATTCTCAAAAACAAGTCAATCAATGTAAGTATATTAAATTGGAAGGTAAAAATTACTGAGATGACAGTTTTTTTGTACAATCAGTATTTTGTTAAAGAAATGACAGTTTAATTGTTATCAGATGTATATTATTTTGTGCAAATTAAAAGGGCTTTTTGAGAATACATTGTGATTTTGACTGAATTAAAAAATAATTAAGCAGTTTTAGAAAAAAGAATTGTTGTCTGGACAAAAAGACTGACATATAATTATTTTTACCTTCCAATCCGATAATGTTACCTCTATTGACTTAATTTAGAGAATATGCTACCCTAAATAGAAAAAATTAGTACGTTATCCAAATTTAAAAAATTGACAATATGTTGTCTTTTGACGTGATTAAGTAATTAATTTCTATTTCAACAAGGAGATCAGTGAAGAAGGGAGATGAATGACAATTGGAAGGAAGATGTCTGTGTCATGAAATTGACTTAGATTCTTGAATTAGTGTTTTTTTTAAACAAAAAAAATATCTTTGGGTTTGTTTGGCATAAACTAGTTGTAGGTGGAGCTTATGATAGTTGCAACTTTTATTAATAGACGTGTTCGGTAAAATAGTTGGGGTTGAAGCTGAAAAATATAAAATGATATAAAAGTACATGTAAAAAACGTATCAAGGTGGAATCCTAATTATTTAAGGTTATTTTGTTAATTTAAAATTTCATAAGCTAAAGCTACTTTTAAAAACTACTTGAAGTAGCTTACGATTTTGATAAGCTCCTGAAAGAAAATTTACCCAAACGCAACTTATGAATAAAAAGTAGTTGAAGCTTTTAAAAACCAAAAGTTTAAAATCTTATAAGCCGCATGTTAAACAAATCGTTTATCCTATTGTTACATTTGTTAAATCCCTAGTTTCAATGATTTTGAATCAATTGCTCCCATATGTATGTGAATTGATGAAGTGAATTCATTCCAAATCCATAAAATCCATTCAAGACAAATCATAATAAATTGTACCAGCAGTAATATACATGAAAAACCGTCTCATGGTACATGATGTGATCATAAGTGGGAACCTAATCATTACGAGGTTTAACGTCGATGGGTTTGCTACGTATGTGCTTACGTATACTTTCACTAATCGTTTTATCAGAACAATCATAACGTACTAACATATTGATTTTCTTTGCTAACCAGTAAATATGTCAATAAAAAATATAATAATAAAAGTCAAGCACAATATAGTAATATATGTTGGAATATGAAAAAGTACAACGGATCTTAGCTGCAAAGTCCAACGGTTCTTTTGTTTAATGTTTATTTGAGTTTATTAGTCTGATGAATAATGTCCTATTCTTTAGGAATAGTACCATTTGAATAGAGCTCACAGGAGTTTGTTTCCTACTTTCTAGCTTCTGTTATTTTGACTTTTCATGTAAGGCTTTTCTATAAAGCCAGCTTTTGCATTAATGGAATAACAAGAGTGATAGGTTCCATCAGTGAGTTTTGTCTTATTATTCTTTACAATTTGGTATCAGAGCCACGTCGGCCTGATATATATATAGAGTGAGTGTGTGAGCAAGTGAAAGTTCAAAGAAACAGCAGTTTTCTTTCAGATAAAAGAAGAATGACAGAAGGAAGCAGTAGTAACTTTGTGCAGCCTGCCATTCCTAGGTTTGACGGTCATTATGACCACTGGGCAATGTTGATGGAGAATTTTCTTCGTTCTAAAGAGTATTGGGGTCTTGTTGATACTGGGATGCTGGTAGTGGCTGATGGAACACAGCCTACAGAGGCACAACGCCGGACAATTGAGGAGCAGAGGTTGAAAGACTTGAAGATAAAGAATTATCTCTTCCAGGCGATAGATCGAGATATTCTTGAGACGATTCTCAAGAAGGAAACAGCCAAGCAAATATGGGATTCAATGAAGCAGAAGTTTCAGGGTTCCACTCGGGTGAAAAGGGCACAATTGCAAGCATTACATAGAGATTTTGAGATTCTTCACATGAAAGAAGGAGAGACTGTGAATTCCTATTTCTCTCGTACTTTGGCCATAGCCAACAAAATGAAGGCACATGGCAAAGATATGAGTGAAACAATCATCACCGAAAAGATTTTGAGGTCGATGGTTCCAAAATTTGCTTATGTGGTGTGTTCAATTGAGGAATCCAACAACCTGGACATGATGACTATCGATGAGTTGCAGAGCAGTCTTCTTGTTCATGAGCAAAGAATGAGAGGGCATGGTGAAGAAGAACAGCTTTTAAAAGTATCCTATGAAGACAGACTCGGACGTGGCAGAGGTAGGGGCGCATTCAGAGGAGGACGTGGCAGAGGAAGAGGGAGACAATCATTCAATAAGGCTACAATTGAGTGTTATAAATGTCACAAGTTAGGACACTTCCAATATGAGTGTCCAGATTGGGAAGGAAATGCCAATTATACTGAAGCAGAAGAAGAAGAAGCACTTCTATTAATGGCCTATGTTGAGCAGGCCAAAGAGGAAGTGTGGTTTCTTGACTCTGGTTGCAGCAACCACATGACTGGAAATAAGGACTGGTTTTTAGAGCTGGATGAAAGCTTCAAGCAAAGTGTAAAGCTTGGTAATGGTACCAGAATGGCCGTTGTTGGGAAAGGAAATGTGGTTCTTCAAATGAATGGGCATACTCAGGTAATTTCTGGTGTTTTCTACATTCCTGAGCTCAAAAATAATTTGCTAAGCATAGGACAGTTGCAAGAAAAGGGGTTGTCGATACTAATTCAACGAGGAAAATGCAACGTGTATCATCCTGAAAAGGGGTTAATTATGGAGACTGTTATGAGCGGAAATAGAATGTTTTCTTTGTTGACTACCGTAACACCAAAGACTTCTTCATGCTTTCAAACTATGTCAGAAGATGAATCACATCTTTGGCACTGTCGCTTTGGTCACCTAAGTTATAAGGGGTTGAGGACACTTGCATATTTGAAGATGGTTAGTGGGTTGCCTGTTCTCAAAGTTCCAAAGAAGTTGTGTACAAGTTGTTTAACTGGAAAGCAACATAGAGACTATATTCCTAAGAAGGGTTTATGGAGAGCATCCACAAAGCTACAGCTTGTGCACTCAGATGTATGTGGGCCTATCAAACCAGCATCAAATAGTAACAAGAGGTATTTTTTAAGTTTTATTGATGACTTTACTCGTAAAACTTGGGTTTACTTTTTAAATGAAAAATCAGAGGTTTTTACCACGTTTAAGAACTTTAAAACTCGTGTTGAGAAGGAAATTGGTGCAAGTATTATTTGTTTGAGAACAGACAGGGGCGGAGAATTTAACTCCCATGAGTTTACAGAGTATTGCAATGCTCAAGGCATACGCAGGCAATTGACAGCAGCTTATACCCCTCAGCAGAATGGTGTAGCTGAGAGAAAAAATAGGACGATAATGAATATGGTGCGTTCTATGTTGACAGAAAAGCGAGTGCCAAAGGAGTTTTGGCCCGAAGCAGTGAGATGGAGTGTGCATATCCTTAATAGATGTCCCACTATGGCTGTGCAGAATAAAACACCAGAAGAGGCTTGGAGTGATGTAAAGCCAACAATTGATTATTTCCGAATATTTGGGTGTGTAGCTCATGCACATATTCCGGATCAGCAGCGAAGCAAGTTGGATGACAAGAGTAAGAAGTGTGTCTTGCTGGGAGTAAGTGATGAATCGAAGGCTTATAGATTATATGATCCAGTATCTAAGAAAATCATTATTAGTAGGGATGTAATTTTCGAGGAGGATGAAAGTTGGGATTGGTGTGGTGACAAAAAGGAGTGTAAGTTGGATGTGGAATGGAATGATGATAATAAGAGTCACGATGGAGATGATAGTCGTGATGCTGCTACAACAAACCCGAGGGAAGCAAATCTGCCTTTGAATGATTCTTCAGATTCAAATGCAAACTCAAGTGAAACCGGTTCACCTTCGAGTGGGTCAGAAGAAAATGATTTACGAGGTCTAAATGAAGGGAGGATAAGAAGAGCACCAGTTTGGATGAGAGATTATGAAACAGAGATTATGAAACAGGTGAAGTTTTTTCAGATGAAGAAGGTCTAAATGCCATGATGATGCTTACTGAAGACGACCCACTTACGTTTAAAGAAGCTGTCAAGGAAAAGAAGTGGAGGGATGCAATGATGGCAGAAATTGACTCCATAGAAAAGAACAAAACATGGGAGTTGGTTGCTTTGCCAGATGAACTAAAGGCAATTGGAGTTAAATGGGTTTTCAAAACTAAATTTAACGAGACCGGAGAGATTGAAAAGCACAAAGCAAGACTCGTGGCGAAGGGGTATGTGCAAGAATATGGAGTGGATTATACTGAAGTCTTCGCTCCAGTGGCTCGATTAGACACCATTCGATTGATTCTTGCATTGGCTGCACACCATGGTTGGGATGTATTTCAATTAGATGTAAAAAGTGCGTTTCTTCACGGGGAACTCAAAGAAGAAGTCTTTATAGAACAACCACTGGGATTTGAGAAGAAAGGAGAAGAAGACAAAGTTTATAAGCTAAAGAAGGCGTTATATGGCCTTAAACAGGCGCCCAGAGCATGGTACAACAAGATTGAAGCGTATTTTGTTCGAGAAGGCTTCGTAAAGTGTTCCTACGAGCACACACTGTTTACAAAGACGAAGAAAGGAGGTAAGTTGTTAATAGTAAGCATTTATGTTGATGACTTAATATACACTGGGAATGATAGGAAAATGTGTGCTGAATTTAAGAGTTCAATGATGCTCGAATTTGACATGTCTGATTTGGGGAAAATGAGGTATTTTTTGGGAATAGAGGTGATACAGAGTTCTGATGGAATTTTTGTGTGTCAAAGAAGGTATGCTTCTGAAGTTTTAGCAAGGTTTGAAATGGCAAATAGTAATTCAGTATTGAATCCTATAGTACCAGGTACAAAGCTATCAAAGGATGAACAAGGAACCAAAGTTGATGCGACTTTGTTTAAGAAGATGGTTGGTAGTTTGATGTATTTGACTGCAACAAGACCTGATTTAATGTATGCAGTAAGTCTCATAAGCAGGTACATGGCATGTCCAACTGAATTGCATTGGCGTACTGGAAAAAGGATACTTAGGTACCTGAGAGGAACAACCGAGCTAGGGATTTTTTATAAGAGAAGAAGCAACACAAGTATGGAGGTATACACTGATAGTGATTATGCAGGTGACTTAGATGATCGTAAGAGTACTTCTGGATCTGTTTTCTTGTTTGGTGCTGCAGCAGTTTCCTGGTCTTCGAAAAAACAACCTATAGTGACACTCTCCACCACTGAGGCAGAGTACGTGGCTGCTGCATCATGTGCTTGTCAGTGCATTTGGGTGAGAAGGATACTAGAAGAGCTTGGTTACAAAGAAAAGAATCGCACTGTGATCCTATGTGACAACAACTCTACAATAAAGCTCTCCAAGAATTCAGTTTTTCATGGCCGAAGCAAGCATATTGACGTTAGATTTCATTTTTTGAGGGACTTGGTAAAAGATGGAGCTGTGGAATTGAGCTACTGCAGATCTCAAGAACAGGTTGCAGACCTTATGACAAAGCCCCTCAAGTTGGAGCAATTTCTGAAATTTCGTAAAAAGTTGGGGATGGTTGAAGCTTCAAAGATAAACTAAATGCATCCTGCATATAGTTTAAGGGAGAAAAATGTTGGAATATGAAAAAGTACAACGGATCTTAGCTGCAAAGTCCAACGGTTCTTTTGTTTAATGTTTATTTGAGTTTATTAGTCTGATGAATAATGTCCTATTCTTTAGGAATAGTACCATTTGAATAGGGCTCACAGGAGTTTGTTTCCTACTTTCTAGCTTCTGTTATTTTGACTTTTCATGTAAGGCTTTTCTATAAAGCCAGCTTTTGCATTAATGGAATAACAAGAGTGATAGGTTCCATCAGTGAGTTTTGTCTTATTATTCTTTACAATATACTTCTTCGTTTTACAAATTCCCCATTCTACAACAAAATTTAAAATGTGATAAACGTGATTAATGGTGGTATGATATTGTCATATCTTCATATGATCAATTGATAATTAATTTCATCTCTAGAATATGTATTTATAAAAGCAAATTGATCGAACATATGTAAGAACATGTAAAATGGTTCTTCCATAATATAGAAAATGGCTAATTATGTTATATGTATATTTATTTATTTATTTATTTGATACCTATGATTTTAATTGTTATACATATACTTTAATTTGTTGTGTTGGAACCTATGTTTCATCTTTTAAAAGTTCTAAGAGTCACTTTACTTTCCTAAAGAGACCTTTTTTATCTTTTGAATCCACAAATTTATAGTGTCATATATTAAAGGATTGTTGATCGTGTAAAGAACATAAAAACCAAAATTTGTGCTTGTCATTACATTCATGATTTTGTTTAGTCTATTCGTAATGCACCAAAATCACCCAAGGTCGTGGGAAATATTAACGTTATTGTAAGTTGATGGAATCATGATGAATCATATGCATACGACGTGAATATTAATTTTTTTTACAATTGTGTTGGATATCCTTGTGTTTTACGCATTTCAAAACTTTTATCATCTTTTGTTCTATAACACTATGTTCTTCAAATTTTAGAAGAAAAGAAAAGAATGAGAAAGAAGATGAAGGAAAGGAACATAAATGATTTAAAGAGAAAGTAAAAAATTAGATTTTTAAAAGAATACAATTTTTTGATTCCTTTGAATATTTTTCTTTCTTCTCACTTTTGGAGAGAAAACTTTTCACCATTCTTTACTTCTAATTCTTTTTCTTTCGTTCATTTAAAAGTTTAAAGAACACAATAATTTTTTAGTTTCTTTCCATTTTCTAGTTTTCTCCTTAACTTTCTTTTGTTAAATTGTGTTAAAGAACACAGTGTTAAAGAACACAATCTTACATGTAGGTATGTGTATACACATACATGTATATATGTGTATAGACATGTATGTAAGTGTATACACACACACACACATAGTGACGTAGTTAGAATTTCATTCTAGGATGAGACAATTATGTTGGTTCAAATTGATAAGTACCGGAAAAAATGCAATACTATAATTTTTGGTTACTATTAATTTGCTTTATAAAAAGTTCTAATTGTTTACTAATGCCGACACCTTTTTACATCTAAAAAGTCATTGAAGAAACATATGAACAATAAACATTATTATGCAGACTTCACATCTAATTTATGATTAAATCAAGTATAACATTTAGTAAATAAACATATTCACATTAATGATATAGAAGATAACCATAAAAACACAATAGAGTAGAAAATAGTTCATAATAATTTGTCCACTTTATGTATGAATTTATGCATTTAATGTTCAAATTTGTGAATTTTGTGTAAAACTTAATGAATTTAAATTTTAAAAGTAATTTTAATGCTAGATTATTATATTTATCAATATTTGAGACCATTAATGATTTTAAGTTATAAATTTAATTTTTAAAATTTGTGCATTTGAGGTACAATTTTATGCATTTTGAAGTGGTTCTCACGAAATCGTATGGTTCTTGCCAGGAACCTAACCCCACACACACACACACAATTAACTTGCGTTGTGTTTGGTTCAATTCCTTGGGAAAAATATGTAATCTACCCTTTAGGCCATTAGGGGTCTTTGTTGACTAGTCACACGACCAACATAAAAGAAGATAATTGTGTAAAATATAGCAGACATGTGCCATGGTACGTTTAATGGCAAATCGTTGGGTATGAATGTATGATCATAAAATTGGAATTTAAGTATGATCATAGTATTGGAATTTAAAAGTATCATTTGTTAAGTAGCTAGTTGATTTCATTTCATTTCATTTCATCTCTTTGGTTTACATAAATTTTATAAAGTTTATTATATCATAAATGGATTTGTATATGATCAAAACTTGGCACCTTTTTGTTTCGGTACCAAAGGACCTTGTTTCTTTGTCTTTTCTTTTGGTAAAAAGCACGAACATTATTGCATGAGAGCCAATAAGCAGTCGGGATAAGAATCGATCTTTTCAAAATTAGGTTTTATACTTTTTCGGAAGGTGTTTTTTTAAGTAATTTTTTAAATAGTACAACATACACTCTCTAATTATACTCTTAAATCTATATCTTTACCTACAAAGGGACTTAAACCCCTAACCTTAGTATCACCATACCGATATATCCTAGGCTAGAAGCCATTTGGTTCTTTTTGAGTAATTTAATTAGCATGTTTTCTAAGTAATTTAAAATTACTAATATCTTATGTTTATATTTTTTTTATCGAAATTGAGGTACGTATGTTTCAGTTTTCCATATCGGTATGACCAAACTTATAATAAAACCTGGTATGTATCCAATAGAGCCAGTTTTATATGTAATACTGAGTTCTATCATGTACAACTGACCATATTTGCCGATATGAACGTGTAATATACTCATATCGGCACTAAAAAGGGTAGATGTACATATCGATGATTTTAAAAGTAGGTTGTTATCGTACGACTTTAACACTATAATTTCTAAAATCTAAACACAAGATCTTATGTTCATTTGAGAAAAAGATTTCATTGTAGATTTGCTAAAAGAAAAAGGGTATCTAAAGAAAAAGAAAGTGGGCTGAAGCAAACGTTATCATCTTTTGTGGGAATGGGCTTTTACTCTTTTAGAAAAGGAAGAAGATAACCCCAAACACCTCCAAACTCCCATGTTGATGGAAGCCGAAAAAGATTATGTTTTACTTAAATTTTATAAAACACATATTTTCGAGTTCGATTAATCAAAGCTTTCTTTATAAAGCATAGTTACTGACGTCGAACGTACAAAACATGAGAACACGGTACAATGTAATGAACAATTCAAACATAAGTACTTCGAAAACACCATGATAAAGATGTTTCTAAATCAAACAGAGATGACAAAAAGGAAAGTCATATTAATGCAAATAGCTAGTACCTTCGAATCATACGATTGACATAAATCAGTGGATTACTGGTCTTCCTTGAAACAAATATCTTGAAACAATATTTAGAAACCAAAAGGTTGAAAACGGGACATTAAACAGTGAAATTACAGTCTGTTTAAAGTATTATATACGTTACTTATGGGCTTTGTAACTCTTTACAGTTTGAAATTTTCAGAAAGCTACTTACGTTAGTTATGAAAAATATTTCAATCTATATATTTAAGTATAGGAATGTGTATAATTTGGTCTTGACATAGATTTGGCTATTTTCAATATGGTTTTTAGTTCTTAAATTTTCCATAAATCTAGTTGTTGGTCCAGCTTGGGTCTAATTCATTTTAACTCTAAACCACTAAACACTTATATTTTGTACACATTTAGTCATTAGTTTTAATCATTTTTCCCAAAGTAAAACAGTAAACTAAAGTTTAGTCGAGCATTGTTAAATTAGATCCTTTAAAACCACTCGAGCTTCTGACTAGCAAATGTAACGGTCTCCACACGAATAACCCTCTTTCGTAGTCTTTTTTTTTAAAGCCGTTTGTGCAACTGATTGTTTTTCTAGTATGCAACTTATAATCTTCAGATACTGATAAAATATAAAAATAATTAGATTTAAGATTTTTATATCCTCAAATCATACAAATAAGTTTATAGTATAATTATTTTTATATTAACATAACGAAAACTAATAACTAAATAAAATAAAATAAAAAATCAATTATTAAGCCCAAAGAACCATTAATTGTTTAGTCCACAAATTAAAATAACTCAATTCTTAACCCTTTAACCATTATATCTTGGTTAATCCAAATTGGCAGCTATCAACCGCACCTGATTAAGTTTAGTTTAGTTTTGTACGCTGCAACCACTTCATTTGATAGATTTTTTTTTTCCTGAAATGAATTTGATAAAGTCAGAGTTATATAATCAAACGAATGATGAGTTGTTGAACGGTGTATTGATTTGTGCCATTGAAAAATAAGCATTTTATAAAGTTATGAATGAAATTGTAATTGATTCATATTAAAACATGAAAAGTCGTAAAAACCAAGAATAAAATTTAACTTTTTAAACTATTATCTTTAATTAATTACACTTTCGTACATAATTCTATTTTATTTGGCATTCTATGATTATTAACGTTTAAATTAAATATATAAATTTATTGGATTGATTCGACCAATCTAATTAATTGAATTTTTGGACGAGAATACGATAAAAAATTACTGAATAGAGTTTGGATCTTCTCAAACTTAGGTAGTGTTTGTTTTTACGAAATTAAATGTCTGAAGTCATAAACATGTCTGCAGTTAGAACAAAAATATTTCCACTTGAAGATATAAGTGCTCTAAAAGAGCTTAATACAAAAAACAAACAAGAGATTAGCTTTTATCTACATTATGAAAACTTTTTTAAGTCATCAAAGTTGTGAGTTTGGTCTAAAACTCAACTTATTTATGATATACCAATTAAGATAAAAATTTATGAGATCAATTATGTGACATAAAGAAAAATACTTTTATATTCTAAAGTTACCCAAAAGCACTTTGATGGGCTGATGTCTTTTTTATGACTTGTGTGTGACCATTTGGTTGGCTACATGTATATATACTCATTCATAAACAAATTTTATGAATTCTCAAACTCATTCATTCATCCATTTATTCACTAATTGTGTTTCAAAACCCTAATCTTCAACCTTAATTGGAAACTAATAGGTAAGCTCTTGTTTTCAATCAAATTATAATATTGTTTCTTCTCGTCGTAAACGTTTTTCTGCTTCCTCGATCGATATGATCCTTGTATTAGTTTGCAAATTGTAACTTATCGTTCATAGTCGTGGAACTCGAATTTGCATTGCAGGAATGGACCTTAATGCGAAAGAAGATTTGGAGACACCGTTTCTGCAACAATCTAATGTTGTTGGATTAGACAGTAGTTCAGCTCGTTATGCGGATCAAGCGATTACGACTCATATCTTCAAAATTGAACGAGTTGAAGATGTCTCACGTTCCACGTCCATTGAATCCGTGCTTCAGAAGCTAAATGGTGTCGAAAACGTCATCGTGTTACCGCTTCAAGGACAAATTGTTGTTAAATATGTATCACAACTTATCAGTGTAAGTCACACTTAAATACATTATATGAACAATAATTTGTAATTAGTGTTAACCTGGATTACAGCTCAAGAGTTCAGGGCATGTCGAAAACGTCACATTTTTAGACACCATTTTTCCATAAAAGGTCTTAAGTAAAACCAAAAATTTGTTTTTTTTTTCTTGAAAATTATAAACTGAAAACTGAAAGTGAAAAATGACTAGTTTTCGTTTACTGAACACACCTTAGTTAATATGATTTTGGTAAAAAAATTTATCGAAAATATGTGTTTCTGAAAACGCATTCAGATCTATTGTTTTTAAATGATTTCAGTTTTTAGCTTTCAAATTTACAAGTAAACTTAAAAGCACATTTTTGAGGTTTTCATCTTTTGTTTTCAATCTACTCACCCAAATCTATGTTACAAATGAGACTAAAAATTGAAAACACACATCTAAACGTATTCTCATCTCTAAAATGTGTCTTCTTAAAGATCATCATGTTTTCAGTTTTATTAAAAACTCCACCCTTAGCTTTTACCCACTCAATTCGATTATTGTCACTAAAAACAAGTATTAGTGACGGTTTCCCATACGAAGATTTGTATTGATTTTTTTACTGTAATTTGTACTTAGGTAAAAACAATCAAAGAAACCATTGAAGCTGCAGGATTTCAGGTCAGTGAATTTCTAGATCAAGAGATATCGGTATGTCGTCTCAAAATTAAAGGAATGACATGCACAAGTTGTGCTGAATCGATCGAAAACTCTCTTTCGATGGTTGAAGGAGTTAAAAAAGCGGTCGTGGGTTTAGCTCTTGAAGAAGCGAAGATTAACTACGACCCGAAAGTCACCAACACAACTCGTATTATCGAAGCAGTTGTAGATGCGGGCTTTGGAGCCGATCTTAAAAGATCCGAAAACGATGCGAACAAAGTTTATATAAAACTAGAAGGTATTAATGTATCTTTAGAAGATATGAAAGCAATCAAGCAATCTTTGGAGTTGGTGGATGGTGTTAATCATGTCGAAACCGACACCGAAGAACGCAAGATCGTCGTTAGCTATGATCAAGATTTGATTGGCCCGAGATCGATCGTATCGTTAATCCAAGATTATGCTTCTGGACCTGGCTTTGCTTCTTATCGGGCAAGCTTGTACATCCCAGAACGAAAATACGATAAGGATCGAAAACACGAGATTAAGATGTATAGAAATCAATTCTTGTGGAGTTGCTTGTTTTCGATTCCGGTTTTTGTATTCTCTATGATACTTCCAATGATACCTCCTTACGGGAATTGGTTACGCTACAAGATTCATAACATGCTTACTATCGGCATGATTTCGAGATGGGTTCTATGCACACCCGTACAGTTTCTTATCGGTCGAAGGTAAAAAAAAAAAAGATTTTGATTCGATCCCATCTCAATGCATCTTTTTTTTTTACAGAGACATGGTTAGAGCCTATTTCTATTTCAGGTAACGAATTAAATTTGTCGTCACAAAAAGTAATGTACTTACATAAAATTTTTTAAAATTTTAAGTTTTTCGTTTTTAGTGACTACTTTAACTTTAACACCTTTAACAATCTTTTTAGTGATACTTTTTATTAAAATTACCGAAGTTACCCTATAGTAATTACCTTTCTATAAACGAAGGCAAGTTTAGTTCATTAACTTGAAATAGATATTATTGAATTTTTTCCGGGATCGTTATCAAACTGAAATTCTTATTAATTACAATCTACTGAATTACACACATTGAAATGTTTGCATAGGGTTCTTATTTATACTAGTTGAAAGGGTGCGTTTGAACTATCACAATGGTTCGTGGTGACTTTTCATGAATGGCTGCGTTGTTTCAAAAAGACGCAAGCTTTCAATCTTTGTTTAGTACTATCTAGTCCCTAAACTATTCTATAATTACATTCTATCATTAATTACTTTTTGTCATTAATTTCCAACAGAAATCGGCTCTAATCACGTTACATTTTTAAGCAATTATCCCAATTCCGATAATCTTCTTACAAAAAACTTCATATTTCATTTCGTTTTTCAGGTTCTACGTTGGATCGTATCATGCGATACGACGAAGATCCGCTAACATGGACGTTCTAGTTGCACTTGGGACTAATGCTGCATACTTCTATTCTGTATACACGTTAATAAAAGCATTTCTTTCGGATAAATTTGAGGGACAAGATTTCTTTGAGACGAGTACGATGTTGATATCGTTTATTCTTCTCGGTAAATACTTGGAATCAATGGCGAAAGGAAAGACATCCGATGCGTTAGCGAAGCTGACAGATTTAGCCCCCGATACAGCTTGTTTATTGACGATGAGCAATGAAGGAAACATTCTTTCGGAGACAGAAATCAACACACAATTGATTCAAAAAAACGACATTTTGAAGATCTTTCCTGGCGCGAAATTTCCGGTGGATGGTATCGTGGTTAATGGTCACGGCTACGTGAATGAAAGTATGATCACAGGAGAAGCGACCCCGGTTGCTAAAAACCTCGGCGATAGGGTATGACTGAGTCAAACAAACGGGTTAAACAGGCTGACCACCAAAAGATTTATTAATACATGATATTAATTTTTTCTAAGAATGCGACATTATTTTTTAATACTTCAAATTAATTTCTTATAAAACATTGTGTTTTGCCTTAGTATTTTAAGAGGTCATTTTACTTAAAGACATTGTTTGTTTTTATCTTTTAATGGAATCATTAAGAGACCATTTTACTTTTGAATGACTTCTTAATGGTTCCATTAAGAAGTAAACAAACAACGACCATTTTGATCTGTTTGGCCTGTTGGGCTAAAATTGTCTCCTCTTTATTGATTTGTTTCCCTTCCCTCTTTCATAAAAACACATCCGATAGGCAATATATCGATCGAGTGTGACTTATTTATGTGAAAACGTAAACTAAAACAGGTTATCGGAGGCACTGTGAACGAGAACGGATGCTTGCTGATCAAAGTTACTCATGTTGGTTCAGAGACAACACTCTCACAAATTGTTCAAATAGTCGAGGCTGCTCAGCTTGCTCGAGCACCCGTGCAGAAGCTAGCTGATCGAATATCAAAATTCTTCGTACCCGCGGTGAGTTGAACTTAATCATTTACATCTCCATTTATGTTAGATCTTTATGATCAGTAATCAAATGGTTTATTATGAAAAAAAACCAACATGTTTTCACTTTTTTTTTACGATTTCGTCCCTCAATGTTATTTTTTTCCATAAAAAACCTCAAGTTAATTTTTTACTTTTTGGTTTAGTGAAATTTCGACATTAGAACCCTGTTTATCAGTATTTAAAAACCCGGTTCGCAATTAAAACCGGGGTCTAATGTCCAAATTTCACTAAACCAAAAAGAAAAAATTAACTTGAGGTTTTTTATGAAAAAAATAACATGGAAGGACGAAATCGCAAAAAAAAAACGTGAATACATGTTGGTTTTTTTCATAATAAAACCGTAAGTAAACAATTGTAAACCAATACAAATTTTATATTTCAGGTGGTTTTAGCTGCACTTTTGACATGGTTAGGATGGTTTATTCTTGGAATAGCTGGAATCTATCCTAAAAGTTGGATACCGAAGGCAATGGATGAATTCGAGCTCGCTTTACAGTTTGGTATATCGGTTCTAGTTGTAGCATGCCCGTGTGCTTTAGGTCTAGCCACCCCGACCGCCGTTATGGTTGCGACTGGTAAAGGTGCGTCGCAAGGCGTACTCATCAAGGGTGGAAATGCATTAGAGAAGGCACATAAGGTGATTTATCTATATTCTTGTTTCGAATCACAAACCAAACCGAAACCTCCATGATTTTGTGTTACTTGAAACAGAGAAAACTCTAGTAATATTTGCACTGTTTGTTTACCTTGAATCGTTAAGAAGTTATTTTACATTTGAATCACTTTTTAATGATTACGGTAAAAAGCAAACAAACAACCCATTAAATGATAAAGACGTTTTTCAAGACGCGTGACTAATAGAAATCACAGATTTATTATTGAGTTACTTGCATACAAAGGTAACATTATGTCACATTTTTTTCAATTTGGGTAACAAATTAATTTTTTTCTATTTAAGGTAACATAATTTCCAAATCAAGTCAATCAATATAACCATATCGGATTGAAATGTAAAAGTTATTAACGTGACAATTTCTTTGTCCAGTCAGTTTTTTACAGAAATAACAGTTTAATTTTTATATGATGTGCACTATTTTATGCAATTTAAATGGACTTTTTGATAATACCTTGCTATTTTGAGCCAATTTAAAAATAATTAAGCGATATTAGAAATTAAAAAAACTGATAACTGGATAAAGAAACTGTTATTTCAGTAATTTTTATCTTTTAATCCGATACGGTTACCTTTATTGACTTGATTTGGAAAATATGTTACCTTAAATAGAAAAAAAAAATTAGTATGTTACACAAATTTAAAAAAAAAAGTAATAATAGATTAACCATTTATTATTTCGTTTAAATAGATGTTATTTAAAATAATAAAATATTATTAGAAAAACATAAACAGAAAAGCCCTAAATGAAGGATTTGGGCCAGCCCAAAAGGTGATCAAAGGCTTTGCCTATTGTCAAAGTTCATAGCCCGTTGAAGCACCCCATGGCTGCTAACGGGCCATGTTTTGGACTTTTCGCATTGGTCCATGTATTTTTGGACCAACTTGTCGATCTGCTCCGTATCATTGTTTTAATGAACATTATTTGAATTGTGCAGGTTAATACGGTTGTGTTCGATAAGACAGGAACATTAACAGTTGGAAAGCCCGAAGTCGTTAGCGCAATACTCTTCTCCAGAATTTCAATGGAGGAGTTTTGCGATACGACGATTGCTGTAGAGGTCCGTATACGCTAACGAGTTTTTAGAATTGTATCGGTATCATGTATTTCGTGTCTGATATTATACATAAAACTGGTTTGTTTTTAGGCAAATAGCGAACACCCGATAGCAAAAGCTGTCGTCGAGCACGCCAAGAACAGATTGCCGAAACATAAAACTCAAACTAGTAACGGTACAGCGGTGAAGGACTTCGAGGTGCATCCGGGAGCCGGTGTCGGGTGTAAAGTAGGAACCAAGATGGTTTTGGTTGGTAACAAAAGGCTAATGAGGTCATTTAATGTCCCCATTAGCCCCGAAGTCGAAAACTACTTTTCAGATAACGAAAAACTAGCTCGCACTTGTGTGCTAGTCGCTATTGATGGGAAAATCGTCGGTGCAATCGCAATCACCGATCCCGTGAAGCCAGAGGCTGCACGGGTTATATCTTATTTACGCTCGATGAACATTAGAAGCATAATGGTAACCGGTGATAACTGGTCAACAGCAGCCGCTATCGCAAAAGAAGTCGGAATCGAAAATGTGTTTGCAGAGACTGATCCGTTAGGGAAAGCCGATAGGATCAAGGATTTGCAAGCGAAAGGAATGATCGTCGCAATGGTGGGAGATGGAATTAACGATTCGCCTGCGCTTGTTGCAGCGAACGTTGGAATGGCGATCGGTGCGGGAATCGATGTAGCGATCGAAGCAGCTGATATCGTGTTGATTAAGAGTGACTTAGAAGATGTGATCACGGCAATTGATCTGTCTAAAAGGACGATTTCTCGAATACATCTTAATTACGTGTGGGCGCTCGGTTATAACGTACTCGGGATGCCCGTGGCTGCCGGAATCTTGTTTCCGTTCATCGGAATTCGGTTACCTCCTTGGTTGGCCGGAGCTTGCATGGCTGCTTCTTCTGTTAGTGTGGTTTGTTCTTCATTGTTGTTGCAAACTTATAAAAAGCCGTTTGCATACTCAAGATGATAAACAATTAACAAAATGTTAAGATGATTGGATTTTTCAATAAATATGTAATTGTAAACGCATGCATTTATCGTTGGTTGTGTTTGTGGTTAAAAAACTTTAAGTGTGCGACTTATTAAAAAAAAAATTATACCTTATGAATAAGAAATAAAGTAATACAAAAAAAATAAAACCTAAAATTTAAGTCCAAAATAAAATCAAAACTCAATAATACTTTTAACCAAAATTAAAGTCCAATATATTTCACTAATTGTTTATTTGCTTGAATATTTGAATTTTGGGTTTAATTAATTGGTGTTACTTGAATACTTGTCTAGATTTATGATTTTGTTTTGGTTCGTTGAATAACTAGTATAAATTTATTTTTTTTATATTTCATTACAAAATGAAAGTTTAAAATTTATGTATATGTCTTTTGTTAAACACTTTAATTAGTTTACTCTTTAACTGAATGCTTGAATCTTGAAAGTTTATGTTTAATGTTTTTAGTTAATTAATTTATTCTTTAACTAGGTTATTACCCATGTATTACATGGGTTGATTTTAGAAATTGATATTTATATATGTATAATATAATAATTATATGGATAATAAAGTTTGCTTAATTTTAGTTAGTTAGTTATTAAATTAATTCATATTAGATTTAAGTTGCTTTAAAATTTAAAAATAAAATCAGTAAATGACGTGGCAAAAGGAGAGAACGACATGTGGCAAATTCAATGAGAGCATGCCATGTGGCATTTAGTTACTCTTTTAATAGTATAGATAGATTTAAAAATAAAATCAGTAAATGACGTGGCAAAAGGAGAGAACGACATGTGGCAAATTCAATGAGAGCATGCCATGTGGCATTTAGTTACTCTTTTAATAGTATAGATTGATTGATTGATTGAATTATTGATATTTAAGACTTGAAAGTTTATATTTACTTAGTTGGTTTACTTTCTAATCTATAATTATTAATTCTAGTTTCGTCGCTGCAACCATCGTCATTGAAAGATGTTTTTGATAAAGTTAGATTTACATAATCGGATGATTGATGACTTTTTGGATAGTCCTCTAATTTGTGGAGTTGAACATAATTATTTTCCATGGTGACGAATGAGTTTGTTATTAATCAATTCCAAAAGATGAAACATCACAAGTAACAGCTATGAGAGGTAACTTGCTAGCTTATATTTTTAAATAAATTGTTTTTATTCGTGATCAGTTAGTTAGTTTGTTATTTTATCATTATATTAACCGTTTTAAATTATAAATATTCATTTGTTTGTCGATCCGATCAAAATAATCATTTGAATATTCTAACTGTGAACACGACAAAAATATGTGTAACGAGTTCTTTCGGTGACTGGTTTCGTCACCGGCTGATCACATGATTTAAAGCTGCATAATTACTAACTTCTATAGTTTTATGATGTCACAATGTTTTTTAGTTATACATGTTAGCATATCTAAACACATCCAATTAAAATGTATCATTTATATGCTACATTAGGATTAACGTAATAACGATGTTGATTTTAATTTGTTTGAGCGATATATTTATGAAAAAATTCAAATATATCTAAAATTCCACACGACAATGGTTTAGAACTACAAATATGATATAATTTCATTTAATTCCTCCAAAACACAAATTATAATTTAAGTTTTTAAAAAATTGAATTTGAAGGGATTAAGATTTTTGTTAGTGATTCCAAAACTTTAGATTAAAAATAGAAGAAACTACAATATGTTTGTAATTATCAAAATTCATGGTAAAAATAGTTTGTCAATTCTAGCCATTTTAAATGGTAAAATAAATTTGTTGAGGGACTTAGTCCAAATATATGTCTAAGTTACTTTTGAGCTAAAGATAAAAATTCATGAGATTTTTCAGGTTGTAAGATTTTTTCGATAACTTTTTTTATGGAATGATTTAATCGAAATACACGAAAAGTTATTTCTTTTATCTATCTATACTATTTAAAAAGTAACTAAATGATTCATGACATGCTCTCGTTTAATTTGTCACATGTCGCTCTCTCCTGTTTGACACGTTATTTACTGATTTTATTTTTAAATTTTAAAGCAAATCAAATATATGTAAATCTAATATAGATTAACTTAATAACTAACTAACTAAATTAAGCAAACTTTATTAGTCATATAATTATTATATAATACACACACACATACACACACACATACACACACACATACATACATACATACATACATACATACATACATACATACATACATACATACATACATACATACATACATACATATATATATATATATATATATATATATATATATATATATATATATATATATATATATATATATATATATATATATATATATATATATATATATATATAGAGGGTTAAGTTCCATGGAGTCCCATATTAGATTGGAGTCCTTGAGTCCCATATTAAATGTACATGTTCATTACAATAAAATGTTATATTTTATACAAAAGTATAATATACACATGTTCAAAAGTGCATTACAATTGACGAGTTCACATCATTTGAAGTTATAACGATAAAAAAAAATTTATATCATGCAAAATTATAATATTTAAACAATATGCACATGTGATCTGATGATACACTTTGAACATGTGCATATTGTATTTTTGCATGAAATATAACATTTTTATAGTAATGAACTTCAAATTGTGTGAATTGTTCAACAGTAGTACACTTTTGAACATTTATATAGTACATTTTTGCAGGAAATAAAATATTTTATTGTAATGAACATGTACATTTAATATGGACTCTAGGACTCCAATCTAATATGGGACTCCATGGAACTTTTATATATATATATATATATATATATATATATATATATATATATATATATATATATATATATATATATATATATATATATATATATATATATATATATATCAATTTCTAAAATTAACTCATGTAATACATGAGTATTAACCTAGTTTGTATAATATAATCATCATCTTGAATTTTTATAAAAAGTAGTTATTCATAATGTCTTTTCCTTCATGATTGATTTAAAAAAAGAACACAAAAAATACGATGGTCATTAAAGATTGGTTTAAAAATGTTTGTTTTCGGATCCGCAGGGCCGGTCCTAAGGTTTTTAATGCCCAGGGCGACCAACACAAAAAATGCCCCATATAAATAACTAAACAAAAACACACACCAATTTTGTAAGGGTTTGGAACCTAGTCAAGCTAAATGGCTCATTCTCACGCAGAATTTTATTAAAAAAGATTTATAAAATATAACAATACTCAATCATAGAATGATAAAACCTGATCAAAATAGCATGAGCGATAAACCGTGAGCAAGAAAAACCAACAATCCATAGTATCAAACTAAAAGCAACAATCCACAATATCAAACAAATACATGATTAACAAAAACCAACAACCAAGATACTAGGCAATCCTATTTAGGAGTTAGGACCTTACCCACCCCTGTAAACAATTGTGCCCATTTCCTAGGTTCAAATACTTTCAATTACATTACATAGCAAACTGAATCTTTCATACTCACAGGGTAAACAAGAAATGATTTGTCATTTTGAACAATCTCCAAGACTCCAACTCACCATTCATTTTTTTATTGATGAAATGCAACAAATACATTTGATTTGACAGAAAACAGTCAAAGGAACACTACAAATTGTCAAAAGATTAAAAAAAAAACACACTTCATTTGGCAACTGGAGTGCTGTTTTGGCATTTTCAGAAACAAATTGTAAAGGATTCTAACTCAATAAACAAGTAAATAGCCTTAGTAAAAACCAGTCAAGTCTTCTACGTCAATTGTCATCGACTATAACGGCCAACAAATTTATATGATCAGAAATTCAGAATCATCTGGAAGCAACGAAACCTAAATTTTAACTTACCAATACCAAACCAGAAGACATAGGCAAAATCGAGATCTCAGTTATTTAGAAAAACTTTGAAATCATTAAATATATAATTATCAAACGAGAGAAACAATATTTCGATTCATACTAAAACAAAGGAAGCATCAAAGACGAAAGAGCATCATTTTACACATAAATTTGAGAAAATCAGAGATTAACAAAATTATCTGTTGCTATCATAATCAACAATCACGTTAACAGTGACAGACCTCGAGTTTTGAACAATTGACCGTCCAATCGAATCGATCCAATCCTCCTTCTCCTTCTCAGAATCGGGGATGAAGTACATCATTTGGGATCAGGTTGATAGCTCGAAAGCGAACTGCTTTTTGAAGGACATCTTCGGCTCCTTTGACAGAGAGGCAGGTGGCGATCGGTATGCAACCGCGAGGATAATGCTCGTCGATTTCCAAGAAGTCCACTTTTTTCAACGTTTGCGTCGCCTCGTCTGCTCCGCTGCTCGTCTGCAACTTCAATAAAGGATTAAAGGGTATATTGGGCGACGATTGGGAATTTGGGCGTGTGGGTACCAGCCTACCAGGTAACAAAACTGAAGTTACTGATGGATATTGCAGCCCAAATAATTGATGCCCCTAAATTTTTTATTAAATTTGCTGCGCTGGGCCTAGGCCCAATTTGCCCATAGGTATGGGCCAGCCCTGCGGATTCGAAAATTGAATATTGAAAAGTGCCATCTAAAATTTTATAAACGGTACGAGCTTGAAAAGATTGACCCGGCTCCAAGTAGCATGGGGGACGTGGTCGGTTCCGAATTCCAATAGACATCACCTCGCCAATTGACCACGCACACACATGGGCCAGGGCCACCCCCTTTCATTTTGCCCTTTTTTTAAATGAGTGGGCTCGTTTGGTGATTGCAAAAGGTTAGTTTTAGGTTTTGACTTTTGCCTTGTGTATATATTCAATCTTCATACAATTTTTCTTTTTTTTTTTTTTCCTTTTAAAGAAACCTTTCTTTTCTATTTTTATTAACAACATGGTATTATATATAAAATCTCAAGCAAAAAAGCTAGAAGAATGAAAATATAAACACCAAGGTAACAAAAACAACACTAGGATGGAACCTTAACAGAGCATTACACAACCAAATACATCAAATCAACTTTCTGTTAATAATTCTCTTAGAGTTTAACAAAAAAAAAAAAACCAACATTGATATACATAAAAGAGACTATGAATCAATGACGCTTCTAATTGAAAAGCCTTTGAATTCCTGGATTTTTATAGAGCCCAACACAACGATAGAATAACTGTTGAAAATTTTTCTAGAAATATCACATTTAAAGCCTAATTCAGTACCTTAAGAGATCAATACAGCTGCATTACTTTTCGAAGGCCTGATAAACCTGACCAATTTTGAAAGTGTGAAATCAACTCCATAGAAACATCATAGGCACAAAAAATGTGATTTTTGATTTCTGGAGCCACACAACACAAGGAACAATTGATCGATTCCAACTGAATCCCTCTGCTCACCAAATTACGTAGCATACGTAAGTGTCCGTGAACAATTTTCCATGCAAAAATATTAATTTTGCTTGGAATCGATCTGAACCAAGAGGTATGCATCCTACAAAGACATAGCCATATCGTCCAAAGTAGGGGTGAGCGACGGAGCCGATTTTCCGAACCCGGACCGGTACCGACCGTTACCGAATTAATATATTCGGTCCGGCAATCGGGTTTTAAATTACTTAAAATCTGGTATTCAGTACTCGCAGTTTCGGTACCATATTTATCCCGAATATCCCGATCCTGAACCGAATATATATGTTCAATTGGATATTTGGTACCGCTTGGGATTTGTGCGAATATGGGTACCGCCTTAGCCAACGTTCTTTGTTTTGATACATATTTGTAACTTTAAAACGTTGAATTTATAGTTGTTTATGTTTTTGTTGGGTGTTGTCGCTCTTTTGAACTATACAATTGGTTTAGTATTCGGTATTCGGTATTCGAGTGCAATATTTGGTAATTTATGTTTGGTATTGCCTTTTCCTAATTCGGTCCCAATACGTGATTGACACCGAAAACCCGGTCCCGAAATCATTACCGTATAAAATTAATTGGTATGTTATTTGGTTCTTTCACAACTCTTAATTCGGTTTCGGAATTTTCGGTTTCGGTACCGGTTCGGTACGGTCCAGTACCGAGCTCACCCCTAGTACGAAGCAAAATGTATAGAATATACCAAAAAAAACTCTAGAATTTGCTAATGCACATGACCAGATTGGCATGTCATCGACACTTGAAACTTTCTCGGTCTAAAATAAGGACTTTAAATCCAAATTACAACCAGCCACCTGATTATGAATTGAAGCAATAACACCCCAAGTCCACCGGTTTTTGACTCCAATGGATCGCCTTGATTATTCCACTTGAAACCATGGATGACCGAAACCACCTTATTTTATAAAGAGTTTGGTTGAGTCTTTAAACGCCACCACCACTTATTTTTTTATTTTCATATATCTTTTCTAGTCCGTTGATTTTTGTATTGGTGGACAGACCTAGTATCTTTTTTCTGGAATGTGTTAATAAACCCCTTTCTTTTTATTGTAGCAAAAAGATTTATATGTATTTTGAAAATGGAAAATGCTAAACATAGTACTTAGGGCTATTAAGATTCAAAAGATTTTAAAAATTAAGATAATATTTAGAAATCTTAAGTAAAGATGACAGAAAGAGATAACTTTATATAAGTTTTTTAGTTCGATTTACATAAATATTAGAATTAATTGCATAGATGGTCCTTTAATTAACCCCAAATTGCAATTTTGGTCCTTTTTTTCCTAAAAAGTTGCAATGTCAGTGTTTTAACTACCAAAAAGTTACAATTAGGGTCCTTTTTAACCGAATCCGTTAAATAGTGACGTTAAATCAATGGCGGTTTCGTCTTTTTAACGACAAATAACTTTTTTTTGCAGTTTTTTCTTATTATTATTATTAAAAAATCAAACACTTATCCATTTATCTATTTTTCATTATTATTCTTAACGAGTTATTGAAGATCCGCATGTTGCTGCGGGGTCTAAAAATAATAATTACAAAAAAATATATAAAAAAATAAATGAATAAATATTTTTCAAACAGTTCAAATAACGAAACACAACTGAATCAGAATCGAATAGTAAAAATGGAAAGATGATATATATTCAAAAAGCAAGCAAAATAATATTGTTAGTTGGTTCCTATCATGATTTTCTAGATTTTGCAATGTTAAAATTACAAATCGTGTCTTATTAATTTGGATCAGAACCGGAATTTAATAATTAAAAATTCATAACCATAATTTGAAATTTTGACATTGATTTAGGTTTAATCGCCAAATTAATATGTTGGTTTTACGATCAAATCAAATAAAGTTATAATGGTAATGTCTTCAATACATCGATTAGGGCTTGTTAACGTTATAATATTAATGTCCAATGCTAAACATGATTATATTTAATTAAAAAATATATAAATATTAATTAGTTACATTTTAATTATAAAGCAATTTTATTAGAATATTGTATTGTGCATTTAAATTATAAAGTTTTTTTTTCATACAATTAAAGACAACATAATAGTTTCAAAAGAAAACTCCAAACATATGTATAATTGAAGTCATAATTTTAAGTGTGTAAGAAAATGTTGTAATAATAAATGTTAAAAGATGACTAAACAAAAATTTATTAAAATAAAAGAGGGTAAATAAAAAAATAACACAAAGATAATGGTGTGTTTTGAAAATTTTAAATAAAAAAAAACAACCAATCGAAAGGTGCCATGTTGTAAATTTCTATTGGCCTACACCATTTGAAAATTGTATGTATATATAATGCGTTCATATTGTTCATCAAAGTCTTCATGATTTCCCCTCCCGGCCACTTCCTCTACCGACTCCGACCACCGTTGCCCCGCAGTGACTTTCTTCATTCAAGTTCCAAAAAAGAGATTTATAAGTTTTCCATTAGATTTCAAAACGAGATCTTCATAAATGAGATCTGAAAATCAAGAACACGAAACCAAACCTAAAATAGAAACCATTCATCAAACCCCCAAATCAAACAAGATCATATGAGACGGTGGAGAAGATGAACAGTACATAGATGTTTTCTCAAGTGTAGATCTGAAAAATGTTTACCTTTTGAAGTGTAGAATTGAACAGAATATTTGCTTTTCTACAAGAAAAAAAAGAAAGTTTGGGAAGAAAGGTTTGCTTTTGAAATGATGTTATATGTCTGAAAATCCACGCCACCGACTTGCGTTTCCAAAGGAGAATTGGAGAACTTCTTACCGTTTTCGAAATTAACCACCATCGGTTCATTCTTCATCGGCAACGACGGTCCTCATCTTGATCTGCAACAACGATCTGGATTCGAAATCAACTTCTTACTGCCGTTAATATGTTTCTTAAAAACCGACGATTGAGTTTTTCTGACCGTGATCTTCAACGACGGTCCTGATTCGAAGAAAGTGCTGAGATTCAAAGAGAGCTCTTTGGATTCACTAGCTACAATACCCGATTGAAAACAAGGATATTGAGAGGAACTTTTGTCCAAACCAAAGGTTTTTGTTCATCTCTAAACTTAATTGAAGTTTTTATGTCTGTGTGTGTATGGCGGAGTGGTTGCGATGAAAGTGAGTATTTGATTTATTTTTAGATGTGTGTGTATGGCAGACTGATTGGGGATTTTTCATGTTTGTGTGTGTACGGCGGACTGAAAGTGAGTATTTGATTTACTTCATGTCTGTGTGTGTATGGAAAATGGGCAATTGAATTGTTTTTAGATTTGGAAAAATCATAAATTCCTAATGATAATAATACTAAGTATTTGATTTTTTTAATAATAATAATAAGAAAAAATTACAAAAAATATCATTTGACATTAAAAAGATGAAAATGGCATTGGCTTAACGTCACCATTTAACGAATTCTGTTAGAAAGGACATTAATCACAACTTTTTGGTAGTTAAAACACTGACATTGCAACTTTTTGAAAAAAGACCAAAATTGTAATTTAGGATTAGTTAAAGGATCTATGCAATTAACTCTAAATATCATCAACTTTTCTAAAATTATTTTTCTTTTAAAAAAAATTAATACATGTATGTTTGAAAAAACAACCATCCCTTTAAATTTTAAAATTGTTTCAAACTCAATTCCAAACCGTTCAAACGACTTGTAAAAATCAACTCTATTCCACTACATTTGCGGTTTAGTACAAAAGAAACAACATCAAGACTTTCAAACTCCACCAAATCGATAACATCAACTCCCCACCGTCGATGTTTCTAGTCACAATATCTTCACCGTTAGATCATAAATACAAAATTCCAAATCCCATACACCCGCGAAGCACTCAATTGCTCCTCCTTAATTGAGAATCTCAGGTCAGCCTCCATTATATACTGCTCCATTGTGCGTTACGAGACAGACCATCTTTGCCTCTTTGGGCTTTCACATCATATCTCCTCGTTATTCTCTCCGAGCATCCAGCAGATCGCCGGGCCGAGGTATTCTCTCCTCATCTCACTTTACTTTTCTCCTCCGCCTTCATCGGTTTTGTCTGAATCAGACTTTTGAGATTCAATTCCGGAATATTAGATGTTAATTTCAATGCAGTTTTCTTCATGCTAGTGTAGATCTGCTGTGTAGTTTGTTTTTCTGAATTTTATAGTAACAGATCTGCTACTGTTGATGTTTTTGATTTGCATCTGTTGGTCTATGTTTTCGTGTTTACGCTTTTGATCGCTATTGTCAAAGCTAGGTCGATTATCGTCAACGTAGTCGTGTTTGCGTTCTTGTGTTGCTACTTGGCGTTAGATCTAAGATCTGTTTGCATATGTGATATTCCATTACGTAGAATATTTCCAAAAGTTATGCTTGATCCTTTTGCAAAATTTTACTAAATTTGTTGGCTAAAGGTGATTAGCTTTATGATCTCGAAAATTTTGTTATTTCTCTGTTAAACTTTTTCTGGAGACGACGCGTCAGTAAATCAATTACTAAGTAGTTGTAATAGCGGCTGCTTTGTTTGATTGTTTTCTGTGCCTGCCTGGTAAAAACCTTACAGATTGACGGATCGTCTCTTCCCCTTAGTAGCGATTTAGCCCTAGCCCATAGTTCAGAGATCTTGGCTCGCTTTGTAAAATAGCGTGACTAAAAAGCTACAATTTAACTCCTGTTGCTCATGTGGGCCTTAGCTACAGTTGAAAAGGTAGTGATATTGACAGGTTTAAGTTTGATGTGAAAGGAGATTTGTTTGTGTTGACATGGTAGAAAAGATAAACCATAACTAAATGTTGAACCATGTAATATACTACAAGATTGGCCTGCTGCACTAGTATTCTACAGCTTCCAAAAAACCAGTTTGTTTTTGACATAGTAGAGCAAACTCTTGGATACTTGCTACAGTCTATAATTTATCAAACTTGGTTGATGTTTGTCAAATTGTCAACCAACATATTTTGGACCTGGTGTTTTGATTCAGTTATGTTGATTTAGATAATTTTATAAACATATGCATTTTTTTTCTTCATTAAATTTCACTTTTTCTATCTTGTTTACGTTTTAATGTGATTTTCTATTTTCCCTAATGTTCACTTTTGACATATCCCCAATCTTATGATAGTCTAATGATTTAGTGCCATCCTCTAAGAATTCTACATGGTTTATTTGCAGGGTTTTGTTTTCAACACAATGGCTGATCAAAACCAGCATTCGGCAACTGTTAGTAAATTAGTCAGCCAACTACACCTTTCCCAAGATGTTCGAGCCCGTTATGGTTCCTTCCAGAGACCAGCTGTAGGTCAGAGGCAATTCACTTACGGGAACTATACGAATGCAGGATTCCGGTATCCAGTGACGGAGTCACTAGTAGCTGCAAACGCTTCTCCTGTTTTTGTTCAAGCTCCATCAGAGAAAGGATTTGCTGGATTTGCCATTGATTTTCTCATGGGTGGTGTTTCTGCCGCCGTGTCCAAAACTGCTGCCGCTCCGATTGAGCGGGTGAAGCTTCTGATCCAAAACCAAGATGAAATGATCAAGACTGGACGTCTTTCTGAACCATACAAGGGCATTGGAGATTGTTTCTCTAGAACAATTAAGGATGAAGGATTTGTATCTTTGTGGAGAGGAAATACAGCTAATGTCATTCGTTACTTTCCTACTCAGGTGCGACATCCATCCCCTTTCTTGATCTCGTATGATAAGCATCTATATATTGTTTGGTTATCAAAATTTATTTGCTTATTAGTTTTAGATACATTCTGCAGGCCCTTAACTTTGCATTCAAGGATTACTTCAAGAGATTGTTCAACTTTAAGAAAGACCGTGATGGTTACTGGAAGTGGTTTGCTGGTAACCTTGGCTCTGGTGGTGCTGCTGGTGCTTCCTCCCTGCTCTTTGTTTACTCTTTGGATTATGCTAGAACTCGTTTGGCAAATGATGCCAAGGCTGCCAAGAAGGGAGGAGAGAGGCAATTCAACGGCTTAGTCGATGTATACAGAAAAACTCTGGCGTCAGATGGTATCGCTGGGCTATATCGTGGATTCAACATCTCATGTGTTGGCATAATTGTGTACCGTGGTTTGTACTTTGGAATGTACGACTCTCTGAAGCCCGTTCTGCTGACTGGATCATTGCAGGTTCGAATGTTGTGTCATTTGTGAGTTGTTTAAATAGCTTTTTACTAGTTTGTGTAACTGAACAGACCAAGTGAATTTGTATTTTCAGGATAGCTTCTTTGCTAGCTTTGCTCTTGGTTGGCTGATCACCAACGGTGCTGGTCTTGCATCGTACCCAATTGACACTGTGCGCAGAAGAATGATGATGACATCGGGTGAAGCTGTCAAGTACAAGAGCTCTCTTGATGCGTTCAGTCAAATCCTGAAGAACGAGGGTGCGAAATCGTTGTTCAAGGGCGCTGGTGCAAACATTCTGCGTGCCGTGGCTGGTGCTGGTGTCCTTGCTGGTTATGACAAGCTTCAGGTGATCGTATTCGGAAAGAAGTATGGTTCTGGTGGTGCCTAGACGCTGTGGTTTATTTTTGGGTCGATTTTTTGAAACTTTAGAAGTATAAGATGGTGACGAATCTTTACTTGAGTTTATGACCAATTTTCCAAAGGCATTCTTGTTCATCCGAATAACCTTCAAATATAGAGGGGACTTTGTTTTTCCCCAAATGCGTTGGTTTTGTTGTTAGCAGCAAACACCCTTTGAACTGCAGATTTTGTATTACAATTATATTTTACAGCCTCAAGTTTTTCATTTTTTTTTGCTGTGTCGATGTGCAAATTCTGAATCTTGAAATGTGTGTTTGCTTTTTCTTCTTTTTGAATGTGTAAAATAAAATCAATAATAGCAACGCATAGTCTAGTCAAATATTTGGTTTCTAGCACATGATTGTTTTAAATCCATGAATATTGCGTGATTTCTTTTTGTTATCGTTTGTAACATATTCTTTTAACCATATATAACATGTTTTTGTAACATTATAATTTTAGATTAATTTTAGCTTATTAATAACTAGTTATTAACCCACGTATTACGTGGATATTTTATAAATAAATGTTTTACTAAAAATCTACATAAAACGTCAATTACATACAAAAATGTTTATTGTTTTCTAAAAAACACGAATATTGTATTATCTTTTGTTATCAAGGATAATTAAAAAACTTCTATTTTTAAATATGTGTTAATGGTATTTATCGTGTCTCATCTTTTTAAAACTTCTTATTTGTAGGATTTTATATATAGATAAAAAACTAAAAATTTATTTTTTACATAGAATACAATTTAAAAAATTTTAAGATTAAAAAAATTTATAAAACAACTCATTTTCAATATTGCATTATTTTCACTTTTTAAGTATATAAAATAATGAAGTTAGCTAATATTAGTAGTTAAATTTTAAAGTTATTTAAATCAATTAAAAAGATTGTTTTATATATATAGCAGTTAAATTATATAGTACTTAATAATATTTTTATTTAGATTTTAAAAATAAATTAGATAACTAATTAAGAAGAATCATATATGGAAAATTGGGTAGTAAAACAAAACTTTTATTAACCGAAGAAACGACACGTGATGCTAGACATTTTCTTTTACACACACACATGTATATAATTATTTTTTAAGAATATAAACTTATAAACAAATACACAATTATTATATGCATGTGATATAAACATATATTTAGTTTATCAAAAATTCAATTCAACTTAAACATTTATAGTGTTACTCAACTATAATATTTGTATACTATCAGTATGTGTTGTGAAAAAAATTATCTATAAACTTTTAACTCAAATTTAATTTATTTTTTTATACGAATGTGAGATTAGTTTAATCAAAAAAATAAAAAATTATGTACTCGATTTACATAAAATTAATAAGAATCTAGTTTTATCCAATTATTGATACAATAAGATCAATTTTTTTCTGAATAAGAAAAACTCAAAATATGTAAGCTAAATCCATTTTATAAAAACTAACATAAACAATACCCTTTAATTAAAATAATTCACGTACAGTTATGTATGTTTTATATCAAGAAAATATTATATAATATTAAAAAAATGTATGTTTTAATTAAATATTAGACATCAAAATATGAACTTTTTTGTCTAAAAAATAAACTTATATTAATATTAAAATATTTCCTTTTTTAACTGTATGTATTAAATATGAAAGTATTTGAATTAGATTCAATAAAATTTCTTAATAATGAATTAGTAAAATTAGAAATCTAATTATGGAAAAAAGGCAGGAAATAAAAAATTTAGAGAGATGAGAAAATGACACGTGGCATGAGAGATTTTCTTTTATTAATATATATAGATAGATAGATTATAAAACATATTCTTAAGATTTAAGTACACTTCAGTATTACATAGTTTTTTACAAGGTATATTACGATGAATAGTATTAAGTAATATGTAGCGTTATAAATAAAAATTGGTTGTTATTTCATGTATTTAACCCAAAATGGTGTGTTGATGTTATGTTACATGTGTTACATCTACATGTTAATGTGTCTAGTTTGCTTACGGGCCCGTTTAGTTGATTAGTTTTCGATGAAAATTAGAGTTTTCTGAAAATGTGTTTAGATTTATTGTTTTTAAGGTTTTCAATTCTTACTTTTTAGTTTTCAGTTTTCAAAATCATAAGTAAACTTGAAAGCTCATTGGTTGATGTTTTTATTTTTTGTTTTTAATTTAGTTACCCCAATCTTATTTTTAAAATGTGATAAAGGGGAATGAAAGTACAAAAAATATTTACAACACATCTAACTACATTCTCACTTCTAAAATGTGTTTTCTTAAAAAACATCATATTTTCAGTTATTAAAAACTATAAACCGAAAATTTTCGATTGCTAAACGCAGTATTGACATTTCATTTTCTTATACAAGCAAGTCTATGGTTATAAATCTATAATCCTTTTCTTTTTAGAATCAATATGATTAACTTCTAAACTTCTAACACTAATGATATCAGCCAAAACTATAGATGGGCAAAAACCCGTTTTATCCGAATCAAATCAGAATCGAATCAGACCGTTTTATTTTCGGTCTATTCTTGGTTCCTGTGATTCGATTCTTATTGGTTCTTGGTCTTTAATTGTAACATCCCGGATTTGAGCCTGGTACGTGGATTTAATTTATTGGCTCATTTATTTATTATTATTGCGTTGTTCCAATTAAATTCCGTTTCGTGGATTTAACGTGTCAAAATTGAGTGATACGTGTCTCCGAGCTAATAATTAGCGGATTAATTATCTCCTTGAGATCGTGGATTTAATTGGGTTCTAATGATATAATTTGTGAAAAAGTGATATTGGGTTCGGGTTAATGGGTTCGGAGCCGGTTAAAGATAGAGACGTATATATGTGGGCTCCTTTTCTTCATTCTTATCTTTCTCCTTTTTGTGCAAACCCTCAAGAAAATAGAACGTGAGTGTGTGTTGTATGTTTTGGAGCTGCAAAGGAGATCCTCAAGCTCCAATTGATTGCTGAAAGCTCATCTTCAACCTCCAATTCTTGTATTTGAAGTTCAAGAGGTAAGGATTTGATTATTGGATGGTTAAATCTTGAATTATGTTGTGATATATGATGGAATTGGTTTCTGGAAGTGTATGGTGTTGGATACAATTATATATAGAGTTGAAAACAATATATTGTATTAGTTCTAGGGTGTGTTTTGTAAATATTCAATTGTTATATTTGAGTATAAATAGGAAGTGGAATAATAGAATAAATCGATCTAACAGAATAGAAAGTGGATACGGATCTAGAGAGAGAATAGAAGTTTGCTTTGCAAGAAAGCCATGAACCAAATGTAATATTCTTCTCTTAATCATTCAATAGATTGTGTTAGATTGTTATAATTGTTCATATATTGTTTAATGTTGATATGAATTGCATGAAATATGAAATTTACAATTGGTATCAGAGCCTAATATGGCTGAAATTGATTGAATTTTGAATCTGAAAATTGATTTTTCAACACTGTTACATCAATTTTTTTTCGAAATCAGAAAATCAATTTTGGATTTTGATTTTGTGGATGAAATGTTCTGAAAATTGGAACGAAGGTGGAGCATTTAAAGTCGAATCTATTGTGATAAACATCAGATTTTAATTCCAAACACACAAGATTTAATTTGGATTTTACTGAATTTTTGAAAAAGTGTGTGTTCTTGAGGTTTTTGATCGATTTTTGGATTTTAATCTGAAATTAGCCAAAGTTGTTTTTCAAAAAGTGTTTGTGTGTGAAAACCGCAGGTTCGATTTCAATCTGGAATCAATTCGTGAATTTTTGTTGAAAATTGTCATTTTGAACTTGATTTTGATCAGTTCCTGTTCAAACTCGGGCAACACTGAATTCCTTGTTTTAATCGAGTTTGATCAAGTTGTTATTCGAGTTTGTTTGTGTTTCATTCGAGTTTGTTTGTGTTTCATTCGAGTTTTATAAACCTATCACCCGAGAAAACATAAGTATCAATCGAGTTGCATAAGGAACAATTCGAGTTTAGTCTATATTCATTCGAGTTTGCTTAGTGTTTTGACCGAGTTTGATCCCTGTTATTCGAGTTTCATACTTCATTGACCGAGTTTCATAAAGCATTGACCGAGTTTCACTTCTTTGTAATTCGAGTTGATTTCCATTTCATTCGAGTTTAACATAACTTCATTCGAGTTGCATATCATATCATTCGAGTTTGATAATTCATCATTCGAGTTTGATCATTTATAGTTCGAGTTTCATCTTTCTTTGATCGAGTTTCAACCTTAATAATTCGAGTTTCATCTCATATCATTCGAGTTTCATAATTCATTATTCGAGTTTTGACTATTTGACCTTTGCTGCTTAAATTGACCATAACTTTTGACTGGAATATCGTTAGAAGGCCTACCATACGTCAAATCGAAGCTTGAAAAGATATCTACATTTCTAGAATAGGCATAGCCCGTTCGGTAAATTTTCGAGGCCCAAATCCACTCCAGAAAAAAGTTATGGGCAATTTTCTGCAGAAAAGCTGAAATTTCAACGTCAAAAAGTCATTTTCAGAGCTGATTTTTCACAAGTTATTATTTTCAGATATAATTCTCAAAGTTTTATCAGAATTCACTCAGTTTTTCCATAAAAGATCTTGGAAGATTCATTTTTCTACAATTCATAATGATGTTTGAACAATTTTCAAAGTCTGAGCTGATTGTCAAACTTACTGAATCTGAAAAGATTCGTAAGAACAATTACGACATTCTCGTTCAGTTAAATACTGAAAAACATTTGGCGTTACGTGACGTGCAAATACTAAATGAAGAAATTCAAAGCTTAAAAGAAAAACAAAACTCTGAGAGTTGTGCTCATCAATTGAAAATATCTGAATTACTTAAAGAACTTGATGAGCTGAAACAAGAAAATTTTCAGAATGCAACTCAACTGAAATATCTTTTGCCTGAAAGATCTGATCTTTACAAGAAAGTTCAGGATCTTGAAGATACACTTTCTAAGAAAAAACCAACTGATCAGAATTGTATTTTAAACAAAAATGAAGAAATTTTTGCTCTTCAACAAGAGTTGTCTTTAACTAAAGATTTGGTTGAGAAGGAAAGACATGAGTTCTTACTTAAAGAACAAGATTTTAAATCGAAATCTGAATTGTTTGAAGATGAAAGACAAATGTTCTTAATCAAAGAACAATCTGTTAAATCTGATTACCAATCATTTGATCATGACAGAAATTCAAATTTAGTCGTTATCAAAAGTTTGGAAGATCAGATACTTCATCTTACAAAACAATTACATGTGTTTACTTCATCAACTGAGTCAAAGGTTAAGACCTCTTCTTCAGTGTGTTTAAAATCCAATGTTGATCACTCTGGTTTGTCTTCTGAAAGTGAAGTGAATCTAACTAACTCTGCTAAGTTTGATTCATCTTCAGATCTGAAACTTAAGTATCTTCTCAAGATACATAAAGGCAAATACAAAATCTTTGAACAACTTCCGGTCAAGATTTACACTGGTGAATCTTCGAAGTCAAATTTTCCTAAAGTTTCTGAAAATACTAGTCATTCTAATCAGAAAACATTTTCACAGCAAAATACCAAGTATTATCAGAAACAGGAAAGAACCGGACAGTTTTTCAAAAAGAAGAGTTCGCAAAAGTCTGATCATTCAAATTCAAGTTTCTTTAGAAATTCAGATATTCAATTTTATCATACTCAAAGAAATTTGTTTTCTGCTTTTGAAAGAGAAGCTGATAGTCATTACTTGCAATGGATACCTAAACCCAAGTACAAGTGGGTACCTAAACCCGTTTTGAAATGGGTACCCAAGAGCGCTAACAAGTCTAGATCCAAATCTATTTGGATACCAAAGACATCTTAAATTTTGCAGGTTATAGGTTTCTTATCATTTCAGATAAGAACCCGTTCTTCAATTCAACAATGGCTCCTGTTCAATTCAATTTAGGACCCGTTCTTCAGTTCAAAAGGTTTCTACTCACATCACAGGAGAATCCAGAATGGTTTTTAGTCATATCAGACTAGAACCCGGACTTCATCTCAAGAGGCTTCTACTCACAACAGAGTAGAACCCGATCTTCACTGAAATTGGATTTTGTACTTTTCAGTACAGAACCTAAGCTAATGGTTTTCAGTTACTTCAGACTGAAACCCAAGCTTCTGCGACAAATGACTTCTAATCACTTCATATTAGAACCCGAGTCTGAAAGACAAATATTTCTGGAATTCCTGCCCTGCATTCAACTCTGATGCTGAATTGACAAAGAGGGAGTTTTATTTTTATAATTTTTTGCTCTTGATTTCATTTATATGAGTTGACTAACTGTGTGTGCTTATTTCCAGGGGGAGTTTCAGACATTCTTTGATGATGACATTTTTCACAAACATTGTGTGTTATTTTCATGAAAATATTTGATGCACACATAAAATTTGGTTTTTGAGCTGAAAAGAAAACTTTTCTTCTGATTCTCTGAATTTCTCATTGAGATTAATTGGTCTAATCTCTTTGATGTTCATAATCTCATTTCTTCTGAGATTCTCTTTGTTACAATGATTCTTCTGTTATCTCCCATGTGCTAATTCTTTCTATACAAGTCTGATTCATTTCATACCATATATCAGATTTTCCATTTCATTCTGATATCTCCTAAAATTATCTGAATATCATCTCCAATACCATAAAAGTTAGAGTTCATCATATCTCATGACCTTTCAAAGCTGAAAATATTTCTGCTGACTTCGATTATGCACCAATCTGAGTGATAGGCATAAATATCGCTTCTATGGTTTAACCAGAACCGGAAGACCTACCCAAGAAGCAAACCATCTATAGATTGTGCGGGTGAGGGTTCTTTAGGTTTATTAGTTGAGAAGTGTCAGTTATCATGGGATACTGACAGGGTCGAGCAGAGATAAAATGTAAATGAGAGGGATATTGATATTGAAAGGAGATGGTGGTGCATCTGATCATGCTTTTCTTATAAAGCTGAATGAATTTAAAAGAAAAAGTGAGTCGTAGGGAGCTTAGTTGAATAATGCTGAATGCTGAGAGTTGAGAGTTGAGAAAGGATTAAAAGAAAAAAATCCTACCTAAACTGTGTTGGCTGGGTAAACCACATAATCTATCAAGCCCTAGGCGACTTGATATTGAAAAAGACGTCATGGACCCAGTGACACATGCACTTAATCCCACCAACTACTCAGTTATCTCTCAAAAGATCTCTGTTTCAATAATCACGGAGATGTAACACATTTCTATCGATATATCATTTGGATATTATTGATATTGAAACAAGGAAGACAGTTGCTCCGATCTCCAATTTCATTTGATGCACATTGTGTCTAGAGCTGATTACATACACTTTTAGGACACATCGAGTCTAACAGTCTGCGTGACTATAAACTGCTAGTCCAAAGTGACTAAGCCGGAACAAATATGAGTGATTCTTTCATGATAAAGGATTTCACAATGACAATTTGGAAATCCTACCAGTGTTAACATCATGCCAGTGCTGAAAGTAGGTCACATAGATTAAGTCTATTGTGCAAACAGGAATCCTATGTGGACCTGGACTCGTTATTTCACAAATGAATTTATTTCATTTTCCTCAAGTCAAGTTGAAAAGCTTTGACTTTGTTTTGTAAAGAAAATGTATCAATTTGAGGGGGAGTGAGATAAATCTGTTTAGTATAGGAGAGGGATATCAGTTTAAGGGGGAGAAAATCAATTTGTAATAATTTCTGAGTTGTAATTGTTGTTGTATTTCTTCTACTGTAATTCCATTGAATTAATGTTTCTGAAGTTTTTGCATGATGTTCATAATTTTTTTACGATCATCATGAGGGGGAGAAAAGCTGAATTTCAGATCAACGGTTGAGTAGATTGAAGACAACTGAAGACAATTGCAACAACTTATCAAGATAAAAGATATTCAAGATTCAAGGGGGAGTGTGCTTACAAGAAAAGAGTAGATCAAAGAAGAAGAGATGTGAAGATCAGAGAGAAACAAATAAAGGATATTTTATCTGAAGATTCACAGATTGAAGAGAAGAGAGACAGAGATTTGAAGACTCAGAAGAGATCAAAGAAAAGAAAAAGACTCAAGAAAAGAGTTAACCTGAACAAGACTTTAATTGAAAATTGTTTTCATCTCTAAGGGGGAGATTGTTGGATACAATTATATATAGAGTTGAAAACAATATATTGTATTAGTTCTAGGGTGTGTTTTGTAAATATTCAATTGTTATATTTGAGTATAAATAGGAAGTGGAATAATAGAATAAATCGATCTAACAGAATAGAAAGTGGATACGGATCTAGAGAGAGAATAGAAGTTTGCTTTGCAAGAAAGCCATGAACCAAATGTAATATTCTTCTCTTAATCATTCAATAGATTGTGTTAGATTGTTATAATTGTTCATATATTGTTTAATGTTGATAGGAATTGCATGAAATATGAAATTTACATATGGGTTGTATATGCTTGAGTTTTGTGTGTTTTCCTTGCTAAAATCGAGTTTGGAGGGGGTTGAAACCCCTGGTTCGGCTATGGAGTTTGAAGGGCAAATCTGCTGCTGTCTGGAAAAAGCGCGGCGCGCAAATTGGAAAAGCGCGGCGCGTTTTCTGATCTGCAGAAAAATTCAATAGGGTCAACATAAGAGAGTCTTGAGCCGTTATTTGGTCGAGTCCCTTCGAAATATTATTGAATTGAATTATTTGGGATTTTGGGTCTCGATAGGAGTTCCGAAAAAGGGTTTCGGGGATCGATTGTCCGTTAGGGAATATGTTTCGGGATTAGTTTAATTGTGATAATTGTGTTGGATTGAGTTATGTTTGATTGAATTGTGTGGCTATCGAGTTTGTGATAACATGTGAGACCCGTGATGTGTTCAGGTGCTAGCCGATCACGTGCCGAGCCGCATTGAGAGTTCGGGTTTCGATTGCTTTCGGGTATCGGTGAGTACTCGAGTCTTTTACAAAGCGCGCGTAAACTTTTATGAGTCGTGTATATGTGTTGTGATATGTTGTGTATGAGACTGAGCTTAGCGCGCATGTATGATTCATTCTACCCTATACGTGTTATATATGTTTGAGTTGCAGGTGTCCGCGATATGTGATCGCGCAGGCTGACTGTCCCTAACCAGTCACGAGATATGAGGCTGTATATATATGGCAGTGATATGCCAGGTCGCTCCTGTGCCTATTGAGTAGCTAACCGTTGCTGTGTGCGGCCTGTTAGCTGGGGAACGTGGTCCCCTTTTGAGCAGAGATACGTGTTATGCATCGAGTTGCATATATGTGACGAGATATGTGTGTTGTGTATGTTTTATGTGCTTACCTGCAGTGTCTAACCCTCGCGTACTCACGAGCTGTTCAGCTTATGTTTTCGAGTCTTCTGTGTGTCAGGCAGTCATACCGTGGGATCGCAGTCACAGCTGCAGCAGCCGAAGTAGAGATCGGGCAGTTTAGAGTTGTGTATGCCGATTATATTTTGATACTGAACTTCAGAACTGTTATCTGTATTCTGTACTTGATCAGCGATGTGTTAGCTATCAGTAGTTGGTGTTTATCAGATAATTCAGTTGTGTATACTTCTGTTTCGACATGTGACATGAGACGTGTCAACTTTGTGTTAAAGTTTTAAATTATCAGTATTTTCCGCTAATCCTGTGACATGTGCGTTATGAGATGATTGCGTTATTGCCACCTGTGTATTGTATTGACGTGGCATTTATGTGAGAATTGTGGGTGTTACATTAATTTTGTGTATTTTTTATTTTCTCATGTTCGGTCTGATTCGGACATGTTCCAAAATCAGACTCATTCCTAGTCAAAATCTTTAAATTAGTAGTATTATAAACACAAATAGGTACATTAATTGATAATTTTTTTATATAAATATTTATGACACAAAAATCAACAAATCCTTTAGTAACATGACACTTCATCGTACAATCACATGGCATTTAAAACCTATTTTCTCTATTCTTCAATAATTAAGTCAACTATGATATTATTTTTCTTTTGTCATGACGGGGTATTTGGGTGTCGTTCGGGGCTAGAATTGTATGTCTCTATCTTAGAAACTGTTTTTTTAGCTTAATAAATAATTCATACCTTCCGAAAAGAATAAACAAATGATATTATTCAAAAGATATTTGACGTGATTTTTACCAAATACGGATCATTTAGCTTATACTGCTCCTTGTGTTTCTAAATTATTCAATTATTTAAGGTATCTTAGATATTTACAAAATAATCCCATAACGCCAGACATTTTAATAAACTAGAAAATATCTTACCGTGTTCAGATCCGTGGGATTCTTCCCTGAGACTAAGTTTAGCGGAATTAACTGACCTAGCTTATTGTATAACGGTGGGTGATCGATCTGTTATCTTACCTTTGTGATATGTGCAGGTAGTTATGGCAGATCATGGCGAGGGGTCAGGGCCAGAGAGACCAGCGGGAGATGAGTATGTCCGCCGGTCAGAGATGTTATCAGTGTTGACTGAGTTCTATAGAGAGAGGGATAGAGAGAGAGAGAGAGAGCAGCAGCGACAGAGATCTGATTCGCCGCCAGTGACCAGTGTTGAGACAGGGGTTGGGGCATCTTCTTCTTCTGCTCCGCGAGGTGGGTCCTTTAAGGACTTTATGGCGGGAGCCCCACCTCAGTTCCGAGGCGGTGGTGAGCCGGGTGCGGCTATGGCTTGGGAGAGAGAGATAGAGGCGGCATTCCGAGTTGCCCATGTCGATCCTCGTGATATGGTCGGCTATGCGGCTTATCAGCTGAAGGGAGGGGCTTCACAGTGGTGGAAGTCCATTGAGTCATCCATGACTACAGCCGCAACGTATGCTATGACATGGGATCAGTTTCGTGCTATCTTTGAGTTATAGTATATTCCCCGGGATGAGCGCCGGGAGATGGAGCGTCGTTTCTTGCACCTCCAGCAGGGTAGCATGTCGGTCCAGCAGTATGTGGATAGATTTAATGAGTATGCCCAGTTTGCACCTCAGCACGTGGATACAGAGGTCCGTAAGGCCGATGCCTTCATCGATGGGTTGAGATCTGATATTCGGGAGTTCGTTGGGCTTCACGACACCCCGACATTTGCGAGAGCCTTGGAGTTGGCTCGTGTTAGAGAGAGAGAGATCGAGAGGCAGAGGGGTCAGCCTCCGACCCAGAGACAGAGGACAGAGACGGTTGAGCAGTCCCATAGTTACTTCAGAGAGCCCCAGGAGTCCCAGAGAGAGAGACAGCCTGAGCAGCAGCAGGTTCAGGGGCAGGGTTCGGGATTTCGTAGAGACGGAGATAGGGGCAGAGATCGTAGGTCCAGGAGGTCTGGGCAGTATCAGGGTTCGGGGACGGCCAGTCAGAGTCAGGGGCAGACTTCCCGATACAGTGCTCCGAGTCAGAGTCAGAGCAGCGTGGGACAGGGGTCCCAGCCGTCAGGGAGCCGGGCAGACAGTTCAGCTGGGGAGAGAGACTGTCCGAGGTGTCGCCGTCGCCATTCCGGTCCTTGTACATCAGAGCAGCCCCGTTGCTACCGCTGTGGTCAGTATGGCCATACATCTTTTACTTGTACTTCGAGGGATTCCCTGTGCTTCCGCTGTGGGAGGCCAGGTCATATTGTGAGGGATTGTCCGGATGCGCCGCCAGCAGTGCAGGGAGCGAGCACCAGCGGTGCCAGAGCCGAGCCGTCATCTTCGAGCCGTCGTGAGTCAGCACCCAGAGGCAGGGGTAGAGTATTTCAGGCTACGGCAGAGGAGGCCCGCGAGTCTACCGATGTGGTATCTGGTACGTACATTCTGAACGGGCTTAGTGCTCGTATTTTGTTTGATTCTGGAGCAGATCGCTCGTATGTGTCTGTTGTATTCTGTGCCTACTTTTCTGTGTCTGCTACTATTTTATCTGTGTCGTTAGTCGTTGAGAGAGTAGACGGTAGTACAGCCTTAGTGAGTCGGGTGTACAGGGATTGTGTCCTAGAGATCGATGCTCACCGGTTTCTGATCGATTTACTGCCGATAGAGATCAGCAGTTTCGATGTGATAGTGGGTATGGACTGGATGACAGCCAGGCAGGCCGATATTCTGTGTGCGAAGAAAATGATCCGGATACCCATTTCAGATCGTGAGACAGTGACTGTGTACGGCGAGAGGCGCCGAGGTGAGATCGGTATTGTTTCGATGGCCCGAGCTCAGAGATATGTTGCGAAGGGGTGCGAGACCTTTCTGGCCTATGTTGTTGACGCCAGATTAGAGAAGAAGACCCTAGCAGATATACCCGTAGTTCGAGGGTTCCCTGAGGTATTCCCAGAGGAGTTGCCTGGGTTACCGCCAGATCGTCATGTCGAGTTTCGTATTGACCTTATCCTTGGAGCGGTGCCTATTGCGAAGACGCCTTATAGGCTGGCACCTACCGAGATGAGAGAGATGATGTCACAGCTTCAAGAATTGCTTGATCGTGGATTTATCCGTCCGAGTTCGTCCCCGTGGGGAGCTCCAGTGCTGTTCGTGAAGAAGAAGGACGGTTCCATGCGGATGTGTATCGACTATCGAGAGTTGAATAAAGTAACGGTGAAGAACCGTTATCCGCTTCCACGTATTGACGATCTGTTCGATCAGCTGCAGGGTTCGAGCTTCTTTTCGAAGATTGATTTGAGATCGGGTTATCATCAGCTGAGAGTCAGAGATGAGGATGTGCCAAAGACTGCGTTTCGGACGAGATACGACCATTACGAGTTTCTAGTCATGCCTTTCGGACTGACTAACGCACCCGCGGCATTCATGGATTTGATGAACAGGGTGTGTAGATCTATGTTGGATCGATTTGTGATTGTCTTTATCGATGATATCTTGATCTACTCGAGGAGTGCCGAGGACCATGAGCAGCACTTGCGAGAGGTTTTGACCGTGCTGCGAGAGGAGCGACTTTATGCGAAGTTCTCCAAGTGCGAGTTCTGGTTGCGCGAGGTCCAGTTTTTGGGGCATGTAGTGAGCGCCGAGGGTATTTCAGTGGATCCGGCAAAGATTGAGGCCGTTATGAGTTGGGAGCCGCCGAAGACTGTGCCTGAGATTCGTAGCTTTTTGGGCCTAGCCGGGTATTACCGCCGCTTCATTCAGGACTTCTCGAGGATTGCCAGGCCGTTGACGAGATTGACACGGCAGTCCGTTCCTTTTGTGTGGTCCGATGAGCAGGAGTCAGCATTTAGAGAGCTGAAGTCCCGGTTATGTCAGGCACCAGTGTTAGCATTGCCCGAGGGTACAGAGGATTTCGTAGTCTACTGTGATGCGTCAGGTACCGGTTTAGGTTGCGTTCTGATGCAGCGAGGCAAGGTGATAGCGTATGTGTTGCGACAACTGAAGACCTATGAGGAGAATCATACCGTGCACGACCTTGAGTTAGACGCGATAGTGTTTGCGTTAAAGATATGGCGTCATTATCTGTACGGTTCGCGGTTTGTAGTGTATACAGATCATAAGAGTCTTCAGTACCTGTTCAGTCAGAAGGAGCTAAATATGAGACAGCGGCGCAGCCTCGAATTACTGAAAGATTATGACTGCGAGATTCAGTACCATCCTGGTAGGGCCAATGTGGTGGCCGATGCGTTGAGCCGTAAGGCGTGCGGTCAGACAGTGGTTTCCCGAGCAGCGAGGCTCGAGGTCACCTCGACTCTTGTGGAGAGTCTGAGGCATGCTCAATTAGAGGGTCTGCGGGCCGAGAATGTGAAAAGAGAGCGTCTTGCAGGGCAGCTTGAGGTATTGAGCAGAGATAGCAGAGGTCTGTGGGCGTTTCATGATCGGGTTTGGGTTCCGAGAGTCGGTAATCTGCGGCAGCTGATTTTAGATGAGTCGCACCGATCGAGATTATCTATCCATCCTGGGAGTACCAAAATGTATAGAGATCTGCGCGAGTTCTATTGGTGGCCAGGGATGAAGAGAGATGTGGGTCGATATGTCGAAGAGTGTATGACTTGTCTACGAGTTAAGGCCGAGCATCAGAAGCCTCACGGGCAATTGCAGCCTCTAGAGATTCCAGAGTGGAAGTGGTATCATATCACGATGGATTTCATCGTTAGACTTCCGCGCACCGTTCGAGGCAACGATATGATCTGGGTGATAGTAGATCGGTTGACTAAGAGTGCTCACTTTCTAGCGGTTCGGGGCACCATCACTATGGATCAGTTAGCTCGGTTATATATCAGTGAGATAGTGTCGAGGCACGGCGTTCCGATGTCGATTACGTCCGATAGAGATGCGCGGTTTACTTCGAGGTTCTGGCAGAGCTTTCAGCGCGAGTTGGGGACGAGAGTTCAGTTGAGTACCGCGTACAGACCTCAGACAGACGGGCAGACAGAGCGGACGAATCAAACTCTCGAGGATATGCTCCGAGCTTGTGCGATCGATTTCAGTGGTAGTTGGGACGTTCACTTGCCGTTAGTCGAGTTTGCGTACAACAACAGCTACCATTCCTCCATCAAGATGGCTCCATTCGAGGCACTGCATGGGCGTAAGTGCCTAACCCCGGTGTGTTGGGGCGAGGTCGGCGAGCGACCTATCAGTGGGCCCGAGTTGTTACAAGAGACGAGCGATAAAGTAGCAGTTATCCGAGAGCATATGAGAGTAGCACAGAGCCGACAAAAGAGTTATGCCGATCGTCGTCTGACCGAGCTCGAGTTCAGTGTTGGGGACCGTGTGATGCTGAAAGTATCGCCGTGGAAGGGAGTTATCAGATTCAGGCATCGAGGTAAGCTAAGTCCGCGATACATCGGTCCGTTCGAAATCATCGCCAGAGTCCGAGATCAGGCATATAGATTGAGGTTGCCTCCCGAGTTGGCCGGAGTCCACGATACGTTTCATGTGAGCCACCTGAGAAAGTGTCTGGCCAAAGATGATCAGTTTGTGCCGTTATCCGAGATCACCGTGGATTCTCATCTGAGGTATGTTGAGCAGCCTGAGGCGATTACTGATCGAAAGGTGAAGAGATTGCGGAATAAAGAGATCGCGCTAGTACTCGTTCAGTGGAGGCATCATAAGGGTACTAGTGCCACCTGGGAGCCCGAGGCCGAGATGAGGAGCCGTTATCCGCAGTTGTTCCCGAGTCCAAGCTAGATTCCGGGACGGAATCTTTTTAAGAGGAGAGGATTTGTAACATCCCGGATTTGAGCCTGGTACGTGGATTTAATTTATTGGCTCATTTATTTATTATTATTGCGTTGTTCCAATTAAATTCCGTTTCATGGATTTAACGTGTCAAAATTGAGTGATACGTGTCTCCGAGCTAATAATTAGCGGATTAATTATCTCCTTGAGATCGTGGATTTAATTGGGTTCTAATAATATAATTTGTGAAAAAGTGATATTGGGTTCGGGTTAATGGGTTCGGAGCCGGTTAAAGATAGAGACGTATATATGTGGGCTCCTTTTCTTCATTCTTATCTTTCTCCTTTTTGTGCAAACCCTCAAGAAAATAGAACGTGAGTGTGTGTTGTATGTTTTGGAGCTGCAAAGGAGATCTTCAAGCTCCAATTGATTGCTGAAAGCTCATCTTCAACCTCCAATTCTTGTATTTGAAGTTCAAGAGGTAAGGATTTGATTATTGGATGGTTAAATCTTGAATTATGTTGTGATATATGATGGAATTGGTTTCTGGAAGTGTATGGTGTTGGATACAATTATATATAGAGTTGAAAACAATATATTGTATTAGTTCTAGGGTGTGTTTTGTAAATATTCAATTGTTATATTTGAGTATAAATAGGAAGTGGAATAATAGAATAAATCGATCTAACAGAATAGAAAGTGGATACGGATCTAGAGAGAGAATAGAAGTTTGCTTTGCAAGAAAGCCATGAACCAAATGTAATATTCTTCTCTTAATCATTCAATAGATTGTGTTAGATTGTTATAATTGTTCATATATTGTTTAATGTTGATATGAATTGCATGAAATATGAAATTTACAATTGGTATCAGAGCCTAATATGGCTGAAATTGATTGAATTTTGAATCTGAAAATTGATTTTTCAACACTGTTACATCAATTTTTTTTCGAAATCAGAAAATCAATTTTGGATTTTGATTTTGTGGATGAAATGTTCTGAAAATTGGAACGAAGGTGGAGCATTTAAAGTCGAATCTATTGTGATAAACATCAGATTTTAATTCCAAACACACAAGATTTAATTTGGATTTTACTGAATTTTTGAAAAAGTGTGTGTTCTTGAGGTTTTTGATCGATTTTTGGATTTTAATCTGAAATTAGCCAAAGTTGTTTTTCAAAAAGTGTTTGTGTGTGAAAACCGCAGGTTCGATTTCAATCTGGAATCAATTCGTGAATTTTTGTTGAAAATTGTCATTTTGAACTTGATTTTGATCAGTTCCTGTTCAAACTCGGGCAACACTGAATTCCTTGTTTTAATCGAGTTTGATCAAGTTGTTATTCGAGTTTGTTTGTGTTTCATTCGAGTTTGTTTGTGTTTCATTCGAGTTTTATAAACCTATCACCCGAGAAAACATAAGTATCAATCGAGTTGCATAAGGAACCATTCGAGTTTAGTCTATATTCATTCGAGTTTGCTTAGTGTTTTGACCGAGTTTGATCCCTGTTATTCGAGTTTCATACTTCATTGACCGAGTTTCATAAAGCATTGACCGAGTTTCACTTCTTTGTAATTCGACTTGATTTCCATTTCATTCGAGTTTAACATAACTTCATTCGAGTTGCATATCATATCATTCGAGTTTGATAATTCATCATTCGAGTTTGATCATTTATAGTTCGAGTTTCATCTTTCTTTGATCGAGTTTCAACCTTAATAATTCGAGTTTCATCTCATATCATTCGAGTTTCATAATTCATTATTCGAGTTTTGACTATTTGACCTTTGCTGCTTAAATTGACCATAACTTTTGACTGGAATATCGTTAGAAGGCCTACCATACGTCAAATCGAAGCTTGAAAAGATATCTACATTTCTAGAATAGGCATAGCCCGTTCGGTAAATTTTCGAGGCCCAAATCCACTCCAGAAAAAAGTTATGGGCAATTTTCTGCAGAAAAGCTGAAATTTCAACGTCAAAAAGTCATTTTCAGAGCTGATTTTTCACAAGTTATTATTTTCAGATATAATTCTCAAAGTTTTATCAGAATTCACTCAGTTTTTCCATAAAAGATCTTGGAAGATTCATTTTTCTACAATTCATAATGATGTTTGAACAATTTTCAAAGTCTGAGCTGATTGTCAAACTTACTGAATCTGAAAAGATTCGTAAGAACAATTACGACATTCTCGTTCAGTTAAATACTGAAAAACATTTGGCGTTACGTGACGTGCAAATACTAAATGAAGAAATTCAAAGCTTAAAAGAAAAACAAAACTCTGAGAGTTGTGCTCATCAATTGAAAATATCTGAATTACTTAAAGAACTTGATGAGCTGAAACAAGAAAATTTTCAGAATGCAACTCAACTGAAATATCTTTTGCCTGAAAGATCTGATCTTTACAAGAAAGTTCAGGATCTTGAAGATACACTTTGTAAGAAAAAACCAACTGATCAGAATTGTATTTTAAACAAAAATGAAGAAATTTTTGCTCTTCAACAAGAGTTGTCTTTAACTAAAGATTTGATTGAGAAGGAAAGACATGAGTTCTTACTTAAAGAACAAGATTTTAAATCAAAATCTGAATTGTTTGAAGATGAAAGACAAATGTTCTTAATCAAAGAACAATCTTTTAAATCTGATTACCAATCATTTGATCATGACAGAAATTCAAATTTAGTCATTATCAAAAGTTTGGAAGATCAGATACTTCATCTTACAAAACAATTACATGTGTTTACTTCATCAACTGAGTCAAAGGTTAAGACCCCTTCTTCAGTGTGTTTAAAATCCAATGTTGATCACTCTGGTTTGTCTTCTGAAAGTGAAGTGAATCTAACTAACTCTGCTAAGTTTGATTCATCTTCAGATCTGAAACTTAAGTATCTTCTCAAGATACATAAAGGCAAATACAAAATCTTTGAACAACTTCCGGTCAAGATTTACACTGGTGAATCTTCGAAGTCAAATTTTCCTAAAGTTTCTGAAAATACTAGTCATTCTAATCAGAAAACATTTTCACAGCAAAATACCAAGTATTATCAAAAACAGGAAAGAACCGGACAGTTTTTCAAAAAGAAGAGTTCGCAAAAGTCTGATCATTCAAATTCAAGTTTCTTTAGAAATTCAGATATTCAATTTTATCATACTCAAAGAAATTTGTTTTCTGCTTTTGAAAGAGAAGCTGATAGTCATTACTTGCAATGGATACCTAAACCCAAGTACAAGTGGGTACCTAAACCCGTTTTGAAATGGGTACCCAAGAGCGCTAACAAGTCTAGATCCAAATCTATTTGGATACCAAAGACATCTTAAATTTTGCAGGTTATAGGTTTCTTATCATTTCAGATAAGAACCCGTTCTTCAATTCAACAATGGCTCCTGTTCAATTCAATTTAGGACCCGTTCTTCAGTTCAAAAGGTTTCTACTCACATCACAGGAGAATCCAGAATGGTTTTTAGTCATATCAGACTAGAACCCGGACTTCATCTCAAGAGGCTTCTACTCACAACAGAGTAGAACCCGATCTTCACTGAAATTGGATTTTGTACTTTTCAGTACAGAACCTAAGCTAATGGTTTTCAGTTACTTCAGACTGAAACCCAAGCTTCTGCGACAAATGACTTCTAATCACTTCATATTAGAACCCGAGTCTGAAAGACAAATATTTCTGGAATTCCTGCCCTGCATTCAACTCTGATGCTGAATTGACAAAGAAGGAGTTTTATTTTTATAATTTTTTGCTCTTGATTTCATTTATATGAGTTGACTAACTGTGTGTGCTTATTTCCAGGGGGAGTTTCAGACATTCTTTGACGATGACATTTTTCACAAACATTGTGTGTTATTTTCATGAAAATATTTGATGCACACATAAAATTTGGTTTTTGAGCTGAAAAGAAAACTTTTCTTCTGATTCTCTGAATTTCTCATTGAGATTAATTGGTCTAATCTCTTTGATGTTCATAATCTCATTTCTTCTGAGATTCTCTTTGTTACAATGATTCTTCTGTTATCTCCCATGTGCTAATTCTTTCTATACAAGTCTGATTCATTTCATACCATATATCAGATTTTCCATTTCATTCTGATATCTCCTAAAATTATCTGAATATCATCTCCAATACCATAAAAGTTAGAGTTCATCATATCTCATGACCTTTCAAAGCTGAAAATATTTCTGCTGACTTCGATTATGCACCAATCTGAGTGATAGGCATAAATATCGCTTCTATGGTTTAACCAGAACCGGAAGACCTACCCAAGAAGCAAACCATCTATAGATTGTGCGGGTGAGGGTTCTTTAGGTTTATTAGTTGAGAAGTGTCAGTTATCATGGGATACTGACAGGGTCGAGCAGAGATAAAATGTAAATGAGAGGGATATTGATATTGAAAGGAGATGGTGGTGCATCTGATCATGCTTTTCTTATAAAGCTGAATGAATTTAAAAGAAAAAGTGAGTCGTAGGGAGCTTAGTTGAATAATGCTGAATGCTGAGAGTTGAGAGTTGAGAAAGGATTAAAAGAAAAAAATCCTACCTAAACTGTGTTGGCTGGGTAAACCACATAATCTATCAAGCCCTAGGCGACTTGATATTGAAAAAGACGTCATGGACCCAGTGACACATGCACTTAATCCCACCAACTACTCAGTTATCTCTCAAAAGATCTCTGTTTCAATAATCACGGAGATGTAACACATTTCTATCGATATATCATTTGGATATTATTGATATTGAAACAAGGAAGACAGTTGCTCCGATCTCCAATTTCATTTGATGCACATTGTGTCTAGAGCTGATTACATACACTTTTAGGACACATCGAGTCTAACAGTCTGCGTGACTATAAACTGCTAGTCCAAAGTGACTAAGCCGGAACAAATATGAGTGATTCTTTCATGATAAAGGATTTCACAATGACAATTTGGAAATCCTACCAGTGTTAACATCATGCCAGTGCTGAAAGTAGGTCACATAGATTAAGTCTATTGTGCAAACAGGAATCCTATGTGGACCTGGACTCGTTATTTCACAAATGAATTTATTTCATTTTCCTCAAGTCAAGTTGAAAAGCTTTGACTTTGTTTTGTAAAGAAAATGTATCAATTTGAGGGGGAGTGAGATAAATCTGTTTAGTATAGGAGAGGGATATCAGTTTAAGGGGGAGAAAATCAATTTGTAATAATTTCTGAGTTGTAATTTTTGTTGTATTTCTTCTACTGTAATTCCATTGAATTAATGTTTCTGAAGTTTTTGCATGATGTTCATAATTTTTTTACGATCATCATGAGGGGGAGAAAAGCTGAATTTCAGATCAACGGTTGAGTAGATTGAAGACAACTGAAGACAATTGCAACAACTTATCAAGATAAAAGATATTCAAGATTCAAGGGGGAGTGTGCTTACAAGAAAAGAGTAGATCAAAGAAGAAGAGATGTGAAGATCAGAGAGAAACAAATAAAGGATATTTTATCTGAAGATTCACAGATTGAAGAGAAGAGAGACAGAGATTTGAAGACTCAGAAGAGATCAAAGAAAAGAAAAAGACTCAAGAAAAGAGTTAACCTGAACAAGACTTTAATTGAAAATTGTTTTCATCTCTAAGGGGGAGATTGTTGGATACAATTATATATAGAGTTGAAAACAATATATTGTATTAGTTCTAGGGTGTGTTTTGTAAATATTCAATTGTTATATTTGAGTATAAATAGGAAGTGGAATAATAGAATAAATCGATCTAACAGAATAGAAAGTGGATACGGATCTAGAGAGAGAATAGAAGTTTGCTTTGCAAGAAAGCCATGAACCAAATGTAATATTCTTCTCTTAATCATTCAATAGATTGTGTTAGATTGTTATAATTGTTCATATATTGTTTAATGTTGATAGGAATTGCATGAAATATGAAATTTACATATGGGTTGTATATGCTTGAGTTTTGTGTGTTTTCCTTGCTAAAATCGAGTTTGGAGGGGGTTGAAACCCCTGGTTCGGCTATGGAGTTTGAAGGGCAAATCTGCTGCTGTCTGGAAAAAGCGCGGCGCGCAAATTGGAAAAGCGCGGCGCGTTTTCTGATCTGCAGAAAAATTCAATAGGGTCAACATAAGAGAGTCTTGAGCCGTTATTTGGTCGAGTCCCTTCGAAATATTATTGAATTGAATTATTTGGGATTTTGGGTCTCGATAGGAGTTCCGAAAAAGGGTTTCGGGGATCGATTGTCCGTTAGGGAATATGTTTCGGGATTAGTTTAATTGTGATAATTGTGTTGGATTGAGTTATGTTTGATTGAATTGTGTGGCTATCGAGTTTGTGATAACATGTGAGACCCGTGATGTGTTCAGGTGCTAGCCGATCACGTGCCGAGCCGCATTGAGAGTTCGGGTTTCGATTGCTTTCGGGTATCGGTGAGTACTCGAGTCTTTTACAAAGCGCGCGTAAACTTTTATGAGTCGTGTATATGTGTTGTGATATGTTGTGTATGAGACTGAGCTTAGCGCGCATGTATGATTCATTCTACCCTATACGTGTTATATATGTTTGAGTTGCAGGTGTCCGCGATATGTGATCGCGCAGGCTGACTGTCCCTAACCAGTCACGAGATATGAGGCTGTATATATATGGCAGTGATATGCCAGGTCGCTCCTGTGCCTATTGAGTAGCTAACCGTTGCTGTGTGCGGCCTGTTAGCTGGGGAACGTGGTCCCCTTTTGAGCAGAGATACGTGTTATGCATCGAGTTGCATATATGTGACGAGATATGTGTGTTGTGTATGTTTTATGTGCTTACCTGCAGTGTCTAACCCTCGCGTACTCACGAGCTGTTCAGCTTATGTTTTCGAGTCTTCTGTGTGTCAGGCAGTCATACCGTGGGATCGCAGTCACAGCTGCAGCAGCCGAAGTAGAGATCGGGCAGTTTAGAGTTGTGTATGCCGATTATATTTTGATACTGAACTTCAGAACTGTTATCTGTATTCTGTACTTGATCAGCGATGTGTTAGCTATCAGTAGTTGGTGTTTATCAGATAATTCAGTTGTGTATACTTCTGTTTCGACATGTGACATGAGACGTGTCAACTTTGTGTTAAAGTTTTAAATTATCAGTATTTTCCGCTAATCCTGTGACATGTGCGTTATGAGATGATTGCGTTATTGCCACCTGTGTATTGTATTGACGTGGCATTTATGTGAGAATTGTGGGTGTTACATTAATTTTGTGTATTTTTTATTTTCTCATGTTCGGTCTGATTCGGACATGTTCCAAAATCAGACTCATTCCTAGTCAAAATCTTTAAATTAGTAGTATTATAAACACAAATAGGTACATTAATTGATAATTTTTTTATATAAATATTTATGACACAAAAATCAACAAATCCTTTAGTAACATGACACTTCATCGTACAATCACATGGCATTTAAAACCTATTTTCTCTATTCTTCAATAATTAAGTCAACTATGATATTATTTTTCTTTTGTCATGACGGGGTATTTGGGTGTCGTTCGGGGCTAGAATTGTATGTCTCTATCTTAGAAACTGTTTTTTTAGCTTAATAAATAATTCATACCTTCCGAAAAGAATAAACAAATGATATTATTCAAAAGATATTTGACGTGATTTTTACCAAATACGGATCATTTAGCTTATACTGCTCCTTGTGTTTCTAAATTATTCAATTATTTAAGGTATCTTAGATATTTACAAAATAATCCCATAACGCCAGACATTTTAATAAACTAGAAAATATCTTACCGTGTTCAGATCCGTGGGATTCTTCCCTGAGACTAAGTTTAGCGGAATTAACTGACCTAGCTTATTGTATAACGGTGGGTGATCGATCTGTTATCTTACCTTTGTGATATGTGCAGGTAGTTATGGCAGATCATGGCGAGGGGTCAGGGCCAGAGAGACCAGCGGGAGATGAGTATGTCCGCCGGTCAGAGATGTTATCAGTGTTGACTGAGTTCTATAGAGAGAGGGATAGAGAGAGAGAGAGAGCAGCAGCGACAGAGATCTGATTCGCCGCCAGTGACCAGTGTTGAGACAGGGGTTGGGGCATCTTCTTCTTCTGCTCCGCGAGGTGGGTCCTTTAAGGACTTTATGGCGGGAGCCCCACCTCAGTTCCGAGGCGGTGGTGAGCCGGGTGCGGCTATGGCTTGGGAGAGAGAGATAGAGGCGGCATTCCGAGTTGCCCATGTCGATCCTCGTGATATGGTCGGCTATGCGGCTTATCAGCTGAAGGGAGGGGCTTCACAGTGGTGGAAGTCCATTGAGTCATCCATGACTACAGCCGCAGCGTATGCTATGACATGGGATCAGTTCCGTGCTATCTTTGAGTTACAGTATATTCCCCGGGATGAGCGCCGGGAGATGGAGCGTCGTTTCTTGCACCTCCAGCAGGGTAGCATGTCGGTCCAGCAGTATGTGGATAGATTTAATGAGTATGCCCAGTTTGCACCTCAGCACGTGGATACAGAGGTCCGTAAGGCCGATGCCTTCATCGATGGGTTGAGATCTGATATTCGGGAGTTCGTTGGGCTTCACGACACCCCGACATTTGCGAGAGCCTTGGAGTTGGCTCGTGTTAGAGAGAGAGAGATCGAGAGGCAGAGGGGTCAGCCTCCGACCCAGAGACAGAGGACAGAGACGGTTGAGCAGTCCCATAGTTACTTCAGAGAGCCCCAGGAGTCCCAGAGAGAGAGACAGCCTGAGCAGCAGCAGGTTCAGGGGCAGGGTTCGGGATTTCGTAGAGACGGAGATAGGGGCAGAGATCGTAGGTCCAGGAGGTCTGGGCAGTATCAGGGTTCGGGGACGGCCAGTCAGAGTCAGGGGCAGACTTCCCGATACAGTGCTCCGAGTCAGAGTCAGAGCAGCGTGGGACAGGGGTCCCAGCCGTCAGGGAGCCGGGCAGACAGTTCAGCTGGGGAGAGAGACTGTCCGAGGTGTCGCCGTCGCCATTCCGGTCCTTGTACATCAGAGCAGCCCCGTTGCTACCGCTGTGGTCAGTATGGCCATACATCTTTTACTTGTACTTCGAGGGATTCCCTGTGCTTCCGCTGTGGGAGGCCAGGTCATATTGTGAGGGATTGTCCGGATGCGCCGCCAGCAGTGCAGGGAGCGAGCACCAGCGGTGCCAGAGCCGAGCCGTCATCTTCGAGCCGTCGTGAGTCAGCACCCAGAGGCAGGGGTAGAGTATTTCAGGCTACGGCAGAGGAGGCCCGCGAGTCTACCGATGTGGTATCTGGTACGTACATTCTGAACGGGCTTAGTGCTCGTATTTTGTTTGATTCTGGAGCAGATCGCTCGTATGTGTCTGTTGTATTCTGTGCCTACTTTTCTGTGTCTGCTACTATTTTATCTGTGTCGTTAGTCGTTGAGAGAGTAGACGGTACTACAGCCTTAGTGAGTCGGGTGTACAGGGATTGTGTCCTAGAGATCGATGCTCACCGGTTTCTGATCGATTTACTGCCGATAGAGATCAGCAGTTTCGATGTGATAGTGGGTATGGACTGGATGACAGCCAGGCAGGCCGATATTCTGTGTGCGAAGAAAATGATCCGGATACCCATTTCAGATCGTGAGACAGTGACTGTGTACGGCGAGAGGCGCCGAGGTGAGATCGGTATTGTTTCGATGGCCCGAGCTCAGAGATATGTCGCGAAGGGGTGCGAGACCTTTCTGGCCTATGTTGTTGACGCCAGATTAGAGAAGAAGACCCTAGCAGATATACCCGTAGTTCGAGGGTTCCCTGAGGTATTCCCAGAGGAGTTGCCTGGGTTACCTCCAGATCGTCAGGTCGAGTTTCGTATTGACCTTATCCTTGGAGCGGTGCCTATTGCGAAGACGCCTTATAGGCTGGCACCTACCGAGATGAGAGAGATGATGTCACAGCTTCAAGAATTGCTTGATCGTGGATTTATCCGTCCGAGTTCGTCCCCGTGGGGAGCTCCAGTGCTGTTCGTGAAGAAGAAGGACGGTTCCATGCGGATGTGTATCGACTATCGAGAGTTGAATAAAGTAACGGTGAAGAACCGTTATCCGCTTCCACGTATTGACGATCTGTTCGATCAGCTGCAGGGTTCGAGCTTCTTTTCGAAGATTGATTTGAGATCGGGTTATCATCAGCTGAGAGTCAGAGATGAGGATGTGCCAAAGACTGCGTTTCGGACGAGATACGGCCATTACGAGTTTCTAGTCATGCCTTTCGGACTGACTAACGCACCCGCGGCATTCATGGATTTGATGAACAGGGTGTGTAGATCTATGTTGGATCGATTTGTGATTGTCTTTATCGATGATATCTTGATCTACTCGAGGAGTGCCGAGGACCATGAGCAGCACTTGCGAGAGGTTTTGACCGTGCTGCGAGAGGAGCGACTTTATGCGAAGTTCTCCAAGTGCGAGTTCTGGTTGCGCGAGGTCCAGTTTTTGGGGCATGTAGTGAGCGCCGAGGGTATTTCAGTGGATCCGGCAAAGATTGAGGCCGTTATGAGTTGGGAGCCGCCGAAGACTGTGCCTGAGATTCGTAGCTTTTTGGGCCTAGCCGGGTATTACCGCCGCTTCATTCAGGACTTCTCGAGGATTGCCAGGCCGTTGACGAGATTGACACGGCAGTCCGTTCCTTTTGTGTGGTCCGATGAGCAGGAGTCAGCATTTAGAGAGCTGAAGTCCCGGTTATGTCAGGCACCAGTGTTAGCATTGCCCGAGGGTACAGAGGATTTCGTAGTCTACTGTGATGCGTCAGGTACCGGTTTAGGTGGCGTTCTGATGCAGCGAGGCAAGGTGATAGCGTATGCGTTGCGACAGCTGAAGACCTATGAGGAGAATCATACCGTGCACGACCTTGAGTTAGACGCGATAGTGTTTGCGTTAAAGATATGGCGTCATTATCTGTACGGTTCGCGGTTTGTAGTGTATACAGATCATAAGAGTCTTCAGTACCTGTTCAGTCAGAAGGAGCTAAATATGAGACAGCGGCGCAGCCTCGAATTACTGAAAGATTATGACTGCGAGATTCAGTACCATCCTGGTAGGGCCAATGTGGTGGCCGATGCGTTGAGCCGTAAGGCGTGCGGTCAGACAGTGGTTTCCCGAGCAGCGAGGCTCGAGGTCACCTCGACTCTTGTGGAGAGTCTGAGGCATGCTCAATTAGAGGGTCTGCGGGCCGAGAATGTGAAAAGAGAGCGTCTTGCAGGGCAGCTTGAGGTATTGAGCAGAGATAGCAGAGGTCTGTGGGCGTTTCATGATCGGGTTTGGGTTCCGAGAGTCGGTAATCTGCGGCAGCTGATTTTAGATGAGTCGCACCGATCGAGATTATCTATCCATCCTGGGAGTACCAAAATGTATAGAGATCTGCGCGAGTTCTATTGGTGGCCAGGGATGAAGAGAGATGTGGGTCGATATGTCGAAGAGTGTATGACTTGTCTACGAGTTAAGGCCGAGCATCAGAAGCCTCACGGGCAATTGCAGCCTCTAGAGATTCCAGAGTGGAAGTGGTATCATATCACGATGGATTTCATCGTTAGACTTCCGCGCACCGTTCGAGGCAACGATATGATCTGGGTGATAGTAGATCGGTTGACTAAGAGTGCTCACTTTCTAGCGGTTCGGGGCACCATCACTATGGATCAGTTAGCTCGGTTATATATCAGTGAGATAGTGTCGAGGCACGGCGTTCCGATGTCGATTACGTCCGATAGAGATGCGCGGTTTACTTCGAGGTTCTGGCAGAGCTTTCAGCGCGAGTTGGGGACGAGAGTTCAGTTGAGTACCGCGTACAGACCTCAGACAGACGGGCAGACAGAGCGGACGAATCAAACTCTCGAGGATATGCTCCGAGCTTGTGCGATCGATTTCAGTGGTAGTTGGGACGTTCACTTGCCGTTAGTCGAGTTTGCGTACAACAACAGCTACCATTCCTCCATCAAGATGGCTCCATTCGAGGCACTGCATGGGCGTAAGTGCCTAACCCCGGTGTGTTGGGGCGAGGTCGGCGAGCGACCTATCAGTGGGCCCGAGTTGTTACAAGAGACGAGCGATAAAGTAGCAGTTATCCGAGAGCATATGAGAGTAGCACAGAGCCGACAAAAGAGTTATGCCGATCGTCGTCTGACCGAGCTCGAGTTCAGTGTTGGGGACCGTGTGATGCTGAAAGTATCGCCGTGGAAGGGAGTTATCAGATTCAGGCATCGAGGTAAGCTAAGTCCGCGATACATCGGTCCGTTCGAAATCATCGCCAGAGTCCGAGATCAGGCATATAGATTGAGGTTGCCTCCCGAGTTGGCCGGAGTCCACGATACGTTTCATGTGAGCCACCTGAGAAAGTGTCTGGCCAAAGATGATCAGTTTGTGCCGTTATCCGAGATCACCGTGGATTCTCATCTGAGGTATGTTGAGCAGCCTGAGGCGATTACTGATCGAAAGGTGAAGAGATTGCGGAATAAAGAGATCGCGCTAGTACTCGTTCAGTGGAGGCATCATAAGGGTACTAGTGCCACCTGGGAGCCCGAGGCCGAGATGAGGAGCCGTTATCCGCAGTTGTTCCCGAGTCCAAGCTAGATTCCGGGACGGAATCTTTTTAAGAGGAGAGGATTTGTAACATCCCGGATTTGAGCCTGGTACGTGGATTTAATTTATTGGCTCATTTATTTATTATTATTGCGTTGTTCCAATTAAATTCCGTTTCGTGGATTTAACGTGTCAAAATTGAGTGATACGTGTCTCCGAGCTAATAATTAGCGGATTAATTATCTCCTTGAGATCGTGGATTTAATTGGGTTCTAATGATATAATTTGTGAAAAAGTGATATTGGGTTCGGGTTAATGGGTTCGGAGCCGGTTAAAGATAGAGACGTATATATGTGGGCTCCTTTTCTTCATTCTTATCTTTCTCCTTTTTGTGCAAACCCTCAAGAAAATAGAACGTGAGTGTGTGTTGTATGTTTTGGAGCTGCAAAGGAGATCCTCAAGCTCCAATTGATTGCTGAAAGCTCATCTTCAACCTCCAATTCTTGTATTTGAAGTTCAAGAGGTAAGGATTTGATTATTGGATGGTTAAATCTTGAATTATGTTGTGATATATGATGGAATTCGTTTCTGGAAGTGTATGGGTTGTATATGCTTGAGTTTTGTGTGTTTTCCTTGCTAAAATCGAGTTTGGAGGGGGTTGAAACCCCTGGTTCGGCTATGGAGTTCGAAGGGCAAATCTGCTGCTGTCTGGCAAAAGCGCGGCGCGCAAATTGGAAAAGCGCGGTGCGTTTTCTGATCTGCAGAAAAATTCAATAGGGTCAACATAAGAGAGTCTTGAGCCGTTATTTGGTCGAGTCCCTTCGAAATATTATTGAATTGAATTATTTGGGATTTTGGGTCTCGATAGGAGTTCCGAAAAAGGGTTTCGGGGATCGATTGTCCGTTCGGGAATATGTTTCGGGATTAGTTTAATTGTGATAATTGTGTTGGATTGAGTTATGTTTGATTGAATTGCGTGGCTATCGAGTTTGTGATAACATGTGAGACCCGTGATGTGTTCAGGTGCTAGCCGATCACGTGCCGAGCCGCATTGAGAGTTCGGGTTTCGATTGCTTTCGGGTATCGGTGAGTACTCGAGTCTTTTACAAAGCGCGCGTAAACTTTTATGAGTCGTGTATATGTGTTGTGATATGTTGTGTATGAGACTATATATGTTTGAGTTGCAGGTGTCCGCGATATGTGATCGCGCAGGCTGACTGTCCCTAACCAGTCACGAGATATGAGGCTGTATATATACGGCAGTGATATGCCAGGTCGCTCCTGTGCCTATTGAGTAGCTAACCGTTGCTGTGTGCGGCCTGTTAGCTGGGGAACGTGGTCCCCTTTTGAGCAGAGATACGTGTTATGCATCGAGTTGCATATATGTGACGAGATATGTGTGTTGTGTATGTTTTATGTGCTTACCTGCAGTGTCTAACCCTCGCGTACTCACGAGCTGTTCAGCTTATGTTTTCGAGTCTTCTGTGTGTCAGGCAGTCATACCGTGGGATCGCAGTCACAGCTGCAGCAGCCGAAGTAGAGATCGGGCAGTTTAGAGTTGTGTATGCCGATTATATTTTGATACTGAACTTCAGAACTGTTATCTGTATTCTGTACTTGATCAGCGATGTGTTAGCTATCAGTAGTTGGTGTTTATCAGATAATTCAGTTGTGTATACTTCTGTTTCGACATGTGACATGAGACGTGTCAACTTTGTGTTAAAGTTTTAAATTATCAGTATTTTCCGCTAATCCTGTGACATGTGCGTTATGAGATGATTGCGTTATTGCCACCTGTGTATTGTATTGACGTGGCATTTATGTGAGAATTGTGGGTGTTACATTAATTTTGTGTATTTTTTATTTTCTCATGTTCGGTCTGATTCGGACATGTTCCAAAATCAGACTCATTCCTAGTCAAAATCTTTAAATTAGTAGTATTATAAACACAAATAGGTACATTAATTGATAATTTTTTTATATAAATATTTATGACACAAAAATCAACAAATCCTTTAGTAACATGACACTTCATCGTACAATCACATGGCATTTAAAACCTATTTTCTCTATTCTTCAATAATTAAGTCACCTATGATATTATTTTTCTTTTGTCATGACGGGGTATTTGGGTGTCGTTCGGGGCTAGAATTGTATGTCTCTATCTTAGAAACTGTTTTTTTAGCTTAATAAATAATTCATACCTTCCGAAAAGAATAAACAAATGATATTATTCAAAAGATATTTGACGTGATTTTTACCAAATACGGATCATTTAGCTTATACTGCTCCTTGTGTTTCTAAATTATTCAATTATTTAAGGTATCTTAGATATTTACAAAATAATCCCATAACGCCAGACATTTTAATAAACTAGAAAATATCTAAAGTTATCTGACACTAAAGTTTTTCTAATTATTTTTGAATGAGTATATTTGTCCAAAAATAATACGAATGTTACTTCCTTCATATTTGAAAGAAAATATTTAGAAAGAAAACTTTTTTCTTTCTTTCCTTTCCAAAAATGTTACACCTATTTTTTCTTTTCTTTTGTTCCTTTCATTTATGCTATATTTTTCTTTTTTGTTCCTTTCATTTATGCTATATTTTATCAAAATAATTTATTTTTCTTTGTAGAAGTCTATAAAAAAAGAACCAAACTAGATTGATTTATTTTCACCGGTTCTCTTTCTTAGATTTAGGTATTTTTTGTTTGGATTGTTTCCGAAACCACGCTCATCACTGCTATATTATTCAACTAGTTTATGATATTTTTAATTAAATTTATTTATATAAAATGTATATGAGTAAAAATAAAAACATAAGAAAATAATAATTGTGTTTTTTTTTTATTATTTACAGATTAAAAAATAGAGTATATTTATCGTTTTTTAAAATATTAAATGGTATTTATCTTTTATTTTTTATAAGTTGTAATTATCTTTTTGGTGAACGTAGAGGTGACACGTGACATTTGATATTTTCTTTTATTATACATAATAATAATAATTTCCACAACTAATTCAAATTATTACATTTGGATCTAATTATGATTATTATGGATAATAATGATAGATATTTATTTTGGGTAAACATTAATTTTAAATGTTACAAAATCTAATTTTGTTACTAATTAATTAATGAAAAAAAAAGTCAAAATTTAATACAATTAAGTTAAGGTGTTAAATTTGGAAAAAAGAGGTGGAAAAATAAAATTTTCTTGTATTGTAGAAGTGACATATGACATAATTGTTTTGTTTTATTATAATATATTGGTTAATCAACCCATGTATAACATGGGTTGATTTAAAAAATGCATATTTTTTTATATTTTAATAAATTATTATTAAATTTATATATAATTAAAATAAAAAAATTGAAAGCTAGTTAAATTAAATATAAAAAATACTTAGTTGTTTGATATTAAATAAAAAAATATTATTATATTGTATTATTAAAACAGATAATATGTATTTGTAAAAAATGTTTCTTTTAACTTTTATTAACTTCAAATATAAAATATCAATGTAAGAAACAAAAAACTTCAATTATATGAATGTGTATATATTTTGAAAATGATAAAATATAAAAAATGGAATATCTGAAAATCAACAATCAAAATTTATCATATTCACAATTGAAGTTTTATCAATTAAATTTTAAATCTTGTTAGCAGATTAATTAACAAAAAATTTTAACTTTATTTACTACACTTCTACATTTAAATCCAAATTTTTTTACATTTGAATTTAACTATGATCATTAAGGATAATAATGACGCATATTTATTTTCGGTAAATATTAATTTAATATTAATTCATTAATGAAAAAATTAAAATCAAAATTAAATGTATTTAAGTTAAGGTAGTAAATTTGGAAAATGAATTAAAAAATGACATGGATATAATTATTGATTTTTATTAAGGGTATAAGAGACATTTCATAAACAATTATGAGTTGTCATTAATCTGGACCATTGATTTCTTTCCATCTAATGGTTCAGAAACTCCAAGTGGTTTTCTTATTATATATAGTATAGATTGTAAAATACAACATTATATTTAGAGGGTGTTTTGATTTGCATTTGAAAAAGTGCCGTAGCATTTTAGAAACTAATAATCAGATAATAGGTTTAACAAAAAGTGTTGCCGGAAATGTAGTGTTTGGTTTAGCTTCTGCTGTTTGCTATCATAATTATTAAAAAATCAGTTTCTAAAGTGTTTGGTTTAGCTTCTGCTGTTTGCTATCATAATTATTAAAAAATCAATTCTAAAGTGTTTGGATTTGTATGTTAACTTGTAAAATGTCAAAATAATCATTTATTAAGTAAATAAGTTACATTTTTTAACTTATGAAAAAGTGTAGTAGGAATAAATATAAACTCAAATAATCACTTATTAACGTATGGAATCAAAACACTTTAAACCAATTATTTCGGTTATGGTAACGTTAAATGCAAAATCAAACATCCTCTGAGAAGACAACTTATTACAATTCTAATTTCTACGTATTCAAGTCAAGTTGTTCCGACTAGTAGATTTTCAATTACCATGAATCTTTTTTCTGAAAAGTTTTGAAAACTCATGAAGAAAAGGTCTTTTCAGGCCATCCGAGGCCCCCACCCACACCTCCGGCTCCTTCGTCTCTTCCATCCACAGGTATTATTTCTGCTTAATTTCCTTCAACTTTGTTTTTATGCTTAGAAAAAACCAATTTGAGTAATTAAGTACTTCAACATCAGTCCGTAGATAATTGTAAGTCATTTGTACGTGATTCCTTAATATTTTACTGCGCTTTTTTTTGTTTAAATTCTTATATGTTTTGTGATTCCTTCCTAGAGAATCAATTACATTCACCGATGATTAAGCTAGGTTGTTATCGTACAATCATTAAGAAATTTATTGAAATGCAAGGAGTCCAGTGACGCCTGCAAACTGTTTGATGAAATGCGTTTTAGAAAAGCTGTGACAAGGAATATGTGATTTTGATTAGGTTTGTATTATTTTGAAGTTGCTACTTGGGGCTGATTTGGCTGCTGGTTTTATGGTTGGTTTAGCTGCGACTGAATTATGTGCATACATCGCTGTTTTTTTAATTCTTTTTTCCCTTTCTGGAGATTGTATGGTGTTAATTTATGATCTTAGTGGCTGTTTTCTCAAGGTTTAAACATGTCAGACGAACAAGGCTGGATGTTGGGTTTCGTTTAGTCTTGGTCAATGTGCACTTTGTGAATAAAGTTTTGCATGTTTGCCTGTTCTCGAACCAATTTAAACGGAGGAAAGGAAAAGAAAGCTGAAGAAAGTGGGAAAAAATAAATAAAGTTGTGTTCTTTTATCATTTTTAAGGAAGGAAAGCAAGAGAAGAGGAAAGAAAGTATCACAGGTTTTCTTTCCAAATGTTTCTTCCCAAATATGGGAAGAAAGTGAAGGAAAGAAAGACTAGTGAAGTGTTGTCTATGTAAATTACAAAGAAACAAAAAGTTTTATTTTCTTTCCTCCGTCTTCAAGAACATAAATTTTGTTTGATTCATCTTTCTTTCCTCCATGTTCAAGAACACAAACACAAAATTATTTTCTCTTTCTCTTTCTTTCTTTCATGTTTCTTTCCTCCATCTTTCTTTCTCTTCTCTTCTTTTCTAATACGAGAACAGAGCGGTTTTGACAGCCAGTTAAAGCTGATTTCTGCAAAGTATGGATTTGGTTTATGTATTACTATATTAGAGCTATATTCGGGTGTTTACACGAGTGAAGTTACATGAAAGGTCAGTTGAGTTTGGGAACAATTTCAGTTGAGTCGTTTTCAGGATTGACATTAAGTTGTAGTTTGTAAAGACTTGATTTTTCTTATTCTTAATGGTTTTGTCGTCACGTTAAATTATGGCGTGTTGCCTATTTGGGTGATCAGCGATCAGAAAGCATCACACGTAGTTCACAAGTTTCTGTTACTATATGGTATGCTCAATTACAGTTCGGGAAGAATTTGAATTTGATGCACAGAAATTTATATTTATGGTGGTTCACCGTAGTTTTGTTCAATGTTAGTTTTTGACATATTGTCAAATGAGAATGAGTTATAAGACAAGTTTCTGTAACTCTGGTTTTAACCCTAAATTAAAATTGACAAGAAACAAAGACAAAGGAAAAATAAAATGAAGCCAACTGAAGATTCAATCATTTTCTTGATCCTTACCTTGATTATTTTATTTCCCATATCTACTCGATGTACTTAGTTGAGTTAATTTCTCACTCGTTTTGACTAATTTCAATACTTGCACTGATCCATTCAATTGTAATTCCAACTTTTGACTATTTAATGAGTGGAAGAGTTGCAAGTTTTCTGATTATTTGCCTGACATTTATTTTCCTACAATCTTTGGTTTCCAAATTTGGAGTAGAAATAAGAAATGCATCAGGTAAAGTTCTGACTGGAATACTGGATTTTCCTGTAGGGTATCTCTCTCTTCCCTTGAGCCTCCTTTTGTTGATAGCTAATATTAGTTTTCTACATGCAATATGTGGCTTATTACAAATGAATCCATGACTAAGCTCTTGGATCAGGTTAGAGGATCAGAGCACATGAAACATAAGTCTGCTTACATACACGGTCTGTGTGCAAAAGAGATCGTGATTGAGGTAATTCTCATTAGGTTCAGATGCTAATTTGTATGTTATAATGTACTTGCAAATCTTATGGAAATACTTAAGATATGGTGATGGACGACAATTTCCTGTGATTTTGTAAAGATTTCATATGGCTGAAAAAATTATCACGAATGAAGTACTTTTTCGACATGCAATGTGGCATCAAAATCTTTTTATTTAAAAGTCAAATGCATGGAGTTGCTTTTCTAAATGATAGTATAAGTTATATATGCCCAGTAGATTTCTTACAGAAGCAAAAGATGTAGAAGACATGTTAAGCAAATACCATGATTACTTTGTTACTTCCTTTTCTTGTGGGGAAAAGTAATATTTTCAGTTAACACTTTTCTGTAAAACCTATGTTACAACCTTTTTTTCATTGTTATGGACTATTATTACTTCTATTTTGTTGGGGGTTCAACTGTTAATAATCTTAGGCAAAATTTAGAATTATATTCAGTGAGACAAACTTTTTGGTTCACAAAATAAGCATTCCTTTTTTTTTTGTGTGTAGCTTTCAGACCATAAGATCGCTTCTTCTCGGACATTATAAAAGACATCAACATTCTGATCACTCTAAACAACAAATGTTTTCACTTCTAAGTTGCAGTTGTTCCTCAAATAAGAAAACTGCAATTCCTATGATTTGTGATGATCATATCCTACCTGAGATCTCTTCATTGTACTCATATGACACATCCAAATCTCATAATTGCATTCTCTTTCCAAACTCGATCGCTTCTGCCTCACAAAGACGAGCCCACCAGTTGGAACACAACTCACTCGTTCATCCTATCAAATCCACTATTGTCTCTACTAGAAAAATGCAAATCAATGAGCCAAATGAAACAAATACAGACACAGATGATTATAACAGGATTAATCTTAGATGGGTTAGCTGCCAGTCGATTGATTGCGTTTTCTGCCATCTCAGAATCAAGAAATCTTGATTATTCTAAAAGAATATTGAACAGTTTACAAAACCCAAATGTGTTTTCATGGAATGTAATGATTAGGGGTTATTGTGAGAGCCAAAAACCGGAAGGTGGTCTTTTATTGTATAGGGAGATGTTGCAAAGGATCAAAGAACTGCAACCAGATAAGTACACATATCCTTTGTTGCTTAAATGTTGTGGGAAGTTGCCTTTTATATGGACAGGTTTTGGGGTTATTGGACATGTTATTCAATTGGGTTTTGATTCTGATGGGTATGTAAATAATGCTGTTATTCATATGTTAGTGTCATGTGGAGAATTAGATAATGCACACAAGGTGTTTGATGAAAGTTGTATGAGGGATTTGGTATCTTGGAATACAATTATTAATGGATATGTTAGGAGCGGGAAGCCATGGGAGGCCTTGAGATTGTATCAACAGATGGTGGAAGAGGGGATTAAGCCAGATGAGGTTACTATGATAGGGTTGATATCTTCTTGTTCTCAACTGGAAAACTTGAATCTTGGAAGGGAATTTCATCGATATGTAGAGAAAAATCAAATAAAAATGACGGTGCCACTTAGTAATGCGTTGATGGACATGTATGTAAAGTGTGGGAACATGGAGGCTGCTGAGAGTTTATTCGATAAAATGGTTAAGAAAACAGTAGTGTCATGGACCACCATGATTGTCGGCTATTGTAAATACGGTCGGATGGATGATGCCAAGATCCTGTTCGATGAATTGCCTGAAAAGAGTGTGGTTCCATGGAATGCCATGATCGGTGGCTATATTCAAGCCAAACGTTATAAAGAAGTGTTAGCTGCATTCCATGAAATGCAATCTACGAATATTAAGCCCGATGAGATCACCATGGTTTACTGCTTGTCAGCATGCTCACAACTTGGAGCACTTGATATTGGAATTTGGATTCACCGTTTTATCGCAAAAAACAATCTTTCTATAAATGTTGCCTTAGGTACTGCATTAGTTGACATGTATGCCAAATGTGGTAACATTACAAAGGCACTTCAAGTGTTCGATGAAATCCCTAGCCGAAATTCTTTAACATGGACAGTTATGATCGTTGGTCTAGCCAACCATGGCAATGCTCATGAGGCCATATCATGTTTCTGGGAGATGATCAATATTGGTCTAACCCCAGACGAGGTCACTTTTGTCGGCATTCTATCAGCTTGTTGTCACGGTGGTTTGGTAAACGAAGGTCGCAAGATTTTCTCTCAAATGAAGTCTAAGTTCAACATTTCTCCCAAGTGTAAACACTACTCTTGCATGGTAGATCTTTTGGGTAGGGCGGGCTTACTGAAAGAAGCCGAAGAGCTCATCAAGAATATGCCTATTGAAGCCGACGATGTTGTTTGGGGAGCATTGTTTTTCGCTTGCAAAATTCATGGGAACGTAGAGATGGGTGAACGAGCAGCCTTGAAACTTATTGAATCGGACCCTAGCGACAGTGGAATCTATGTTTTGCTAGCAAGTATGTATAGGGAAGCAAAGATGTTTGAGAAGGCTATGGAGGTAAGGAGTTTAATGAGAGAAAGAGGAGTGGAAAAGACTCCGGGTTGCAGCTCGATTGAGGTGAATGGTAATTTATACGAGTTCGTTATTAGAGACAAAACACACCCTCAACATCATGAAATAAGTGAATGTTTGAATCATCTAACAAAACAACTTGAGGGTTTTGAAGATATTGTTTTCAGTTCTTACTACCATCAAGTTGTTATTTTGGATGGTATCTGAGTTGTTGTTGTTAGTGCACAAACATGGATAACGAACCCGCCAAGTAACCCGGCCTAGGAATGTAGATGGCGCACTTACTTTGTGTTCCTTAACTCTAATAAACAAGGGGAACGGACAGAATCAAGTAGAGAAAGAACACTCATCGTGTTCCATAACAAAATAACGAAGGGAAATGACTGAAATTTACCAGCATTTTAGTCTATTTTTCTTCTTCCCAAAACTGAAAGTGAAAGGATGGAAACTACTTAATCTCCTTCTCATTGCTTTCTTTTCCCTCCTGTCGAACGACTAAAGAGGCTTTCTTAACGGTTCATCTACGAAGAGATTCAAACCAAGGGTGAAATTGTATTAGGACAAATCCACCAATCGTTGGAATCGAATTATGTTTAAGATGCTAGATTGAAAAGATTTCAAGGATGTAGATGTGGAAATTACATTGTTTTTGTTGGGCTTTTTGTTATCGGCTTGTTATCATTTTCTCATTTTTGTCATGAGCACACATACAAATGAATTTTTGATTGACCAAATTATATCAAAATAACATACGTTTTATCTTTCTTGATTCAATGTCAATATTGTTGTTTCCTTTAGGTTCATTGAAAAAAACATACATGTTTTCACGTTTTTTTACATGTTCGTCCATCCATGTTATTTTTTAATAATAAAGGTCCCCAAGTTTTTTTTTTTGATTCATTGAAATTTGGATATTAGAATCACGTTTTTCAGTTTTTAAAAACCTGGTTTACTAATTATAATTGGGCTCTAATAGTCAAATTTTACAAAACTAAAAAAAAAAAAAAAAATTTAACTTGAAGATTTTTTTTAGAAAAAATTAACATTAAGGGACGAATACCATTAAGATAAGAGATATTTTTATGGGCGTAATATTTTTTAAATTAGTGAATCAATGATTTAGATTACTTGATCAATGTTCTTGTGTACTTCCCAATGATGCTAAGGGGCCGTTTGGTTGGTAGATTTCCTGGGATTTACTGGAATTTGCATTTAAAGTTATGTATTTGGTTCGCAGATTTTAGTACGGATTTAAAATCTCAGTATTTCTTAAATCTCTTCCTTATTTGTTATTTAAAAACCCAGCATCCCCTTAGGATTTTAAATCTCAATTACCTTGCATTTTTCGGATTAGCAAATTTTCTCTAAAAGATAATGTAGATTCTTTGACAAAATCCTGACAAATATAAATGCTGCATAATGCAAATCCTTTAACAAAATACAAATCCCAGAACAAAATCCGCGAACCAAACGTTCCCTAAGGGTTTGTTTGGTTTGAAGGATTTGAACACTTATTTAGGATTTGAATTTCAAAATCCTTACATATCATGTTTGGTTTGAAAAAAAAAAAATCTAATTTCATTTATCATTTGGAATTCTCCCAACCTCCTTTTTAAATCATCCTTCCTCAAACCTAATTATTTAGTTCTATCATTTTCAAATCTTATCATATCAAAATTCTATCATTTTCTAATTGTTCGTGCCTCGATCTTCAATGAGCAACGATAACCGGTCAATTCAAGAGAACACTGCAGCACAAATGAGATCTTGGGTTAATGGCGGAGCAGCGGTGAACCTGCGAGGCCACTCCGATACTTAAGTCAGCTTTCAATTCACAGAGAAGGAGAGGAAAAATCTATGGAGAGGAAATACAGAGAGTGTAATTAGGGATTGAATTGGTGCATACCTCCTCAGGGAGGTTCAGCTTCGCATGTATACCCAGGCTGCCAATCCGTCGTATTGGATTCACTACCAATCCCCTGGTGACACCTGTCTTAATTGGTTATAACTAACTTTCACCAGTTTGTTATGCGCGGAAGAATCTTTTATTCCCCTCATCACGTGGTATGATTCTGACTTGGCTACTTGCTAATGGATTTAGGTGCACACGTGGAGCGACAACTAACATCAAGGCATGTCACTGGGACACGTCCTCAGGACACGTCACTAACATACGTCATCACTAATCTTGTCACGTTAAATTCCAACGATCCAAACGACACCACTAATTTAGTTCTATCATTTTCAAGACTATGAACTCGATCGAAAACTAGTTTAAAATAAATATATAATGAAAACGTTTCGTTGATAAGATACAGTCTGCAAAAATGATACTTACGTGCCAGTGCTATTTGCAAAAAAATATTGACCAGTGAGAATGTGAGATGCATCTTTGATATTCAATGAGGTTTTAACCACCTTGTGTTGCAGCGGGTCTAAAACCATAAAATTTTAATAAATAAATTATATAAGAAAGTCATATTACAAATTAATTGAAACTTGAAAATGATTAAAAAAAGTATTATAACATGAAACGTCAAAAACATTGTTAAGAATATAATAAATAGATTATAAAAGCTTTCATGCATTAAATATAAAAACAGAAAATTTTAAATAGTTTATTACAAAAAAAAACCAACATGGTCTTGTATTTTATGCGTTTTGTCCATTTATGTTATTTTTTTCATAAAAGTTCTCAAGTTAATTTTTTCTTTTTGGTTTAGTGAAATTTGGATATTAGAATCCGCTTATATTTAGTAAATCGAGGTTTTAAAAACTGAAAAACCGATACCCATTCACAAATCTAGTAAAGTCGATACCTATTCACAAATCTAACAAAACTGAAAAGAAAACACTCATCTTTTTCTATCAAAAATACCCAAAATCGTTGAAATCAATATCGAGTCACAAATCTTACAAAACTTTTTTAAAAAATACATTGATATTGGCTAAAAATCCAATAATTATTATATATTAACATTAATCTGTGATGAAATAAAATATGAAACAACAATAATTATTATTATAATAACAAATCAATTGTTCGTAATATATAAAATACACATAAATATAAACAATGTTGTAGAAGTCGCTAGGCGGTAGTCGGTCGGCCGACATGGGACTAACGATTAAATTGATGTAAATTTTTAGTCGGATTGAAATTTTTAGTATGTAAATTTCAGAATTATACATACAACATATTTATAAATATTCAAATATAATTATATTATACATAACACCTAAAAATATCTTTAATATCACAACCATATTTGTTAAAAACTTCAAATACTTCAAACATAGAGCTTCGTTCATTGATGTTATTATTAGATTGATGATCCCTAATTGTTTTGACCATATTGTTCAAAGATACGAGCACATAAATAAGGCACAACAGCGAGAGAGAAGAGAGAGATCAATCGACAGCCTTCTTGCAAGAGAGAGATGAATGACGGGTTGAGTTTGTTTGCATATAGATTTTACCCTAATTTAAATGGGCTCTCTTTTGGGTCCTTTCTTTTTTATTTCAACATCTTTTCATAAAAAAAAATTGTTGACCAACTTCGACTTCGAGACCGCCTAGGGCCGACTAGGCTGATTTTTGATCGATTCCACCTAGACAAGCCGATTATATGAAAATCGTAGCATTGAGTGGCCGATTTTTACAACCTGAATATAAATGATTTATATACTTAAAATTAATAAAATTGATTAATATATACTTAAAATTAAACAAAATTAATAAAAGTTGATTAATATGATAAGTTAAAAAATAATGATGCTATTAGAAATGTAAAGAAATAATAAAGGAAAATTTTTAATAAAACAAAAGTTATTAAATTACATTACGTAATTAATTGCAAACTTTTGGGAACAACTCAAAAGAATAAAAATGTCATTTTAAAAAGTTTAATTGTTGCATAACGGATGAGGAACCAAAAACAAAAGTAAACCGTTAAGTCAGACACAATTTATGCAGCTTTGAAAGTTTCGTATGCAATTTTTAAAGTTAAGAGACCGTTTTTATAATTTTAGACAAACCACATGCACCATTTCTGTAATTTACTCGATAAAATATCACAAGACACTCATTTTAACAGAATAGTTAAACAAATGTATATATAAAGAGATGGAATATATTTCATAAATGTGAATGTGAACTACAAACTATCCTAACAACTATTCAACTGTAATCAAACAACCAACTTTTCATAAATGGCTGCTTTTAAGTTTTACAATATAACCTTATCTGTCTATGAGATAAAATGGATAACATGAAAAATAAACATGAGCTATATATACAAAGACCACCAGCTAGCTAATATAAAGTATATAACAATAAAGGTAAATGATATGAAATATATATAAGCATGAGGGGATTAAGTTTTCAAAGAATCACATATTAAAGTTGCATTTTCAAATAAGTATCAATTAAGAAAACCACCCCTCCAGGCAGAGTTAGACCCTGTTTGTTTACCTCTTAATGGAACCATTAAGAAGTGATTTTACCTTTAAGTGGCTACTTAATGATTTCATTAAGAAGTAAACAAACAACTTCTTAGTGAGCCGTGTAATAGGCGACCATTTCACGCGGTTCGGGGGGAAACAAAAGTTTTGGAAGCGTGACGGGTAAATGAAAGCCCTCAAAAGGTAGGTTACCCTTTTTTTTGGCAATTATTTACGCAGACAACGTATCTGCTCTTTGGTTGATTACTAACCAATGCAATGTTAAAAGAAGAAAAAGGAATACTATGACAGATTTACTTTACCAGTAACTCACATAACTCAGTTCTGATGAGCTACACATAACTTTTAAAAGTTGGATTCAATAGAATTTTATGTCCCTAAACATGCGTTATGACATCAGGTTTTCAACCTTTAGTAAGATCCACTCGAGCTTGTGAATCTGAATCCTTGCAAGGCTGTTAATCCAAAACCAACAGCATTTTGATTTAAAGGTGCGGTTATCCATCAGGGAACTAGTTTTGTGTTTATGATGGTTTTGTATGTGATACATTCCTAAGTTGGAGTTCAACCATCTACTGGGCTAAATCTTATTCATTCACCTAGGTTTGCTGGGTTTGCTTGCTTGTTTCAAGTCGGGTTCTTTCTTCATCTTCACGATTAAGTCCATAGACCTTTTTTCCAACTGTTTAAGTCCCTCAACATTTTTCCCCTTATTCAAAACTATATATATGACTTGTTTAACATGTCATCCACCAATAAATGATGCAGGGAATTAAACGGTAAAAAAGAAAGTCCTGTGACTTACACGCAAAAATGGAGAAAGGCAGTTGGTTTTTTCCAATATCAGATCATTCAATGAACTAATTGCTTTATTGGTGTAACAGGTAGCAGGTCAAAAATATACAATTTTGAATAAGACAAAAAAACTCTATAGACTTGAACAGTCGGAAAAAAAAAAAGTTAAGGGACTTGATTACGAAAACGGATTGGTTTTTTTTTCCATATTAACCCTTCCAAGTAATGCAACTTTATACACATTTAGTAGCATGTCTAAGTTCTAACTATTGCACAGAAGCATGTAGGGACAAAGCACATTTCTTACTGTATTGTTATGAAAATCAAAGAAATAGTGTACGTATTATACAAGAAACTCTTTCATTAAAGATACCAGCAATTGTGTACGCTAACTGCCTAAAAATTGTTTATGGGTATACGTTGGATGAAGGAATGGATCGATCTTATATGCTTCTACAAGTTTAAGTGAACTAACAACAGTTTACACCAACCACTAACATACAATGAAGAACATATAAAAATAATTTTACTTTTTAAAACATACCTCTTATTTTGCTTCCTCTGATTTATCATATTCACTGCTTTCAGTACCACTTTTTTGCAATTCAAGCAGTTGCTGTGTTTCTTCTTCTTGGTTCTCCACTTGTTTCACATCAGAAGGCTTGGGCTTCTTGATGGTGGACTGCTGGTACATGACCCCACCAAACATACAAATCAAAAGCCCGATTGTTCCGATTAACGACGAGTGTTTGTCCCAAATCATCAAATTGATTACCACGGTTAACAGCTTGTTCACAATGCCAAGCACCGTGAAACCAGTAGCAGATATAGCCCTACGACAAGAGAATCCAAAGAACGAAATCGCCAAACCAAACAAGCATGATAATCCCACAGGTAAAATCACCTCAAACGAATACCAATCCGACTCATCTCTGATTTCATGTTTTATCTTCTTAAGCTCTCCCATGATTAACAGCTCTAATGGAAAAAGTAACAAAGCTTCGAGATTGTTGTACAACACGAGACCCCAAGTGTTCAACCCAATTGTCATTACCACATGCTTGATGTAAACAAAATCGATAGACATGCTTATTAGGTAGGCCAAAGCCCAACTATACGCCATGAACGTAAACTGGTAATCTGTAATGACGTAGAGCACGCTACCACCAAATATTGTGGCAAGTGAAAGCCACGTCTTTAGTGAAGGCCAAGGTTGGTGCAGGTAGAGGGTCTCTCCTATGGCAACAAAAATGGGGACTGCTGATCGAAACACAATAAACGTGTCCACATTTGCATGGAGTAAGAGCTCGCTGTTTGTGAAGAGGGATAGATAGAATATAACCGCTGCCGGAAGGAAACGCCACATTGTCAATACATCTAAATGATCATGTTCTAGAAGTTTGAAGCACCCCAAGAGGAGGACACCAGCAGCACTGGTGAAATATTGTAAAGCAGTCAAGGCTCCAGGGTAAGGGAATTTCATGACAGCCCATTTATTGATGATGGAAAGTAGTGAGGCTGCTAAGCAGTATCCAGCAGCTATACCATATACCGAAACTTGCTGGAGCAAACCACTATACCATTCTGATTTTGTTTCGGATTCAATGACAGAAGAAGGGGGAGCCGAATTTTTTTGCGGATTTTCGACGTCATTGGACATCTAACTCTGCAAGGAGAGGATAAAAGTTATGTGACATTATTCAACCCTACCCCAAAATACAGTCCCTAACCATCGCATCAAAATTCAGAGTATTTGCATTCACGTTTTATTGGAATAAAAGGTCCCTATCCTACATCTTTAACAATACTGTTCTTACTGCTAATCTTTGAAAGTGAACTACTTATTGAACAAAGTATAAAAAAATTATATTGGTGTCTAGTGCCACTAATTATTTACGGCAAACTCCTTGCTAAAGAGCCATCTGAACAAGTTCCAAATGTCATAACATAGATGTAAATAATACACATCAAGAGAACATATCATCACTAAAAAATTAGTGATGATAAATTCATTACAGCTATACGCACCAACAAATTCCTGTACAAATCAAAGCTGAAAGGAAACTGATTTCTCTCTTTTTCTAATATAATTTCAGATTTATGTGGTTCTGAGTTATTAGACATAGCTTATAGAGTAGAAGGACTAGAATGTAATTACTCTAAAGTAGATAGTAATCATTGTAATTAGTTTCTCTATTTATACTTGCATTGTAATCAGTGTTTCACACATCAATATACATTAGATTACAAAGTCTATTGTGGTATCAGAGCCTGGGAATACAACCCTAGGTCTCACCCTCAAAAACCCTAGCCGCCTCCCCTCTAAAACCCTAGGCGCCTCCTGCTCTTCTTGCGGCTGCCCCTGCCTGCGCCGCCTACCCCTGCTGCTGCTCAACCATCGCAGAACACTGCTACTGTGCTTCCTCCCTGCCACCGCTGCTGCCCACTGCCCTCTGCCACCGCCGCTGCCCAGTCTCTATTCTGCCGCTCATCTTCTGCTGCTGCTGCCAACTTGCTGCTGCCGCCAACAACAGTAGACATAGCTGTTGCCCCTTCTCTTTCTGCTGCTGACATCGCTGCTGCTGCCGCCACCCTGCTGCTGCCGCCACCCTGCTCCTGCCGCTGACAATAGCTGCTGCTGCTGCCGCCTACAATGGCTGATATTACAGCCCTCACCTCGGCCGAGAAAACTAGCCATAACTCACACAAGTTTGCCTTTACTCTCTCTCCAACCAATTATGGTTATTGGAAAACTATGCTTCACCCGTTTCTTGTTACAAACAACCTGTTTGGATACGTGGATCTGCCCGCCTCCGACTATTACCTCTTCGTCTAACAAAGATGGTACCACAGTACCACTGCCACAATTAAACCCCAGTTACACAGCCTGGATCTCCAATGACGCTCATGTACGTATGCTTATTATTTCCACCATCTCTGAGGCCTCTTTTCAGCATGTTCAAGGCACCACCTCTCGCGATTTGTGGTTGTCTCTTGAACGTGCATATGCCCCACACACTTCATCTCGGGAATACACCCTTAAAAACCAACTGCTCAAGCTTCAGATGCAACCTGATGAAACTGCTACAGCCTATTTGACTAGGGCTCAGGAATATTCTACCGCTCTCGCCAACATTGGTGAACCGCCAAAAGAAAAAGATCTAGTTTACGTGGTTATTTCAGGTCTTCGAGACGAATACAATGGTTTGAAGTCATCCCTTATTGGACGCCAGTCTCCAATTACTTTTGCTGAACTTTTTGCGCTGCTGTCAGATCATGATTACATGATTCAGAAACCTGCTCCAGTCATACCACCCTCTCAGGCCTTCCTGTCTACTACTGCCGGTACTGGTAATATTCGCACCTCATCTACTTCTGGCACTACTCCATCTCCTGATCAGCTCCAAGCTCTTCAGCATGCTCTCTCTCAGCTCGGTCTTCAGGTACAACCTATTGTTACTCCTATTGCACAGGCTAACTATACTCACAGGTCTGGTAATTATCGTGGTCGTGGACGTGGAAATAGCCGTGGCCGTGGGAACTACAACACTAACCGCAGTCAAACAGGCGGTAATCGGGATCAATTTCCGTGGGCCTCTACTCAAAACACTGTGTTTGGAACTTGCAACAGGTGTGGCATTGGCCACATTCCCTCTCAGTGCCCGAATCGTGATCCCTCTACTATTCGGTCTCGGCAGCCTCCGTCAGCTAACTTTACAGATCTGCGCTCCAACATGTCCACCTCTTGGATTCCAGATACAGGTTCCAATCACCATGTTTCACCAGATCTATCTAGTTTCGATCACTCTGAGGCATACTCCGGCACTGATAATCTTCATGTTGGCAATGGTGAGGGCTTACCCATCCTTCATATAGGTTCCACCAAATATTACTCTCCTAACAAAACTTTTAGCCTTAAAAACATTCTCCATGTGCCTGATATTAAACAAAACTTACTTTCTGTTCAACAATTTTGTCTTGATAATGATGTGTTTTTTGAATTTCACTCCACTTTCTTTGTTGTGAAGGACAAGTCTACACACACCATCCTCCTCACTGGTCCAAGTAACGGTGGCCTCTACTCCTTTCATCTCCCTACGAATCAACCTATCCCCAAGGTCGGATTCTCCACTACCCGTGCTTCCTCCACTATCTGGCATCACCGACTCGGCCATCCTCATCAACAACTGTTTCTTTCTATGGTTTCTAAGTATAGTTTACCTTTAAATAATGAGTCTTCTAGTAGTTCTTTTTGTAATTCTTGTTCTGTTGGGAAATCCTCTAAGCTACATTTGTTACCTTCTATTTATAAAAGTTCGAGTGTTTTGGAGTTAGTTTTTTGTGATGTTTGGGGCCCCGCTCCTGTTACCTCATTTGATGGTCACACTTACTTTCTATTATGTGTTGATCATTACTCACGTTTCATGTGGATTTTTCCGTTAAAACACAAGTCTGATGTGTATGCTACTTTTAAAAGTTTCATTGTCATGGTTGAACGTCAATTCCAAACAAAACTAAAAACTGTTCAAACCGATTGGGGAGGGGAGTTTCGGAATCTCTCTCAATTCTTCTCCTCTCTCGGCATCCTTCATCGTCTCTCGTGTCCTCATACCAGTGAGCAAAATGGTTTTGTTGAACGACGTCATCGACATGTTGTTGAAACCGGCCTTACCTTACTAGCCCCCTCTAATGTTCCTCAACGTTTCTGGCATTTTGCCTTTGATACAGCTGTCTATCTCATCAATCGCATGCCGTCTAGAACAAACTCCAATATCTCGCCTTTTGAATTTTTATTCAAACGTCCCCCAGATTTTTCCTTTCTTCGAGTCTTTGGGTGTCAGTGTTTTCCCCATCTCCGTCCATACAACAAACACAAAATGGACTTCCGCTCTACTCCGTGTGTTTTCCTTGGCTACAGTCCAATCCACCATGGCTACCGTTGCCTGGACCCACAGTCTGAGCGCCTTTACATAGCTCGACATGTTCGTTTCAATGAACATCTTTTTCCCTTTCACCAACCTTCCACCCCTCCTTCACCATCTACCTCAGACCCATACATCTCATCCTATCCCCAACCTGACCCCGCTCCCTTCACTTCTCCCACTACTGATACACCTACCGATACACCTACCACTACATCTCCCGATACACCTATCCCCACCCCTTCCTCTACTACTACACCTATCTCCACTCCTCCCGCTACTGATACACCTACACCCACTCCTCTTCGCACATATCATCGTCGCTCTACTACTACCCAACCATCCCACCCTTCTACTGATACTCATCACCCTTCTCCTACTCCACAACCCACTACCACTGCCCCCTCCCGTCCTCGGCCACCTAATCTACGTCCCAATCCTAAACAAACCAAACCTCACAATATCTCTTCATTCCACACCACCTAAACAAACACCGAACCACCTTTCTTCTCCATTGCCAACAAGGATCCTCAGTGGCGTCGTGCTATGTCCGACGAGTATTCGGCTCTACTTAGAAATGGTACTTGGTCTTTGGTTCCTCCTGTTCCTGGTGCTAATGTAGTTGATTGCAAATGGGTCTATAAATTGAAACGTGACCCAACTGGCGCGATACAGCGCTATAAGGCTCGACTTGTTGCTAAAGGTTACAGTCAGGAAGAAGGTGTGGATTATATTGAGACATTCAGTCCAGTGGTGAAATCCACTACTATCCGGGTTGTTTTATCTCTGGCCGTCACACAGAATTGGCCCCTCCGACAGCTTGATGTGCAGAATGCCTTTCTTCACGGTGATCTCACCGAAACAGTATACATGACTCAACCCTCCGGTTTTGTGGATCCTACTAAACCTAATCATGTGTGTCTCCTTCACAAAGCTTTATATGGGTTAAAACAGGCTCCTCGAGCATGGTTTCATCGCCTCTCTTCAGCTCTTCAGGCTCTTGGTTTTCGAGGCTCACGGACTGACCCATCACTGTTTATCTATTCTCACCAAGGCACGCTTTTATACATGTTGGTCTATGTGGATGACATTATTCTCACAGGCAACAATTCTCAGCCCATTGATACTGTTGTTCGCCGTCTTAGTCAGAGTTTTCCTCTTCAGGATATGGGTCCTCTTTCGTACTTTCTTGGTGTTGAGGTTATTCGCGACAGCCCAGACTTGATTCTCTCACAGAAAAAGTATATTCTGGAGCTCCTACAGCGTGCAGGTCTATCAAATGCAAAACCGGTTCCGTCTCCCATGACTACTAATGCGCATCTTGCTCTCGGTGACAGTGCGCCCTTCACGGATCCAATTAAGTATCGTCAAATTGTGGGGGCCCTTCAGTATGTCACCCTTTCTCGTCCAGATATTGCTTATGCTGTTAACAAGGTTTGTCAGTTCATGCACTCTCCAACAGACAATCAGTGGTCCGCAGTCAAGCGCATACTTCGTTATTTGTTAGGTACCGTTGAGTATGGTTTACGACTTGAATGCAAGTCTGGTATGCTTCTTCATGCATATTCTGACTCTACTTTCACCACACTGACTGGATTCTCCGCTGCTGACTGGGCTGGTTGTCCCGATGATCGTCGATCCACGGGGGGATATGCTATCTATCTCGGGTCAAACCTTGTATCATGGTCTGCACGTAAACAAAAGACTGTTTCTCGCTCCTCTACGGAATCTGAATACAAGGCTCTTGCTGACACTGTTGCTGAACTTACTTGGCTTCAGGCCTTACTATGTGAGCTTCATGTTCCCCTTCAGACAGTACCTACTCTATGGTGTGATAATGTTGGTGCTATATACCTTTCTGCTAATCCTGTTTTCCATGCCCGAACAAAGCATGTTGAAATCGACTTCCACTTTGTCAGAGAAAAGGTTGCCCGGCGACAGCTCTCCATACGGTTCATATCTACAGATGATCAAATTGCTGATGTCTTCACAAAGCCACTCTCGTCTACACGCTTTCTCCTTCTTAGATCCAAGCTACAGGTCGTTCCCCGGCCTTAGCTTGCGGGGGGATATTAGACATAGCTTATAGAGTAGAAGGACTAGAATGTAATTACTCTAAAGTAGATAGTAATCATTGTAATTAGTTTCTCTATTTATACTTGCATTGTAATCAGTGTTTCACACATCAATATACATTAGATTACAAAGTCTATTGTAAGTCAAGAGTATCATACTTAGGAAAGCTACGAGACTAATAAATAAGATGCATTAACTACTTTGACATTGTATTAGTATTATGCTAGAAAAATTATACAGCAAGTAAATTGCTATGAGCAACAATTTCATACAAATGCAGCACTCATGTACTTCTCCTGACAAAGTTAATCCATTGAGTCTGTATAATTGAATACAGCTTTATACTCATTTGATCTCTGATGGAAGATTTAAACATATCTGTAGATTGCATGAGAGATACTAAGACTACTGAGCAACGCCTACCTGAACATATCTGGCAGACTGTGTGAGGGAATTCGGAGGGTGAAAAAAAAGCACTCAAAAGGGAAGAAAAGAACAGATCGACAATATTGAAACAATGAACAGATCAAAACTAAATCCTATACCCATGGGACCCTTTGTCAGAGTCTCAGGGACGGTTCTTTTTCACCGTCCCAACCCGGTAAGTTTTCATTAGTATTTATATTACAGTTTTATTTGTTTTTAGTATAGACTGTAGAAATTTTTTCTCCTCTACAATTCTTTGATTTTTTTTTTCCACTCTGAAGACTAGAGTCCAGAGTCCAATATCTTTCCATGTCCCCTTTTTCCCACTTCCCGTTTCCAGCTCGACTCTTTGCCTCTCTTTCTCTCTTCTCAGGACCTCTGACCAGTCACCCCTGCACCAGTCAACAGTGGCAGATCTCGAATACTTTTTATAAGGGTCAGTTTTTCACAATTTTATGAGCTTTCATGCCTGGTAACTTGGTTCAGTTTCTGAGATTTTCAAGAGTCGATAATCTGGGTCGGTTCACCTTTCTAGAATAGCAAAAGAATAACTAAAAGCTACAATGTCATTACTCATTACAGTCCATAGGAAATAACATTCTACAATTGTCGTCTATGAGTTTTCATATATTGTTTATGGGTTTCTACGTCACCATCTGAAACATTGACAAGTAATTCTTTTCCTATAAATGCAAATACAACAATCAGTCAAAAATTCTGCGCAAATCCACTTTCACAAGATTCATTGGAGAAAAACATAGCTCAACAATACAAAAATTATATAAGAATCCAATAATCACAATTTACAATAAAACATAAAGTCTAAATTATCATAAGCATCATTAAACAAGTTAACATTTAAGAGTAACACTAATTATGCAAATGATCGATAAATCCTAGTCCCTAAATCAACAAATAACTTGAATAACATAAAAAATTTCATATAAGAATATGTCAAATTGTCAATAACATTAGACTAATATACTTATAACTTATAAACTACTGAAATAGAAACACAAACAGAGAAACTAAGAAATCATAAACTTACAAATTAAACTTTACACTCTAGAGAGAAAGTGAGAGACCGAGAGGCGAGAGTGCGAGACAAGGGACGAGTCCACCGGCGCTGTCGCGTGTCGGTGTAGCTGACGCCGAGCTGTCGGCGACCAATGCGCTGACTGTGGTGTACTCGTGAGTGTGGCTGAAGAGATCTCAGATCCGTTTCTGCCTTTTGCCTTCAGCGCTCCCGATTCTCTATTGATGGACTGAAGAGAAGAGAACCGTGAAGGAGACGGAACAGCCGCCGCTGAGCAACACCGAGGGACGAGGGTACACTGTGAAGGAGACGGAGCGCCGACCGGTGACAGGCGTGAACTCTCGGCACTCGTCGGCTGCTGCCCACCGGTGCAAAAGGGAGAAGACGGAAGTGGAACCGTGGAAGGAGGGGGTGAGCGGTAGGCTGGTAGCGGCGACGGCGTGACTGCGTGAGGTTGAGGAGTGAGGAAGAGCAGGAGGCACGATTGGATATTTGGAAAGAGGCAATGAGCAGGAGGCAAAACTAAGTCAAAGTGAAAAACAAATCCTAGACCTTATTGGGCTATTGGCTTATTATCAGACAGAAACAAAACAATATTCATTTGGAAAATAGAAAATACAAAATATTTTTAAAATTAAAATTAATTATTAATTTCGGTTCGGTTTCAGTGTTTCGGTTCGGTTTTGAGACACAATCCTAACCCAAACCATTTGAAACGGTTTTTTCGGTTTTCGGTTTTTCGGTTTTCGGTTTTTTGGGTTCGGTTTTTCGGTTTCCGGTTCGGTTTCTGCTCACCCCTAGTTGTTTATTTGATGTAGTTCAATTTAAGTTGCATGTAGTTATTACTTGTTAGTTTGTTACTAAAAAACAAACTTAGTGTTTAATTTTCTATATATGTATCAATGTATGGACTTATGTATATTTTAGAAATCTTACTATATTAGTTGTGTATTTGATTAGTTTCATTAATATGAATCTTAGTTACTTAGAAATCTTAGATATCTTAGTTATGTATTTAATTATTTGTATTTATTAACATCTAATGATCTACGTATGTTATGTAGATGGAAGCAACTCAATCAAGTGACCCAATGGAACATGAAAAACAATCAAAGCATGGTGATGAGGCAGAAAGCAGAAACATAATTGATGAACCAGTTGTTGATATAAAAGACGAAAATGATGAGGATCAGGATGGCAAGAAGAGTGGAAGACGTTCATTTGTATGGGACCATTTCACTTACGTCAAGGGTGCAACCGTAGTGAAGTGTCCATATTGTAAGAAGTCAATGGCTGCTAATACAAAAAAAAAAAATGGTACAAGCGCATTGAAGAGTCATTTGGAAAAGTATTGCAAGACATCACCCATTTACAAAAAAGATGATTCCAAGAAGCAAACCACGTTGAATTTCAAACCCCCAAAAACAGAAGGCGGTGATAGTACTTTGACTTCTCATTCGTTTAGCCAAGAACAATGTAGAAAGTCATTAGCATGCATGTGTATAATGGACAACAGACCTTTTAGTGTGGTCGATGACGAGGGTTTTAGACAATATACATGGGATTTGAATCCTTTGTTTAAAATCCCATCGAGGTGGACTGTGGCTAGGGATTGCATGGCGATATACAAAGAAGAGACAAAGAAGTTGAAGAATGTCTTGAAAAACCAAACGGTGTCGCTTACTACTGACACTTGGACTTCTGTTCAGAATTTTAATTATATGTGTCTTACGGCACATTGGATAGATGATGATTGGGTTTTAAGAAAAAAGATATTAAATTTTTGTCCTATATCAAATCACAGAGGCGAGACGATCGGTAGATTGGTGTATAAATGCTTACAACATTGGGGGATTGAACGAGTTTTTACGGTAACTGTGGACAATGCATCATCTAATGATGGAGCAATTAGAGTTTTATCTACCATGCTTAAGGGACCACATGCTTACCTAGATTGTAAGTACTTGCATTTACGATGTTGTGCACACATCATTAACCTTGTCGTAAGAGATGGACTCGAAGAACAGTTTGAATCCATTTCAAAGATTCGTAATGCTGTTAGGTATGTTAGATCATCTCCTGCTAGGTATGCGAGTTTTAAAGATTGTGTTGAGAGGGTTAAGATTGAATGCCAAAGAAAGCCATGTTTGGATGTGGAAACAAGGTGGAATTCTACATACATGATGTTAGAAATTGCAGAAAAGTATGCAGATGCGTTTGATAGGTATATATGTTGATTACAATTTCAAGTCTTGTTTTGTTTAAATACTAATTTTGTTTAAATACTACTAACGTGTTATATATATAGGATGCAAATGGTTGATTACAATTTCAAGTCTTATTTTCGTGGTGATGTGGAAGATGATGGTGAAAGTACTAGAAAAAGAAGGAAAAATGACAAAGTTTTGGGGGCTCCATCCGAAGATGATTGGGAGATTGCAAGGTATATTACTTTTCTAAACATTCGTATGATATATACTTGTCATTGAAATATAATATGCTTATTACTTCTACGTGTTTTGTGCTTGTCCATAGATCTTTTATTGAGTACTTGAGAATCTTTTATGATGTCACGAAGAAGATTTCTGGTTCCAAGTATGTGACATCATCACTTTTTTTTAGCGAACTTGTGACAATGCAAGCTAGCATTTCCAAAATGTGTCTGAATGTTGATGAAAAAAAGAAAAAAATGGCATTGTCAATGAAAGCAAAGTATGACAAATATTGGAATAATATTGACAGTGTCAATTTCTTGCTATACGTTGCTGTGGTTTTGGATCCATACAATAAGATGTGTTATCTGGAGTTTTGTTTGGATAAGATTTATGGTTTGACATCCTCAAAAACAAAGGAGATCTTAGATCGTGTGATGAAAACATTAGAGGACTTGTATAACCACTATAAAGAGAAGGCTGAGAAGGAAATTTCAAGAAAGAAAAAGGGTACCGGCATTTCTACTTCTGTTGCTGACGTGTCTCACAATGCCTCTCAAGTAGATTTAACAGATGAATTTAAGCAGTTTAAGGCAACACGTGGCCATGGAGTTAACAAGTCAGAAGTAGAGGGATATTTGAATGGTGATATGGAGGAGAGGACTTCAACATTTGATATCCTAACATGGTGGAAAATTCATTCAGATAAGTTCCCTATACTTTCTCAGATTGCTAGGCATATCTTAGCAATGCCTATCTCCACTGTCGCATCGGAGTCGGCATTTAGTACTGGTGGTCGGGTGATTGATCCATTTAGAAGTTCTCTGACTCCAGTGACTGCTGAAGCTTTAATTTGCACGCAAGATTGGCTACGCTCCACCAAGACAGATATTGAGCTTCAACACATGCCTATTAGTGAAATAGCGGAGTTGCACGAGCAATTGGAAAAGATAGAACTTGGTAATGATTTTATGATATTAATTCACTTAAATCTATTATATATTTAATTGTTTATGCCTTAATTTATTTTTTATTTGTAGATGAATTTTCAACCGGGCAAAGCATATCCGACTCTTGCATGGGTGAGGATTGAGGATTGATAAGTAAGCTTTATCATCTATTTTCAATGTAAAAATTATGTCAATATCTATTTTCAAGCTTTATCATCCATTAACATTTTTTTAAGTATAAGCCAAATAGTATACAAATATGTTTTTATTTTTTTTTTGTTGTAGATTAAGAAGACCGGGAGTTTTGCGTGTTTATTGGAAACTTGAATAGCGTGATCAAAGTTTTATGTTACTTGTAGTCTCGTAATCGGTTTGTATGGAACAATTGAACGACAATATTGTGTTTTGTGATGTAATGTTTTTTAGTTTTTTACTTTGTTGGTATGAACTTTGGAATTTAGAATGACGTGTTTGAAAATTAAGATTGTTTATTAAATCATAGCTAGTTATTATTATTAGTTTGTTACTTTGTTATAAAACTTATCTTTAGGTCACTAGTCACGACGGTCTCGCAATTGACATTATGCAACGGAATTGAGATTGCTCATCAACCACTTATCTAGTTAAGTACACTTTTTACTTTGATATAGCTCTTGATGTATGTATGTGTGTGTCTATATATATATATATATATATATATATATATATATATATATATATATATATATATATATATATATATATATATATATATACATGCATATTTATTTATTTACTTTTTACATGATAGTGCAAGACTGCAAGAAGCCAAGAAGCGAAGAGTACAAGCAACACATCATTACAACTTACACGTTTGTTATCTTCATATTCAGGTATCTATTATTCAACTTTATATAAAATTGCTAAGTTGATAGTAGGTATTGATATTCTAGTAAATTATTAAGTATTATGTTTCTAAATAAGTTGCTAGTTATTAGTAATTATAAATGAAAACTACTAAATAGTCTAAATAAGTAAATAGTAAATACTAGTTAAAATAACCATTTTAAGATAAAAAAAAATCAACCCAAATAAATGGGTTTAACCCAAAAACCGATCCGAAACCATGTAAACCGAAAACCCATAAACCATGGGTTCAACCCGAAAAACTGAGAAACCAATCTGGGAAACCGAAAATCCGAAACCGGAAGAAACCGAAACCAAATGGTTTCTAAAACCCAAAAACCGAAAAAAACGGTTTGGGTTCGGTTTGGGCCTGAAACCGACTCATGCTCACCCCTACATCACACAAGCATGGAGCTTCAAACTGGCCCAAGAACAAGAGCCCAATCCAACTCCGTTCTTTATAATTTTTGAAAGTTTCAAATTGGTAACAAATTATTAGGTTAGTTTTATTTTATTTTATATATATGTGAAGTTTATATAAGTTTATTAGAATATCAGTGTCAAATTTGAAAAATCATTTTGGACAATTTTTTAATTATATGTATAACATAAAAAAAAAATTATCGTGGTTGCATCACCTATATCTCTAATTCTTCAGTTCACCCTACCTCTCGCCTCATCGACAACCACCACTGCAGTGATTGTCATGTTGTTACACAAACACAAATATCTAGTTATTTTCTGTTTCATTCCTTTTTGTGTGATAAGATATATGGTGTAGATCGTGGGTGAGGATCGAACAGTTTAGGAGAGGTTTAAAAGATGAAAGTATTCGACGTAAAAAAGTAACATACAAAATGTTGATCAATAAGTGGAAAGAAAAAGAACTATTACTTTTTTAAACGGCAAACAACTAATCTACTCCTACTACTACGCTACTCCTTTGCCCCAAAGTGGAGACTTCAGAACTTACTTTCTCCACCTAGATTTCAACTTGCCTCCAACGAGAATCAAACCCGTGACCTCTCATTTATATATCACTATCATACCAAATGGGCTAAACACCACTTGTGGATTAAATCATGTATTTAATTAGTCATTTAGTTAAAATAAGAGATAATTGCGTAAAAACCCCCCCAACTTGTCAGTTTTTTGTGATTAAAACCTCAAATCATTTTTCATTGCATAGAAAACCCTGAACTAACTAAAAATCGATAATCAAGGTTTTATCAATGGGTAACCGGTTGAAACCAATTATTAATCCTACGTGGACCGGTAAATAACCTACGTGGAATAAATTTTAATTGTTGAAACCAGTTGTCAAGTATTACACATCATTTAAACCTTCGTTTTCTTTTTAAAGTTTATGTAATCTAGGGTTTAAAGTCTAATTGTGATTTGTCATTTGTTAAAGTCATACAAATGTATGCTACTAGACTGAAATTATCGATATGACTAATGTAGTTCTTTTTTTACCTGGATGATACTCGTACTTCGATTTAATTGTAGATATGGTACATTTGGTGACTGAAATTATCGATAATTTCGGTAAATTAACATACATTTGTATTACTAATGTAATTGTCACGTCATAAAAAATATGTCATGTCGTCGTTTGAATAAGAAAAACCGCCATGTCAGCATAGTTACCGGTCATACGTACCACATCGACAGGTCACCTTTGAGTACAATTACCATCCAGTTAAAAGAAAAAGTAAATTAGTCATATCGATGATTTTAGTAAAGTAACATACATTTGTATGACTTTAACCCTTTCTTTAATTTTAAGTTGTTAATAATTTTTTCAAAAAAAAAAAAAGTTAACGGAAAGTGGTAGTAACGACGATCCATCTTCAAAATTGGTAGTAGAAACGACCCAACCAAAATATTATTGTGTTGACCCAACCCAACTAAAATAATCATTTTAAATTTTGAATCGTGAACGCGACGAAAATTTATGCTACGGGTCCTTTCGGTGGCTGGGTCCGCCACTAGAATTCCGTCACTAACTTTATATACGATCATAAAGAAAATTTGTTCATGTATAAACATCCATAAATTAAGATGAATAACATAGAGAAATTTGAACAACATGCCATACAATTCTATGATTTTTTCCAAGTTATATAGAAAATTTTGAGGAAAATTTTCAAAAGAAAGTTAAAGGTCATAACATAACATGTAAGAACTTGACTGAGCCCCCTGAGAATAATTGTTGGGTGGTTTTAAGAGATCACTTATTTATAAATAGAGCATAAAAAGTAATCAGAGGACATTTAAAAATATTACTTATATATTATTTATTTAATTTCAAAGTTTATACCCAATCCGTGAATGCTAAGAATACATTTGGTCGTGTCTGCTGTTCTTGGTCGTATTCCAGAGCCACGGATTTTAGGGTTTTTTTTTTTAAATGTGTTTGGTTGAGAAAATCGACAGAAAGAAAAATGAAAACAAATTACATTCGCAGAGAGGTTTTCCCGGTCTTCTAAACTGGAATAAGAAGAAGTCTTTATCAAGTCACTCAGACTCTTAGTGGTGCGGAGGAAGCTATAAAGTTGCTGTCCGAAAAAACCGATAGAAGAAGCTTACCTTCGCTTGCCACAATGACCGGACAGGATAGGAGATCGCCCAACCTTCCAATTTATCTTTCTGAAGCAACTATAACGGATGGGCAACTTCCCGGGGATTTTTTTTTCCCCGCTCCAACTTCGGATTCTTGGAAATCATCCCCGGTTCTATGATTTAAGGTTAGGAGTTTCATTCTTAGCAAGATCCCCAGCTATTGAATCTGTTGTCGTCGGCGGGACACGGGGAGGGAGCGGGCGAAGCGTGTCGTTCGTAATGGAAAGAAAGAGACCACTACTTCGCTTCTTTGTTGGATCACCGGCGCGAACACAGTGGTCTCTGACCAGGACCAGTAACCAATTAGAATTTTGATCTTGACATGTCGGTGAAAACAAATTATTAGTTAGAAGACTTCTATTATTTATATCAAATTCATAATGAATTTTCAAGTTGTATCAATATATAACTTAATATTCAATTCTCTCAACTCTCTAGCAATGATGGATAATTAAATTTATTGTATTTTCATGTTTTATGGTCTAAAAGACCAAATATTTTATTATCATTTCTCGTCTCTTTAAATTTTCCGTATCAGACGCAACGTAAGTATCAAGGCTATTCATTGAGTATAAACTAACATAAAAATGTTATTGGAATATTTTTTTACACCTAATCCTATAACAAAAATCATGGTGTCATGTCAGAAAATTATCAATCTATAAATAATACTCACCTCATCACAAAATAAGTATCAATTTTTCTCTTTTAGTTTCTCTTAAAGTGTGTATTTCTTCATTTCCAATTTAAATGTCCATTTTTTCGATTTTAAATTGTCTTAAATAAGTATATATTTACAAAAACAGAAAAAACATATGATTATAACTTATTAAGTTTCAATAATAACATCACGTTTACAAAGTAATTGTCATTTATCTTGCTTTATCTAAATCTATTTTAATTGTGAATCCAAGTTAAATTCTATTTAATCTGTAAAAATTTAACTTAATCATTCTAATAAATATTTAACTAAAATATAATAAACTTTAAATTTTATAATTATTTTATATATATATATATCTTAAGATACATTAGTTTTAAATGTCTTTTTTGAATCAACACATATGCTACATGAGTTTTTAATTTTTTTATAAGGCAAGTTATCTTTGTGGAGTTGAAATCTGTGACAGTTGAAATAGTAACCATCAACAGTTGTTAGTTCTATACTTTTATACATTATAAACATTAATCTGATTTATTATATATTGTTGCTTTGAAATGATGTTTTAGATATTTGATTGAAATATTCCATATATAAACCATAGGAATTAAGTATGATAAAAATATATTGCAACAAATAAAAAGGCAAACAAATATTAAATTTAAGTACTTTAAAAGAGTAAAATGGAAGGATACATACTTTTTATTTAGTAATATCATCATTTCATTACAAATGAATAAACATCATATTTTTTTAAAATCCTTATGATCTATACATTATTATTCAACAACTATATATAGAAAAGAAAAAAAAATTAAAGACTGAAATAGATGTAAACTAAATATAGTCAGATTATGACAAGAACCTAACTTCAATTCGTCCTCTCACATCCATGATGAAAACACAATGCCAATAGCTATGTAAACACAAACATTACAAAAGTGAGACTTGAAGACGATATCTATTACCCATGTTTCTAATTCAGGAATTAAAAAAAGCTCGTTTCATTAATGCATGATATGTTAATACATACATGGAAAAAAAACATCAAAATCAAACTCAACCACTTTATTTTAACGTAACATATATATATATAATCAGGTTCATCAGTGTACCTATGAGATTCCAGCGTACCCTAATGTGAATGATCATTCACATGTATTTTTTTAATAAACATGTATAAGACAATATTATAAGACTTTTTTTTAAAAGGAGCAATATCATAAATCTTGTGAATGGTAAAATAAATCATGTGAATGGTCATTCACACCATTGACATGGTGTGAAATGACCATTCACATGGATGACTATTCACATAAATATGCATTGAGCATTCACATAATTTTTATGGACGCAGAAAATATGAATGTATGTGAAATTCATATATAATGCGTATAACATTAAATTAAACATGGTTATGAGAAAAAAATTTAAAAAAAGTTTTTTAAGGTTGGTACCTTCGGGTGCACTTGATTTCGAGAGGTACTTTTTTGAATCTGACTATATATATATATATATATATATATATATATATATATATATATATATATATATATATATATATATATATATATATATATATATATTGAGGTTCTATGGGGCACCATATGCATCGGGAACCAAATGGGAACAAAAAATGCATTGCTTGTTTACAAAGGGTGCATTAAGGGCATTTTGGGAATACTTAATAATATATTGTTAAATTATAAGATTTAATTTAATATTTATCATTTATTTAGGAAACTAAATAAAATGATTAACTACATTTTCATAAATCCATCCTCTTTTCTCTCTCTTTCCCTTTCTCTTTCATGGCTAGTCTCTCTCCATCTCTCTTTCTCTCAACCAGTTTTCACGACAATGATGAACACATTGAAGACGTTGATGAACACGTTTAAATTTCAGAGATGCATCACGAAATTAACACGTTTAAATGTCGAAATGCATCACGATTTTGGTGATGCATAATGATGGAACAAATACGATGATGAATATGGTCGAAATGCATCACGATTTTGGTGATGCATAATGATGGAACAAAGACGAGGATGAATATGGTCTAAATGCATCATGTTTGAAATTGAATTGGATGAAAATGCATCGTGTTTGAAGACGAATCCAATAAATTGGATGAATATGCATCATGTTTGTTTAGATTCGGATAGAATATTTTCTGAATTCAAGCATCTTCCGATTTTGCCCTTCCGCGCACGAGAAGTTATGCACCCGTGCACCCATTTTCAAGTTAATTACCCTTTTGCCACTACAATCTGAACCATTAAAATTCAAGATCTAACGGTGCATACAGGTTCTCAAAGTGTACAATGCATACAGGTGCCCCATAGAACCTGACCCTATATATATATATATATTTAGGTTCAAGTGAGTACCACCCATTATGCAGCGCACCAGAGGGTACCACCTTTAAAAGTATTTTTTTTAATTTTTTTTTCATTAACATGTTTTAAATAACATTACACAGATCATATGTGAATTTCACGCAAAACCGAATACTCTAAGTGCATGAAAACACGCATTACATAAATGTGTGTTCACATATATTCAAAAAAACTTTTTTGAATATATGTGAATGTGCATATAAGTGATACGTGATTTCATGCACTTAGAGTGTTCGAAATTTCGTGATATTTATATAGCATCTATGTAATGTTAATTGAAACATGTTTATGAAAAAAATTTCAAAAAAAATAATTTTAAGAGTGGTACTTTCGGGTGCGTTGTGTAATAGGTAGTACTCACCTGAACATATATATATATATATATATATATGTATGTATGTATGTATGTATGTATGTATGTATGTATGTATGTATGTATATATAGACACACACACACAAGTTCACATATATTCAAATTTATGTAAGTGTACGTTCACATAATTTTTAAGGAACTAGGAGATGTGAATGTATGTGAAATTACGTATGATCTTTATAAAGTTAATTAAAACATGTTTATGATAAAAAATTTTAAATTTTTTTTTAAAGGTGGTACCTTCTGGTACGCTGCATAAGGGGTGGTACTCTCTCGAACCATATATATATATATATATATATATATAGTTATGTTTTTTTTTTAACGGCAAACTATATCCTACTTCTACTTCTAAACTACTCCTTTACCACCAAACTTACTTACATCACATAAATTTCAACTTGCCTCCAACGGGGATCGAACCCGTGACCTCTCGCTTATAACTTCACTCTCTTACCGTCAGGCCAAAGGTCGATATATATAGTTATGTGTATGTATGTATGCTTGAATTTGTTTCTTTTTTAGGTACCTAATGATGGAAGCATAGGCGATAGAAGGGCAAAAAGGAAGGAGGAACACAATGGGACTTCAATTCTTTTCTTCCCTTTCACGTTATGTTTTGTTCTCTTCTCATTACCACATGTCCCATGTGGGTGCCCTTTTAAGCTTATGACTTAAAGCATGCATTACCACCTTATCTTCACTTCCAATCTTTATGTTTTATTTTTGGACAAATGACCAAAAATAGTAACAACTTTTGACATTTTTATTATTAATAGTAACATTATTTATTTTTTATCATTAATAGTAACATTATTTATTTTTCTATCAATAATAGTAATGGGTGACCTGCAAACCTGTTTAGCAGGTCACCAACTTTTCATTTATCAATAATAGTAACATCTTTTCAGAACTTTATCAATAATAGTAATTTATCAAATTAAAAACATAATTTTTTTTATTTTATTAAGTTTTCTAATATTTCAAAAACACCAAAATAAACCAAATTTTTATTCCATTTATTTACGGATAGATAATATTCTATTATTTATTCACAACTATATATAGTATTAATGAAAAAAATAATATGAATCATTTCAGTTTTCACTTATTCCAACAAAAAAACTACGAACCATCATTTTCTTAGTTTTTTCGAATAAAATAATACAAATCGTTCCTTTTTTAGTTTTTTCCAATATAAATGGATCATAGTTTTTTATTTAAAAAAATCAAAATGGGTCTCAATATTTTTCATTCATAAAACTATAAACCACAATGAGACATGGTTTTTCCATTCATAGAAAACTAAAAAAATGAATGGGTCGCAATACTTTTTCATTCGTAATACTTTTCATTTGGAATAAAAAAATTACAAATTGAACGGTTTTTAGTAAATTCCGAACAAAATTGATTACAAATCATTCAACTTTTAGCTTTCCTGAATGGAAAACTACGACCCAATCATGTTTTTAAGTTTTTTTTTCAAAAAACTGTAAATCATTTTGAGTTTTCGTACAACATAATTGCAACTCATTTATTTTTGTGTTTTTAACAACGAAAAAACTATTTCTAAACCAATTTCTATAATTTAGCACCTTATAACACAATCAACTCATTTAAATTAGAGGTTTTTACCTTCCCAAGTTAAAAAACTCCACAAGCCAAGATATAGTTGAATTCCAACGCTCAATTCGATCCGTTACGATTTTTTTTTCCTTCTGTTTGCTCTTACAAACACACACATCACTTCTCAATTGTTTTTGGAATGAATGAAAATGAAGCAAAGAGTTAAACGTATTATACATATAAATATATCGTTTATAATGCGGGTTCGACACTGATACCCGACCTGTTATCAATATTTCATAATTAATATCAATATTCCAATTTAATTATGTGGCATCATAATTATTAATAGTCCGCTAGAATTATAATCCGGTGACATGTATACTCGACTCCGACACGTGTTCATTTCACTAATCGCCATACCATTGCCCCAAACAATATTAATAATTTAATCAACCAATAAATTAAATCTACGAAATATTTCTCATTGTAATAGAATATTATCTATCCGTAAATAATTGGAATAAAAATTTGGTTTATTTTGGTGTTTTTGAAATATTAGAAAACTTAATAAAATAAAAAAAATTATGTTTTTAATTTGATATATTACTATTATTGATAAAAATCTGAAAAGATGTTACTATTATTGATAAATGAAAAGTTGGTGACCTGCTAAACAGGTTTGCAGGTCACCCATTACTATTATTGATAGAAAAATAAAAAGTTGTTACTATTAATAATAAAAAATAAATAATGTTACTATTAATGATAAAAATGTCAAAAGTTGTTACTATTTTTGGTCATTTGCCCTTTATTTCTTTACTTAAACTTTTTAATTATATTTTCCACGGCCGTCACGTATAGATATTCTTATCCTACATCGTTTTCATTCTATTATGATCATAACAATCAACATATCTGGAACAAATATGTGTGTGTATAAAATATGGGTCGGGATCAATAAGGTATTATGTTAGACTGGAAAACTGGAGTCCACCAATGTTCGGTTACATGTACAGAATGATAA
>JAANYP010003939.1:0-20000 GCA_020465985.1 Centrapalus pauciflorus | reverse complement strand
TTTAACCTTCATTCTCACACACACACACACACACACACACACACACACATATATATATATATATATATATATATATATATATATATATATATATAGGGGTGGATTCAATGGAAAACCACTATGCACCTGAAAAGTATGGAAACCTATGCATACCGTCTGATTGGGTGCATTTCATGAAAAACGTGGTGGCATGATCGTAAATAATGTGATGCATTACGTGGGATTTTGATGCATCATGCGGGAATTTTGATGCATCACGCGAGATTTTGATGCATCACGCGGGGAATTTGATGCATTTGTGGTGATGCAGTGCGGTTTTCTCTCACTCTCTCTCTCTCTCTATATATATATATATATATATATATATATATATATATAGGGTCAGGTTCTATGGGGCACCTGTATGCATTGTGCACTTTGGGAACCTGTATGCACCGTTGGATCTTGAATTTTAATGGTTCAGATTGTAGTGGCAAAAGGGTAATTAACTTGAAAATGGGTGCGCGGGTGCATAACATCTCACGCCCGGAAGGGCAAAATCGGAAGATGCTTGAATTCAGAAAATATTCATTCCGAACTAAACAAACATGATGCATCTTCATCCAATTTATTGGATTCGTCTTCAAACACGATGCATCTTCATCCAATTTATTGGATTCGTCTTCAAACACGATGCATCTTCATCCAATTCAATTTATAAACATGATGCATTTCGATCGTATTCATCATCTTCTTTGTTCCATCATTATACATCACCAAAATCGTGATGCATTTCGGCCATATTCATCCTCGTCTTTGTTCCATCATTATGCATCACCAAAATCGTGATGCATTTTGACATTTAAACGTGTTAATTTCGTGATGCATCGCTGAAATTTAAACGTGTTCATCAACGTCTTCAATGTGTTCATCATTGTCGTGATGCATTGCTGTTGTGCATTATGTTTGAAACAACCAATACCATATGCTATTGAAGAGAAAGGGAAAGAGAGAAAAAAGAGGATGAATTTATGGGAAGGTGGTTGGTCATTTTATTTAGTTTCCTAAATAAATGATAAATATTAAATTAAATCTTATAATTTAACAATATATTATTAAACATTCCCAAAATGCCTTTAATGCACCCATTGTAAACAAGCAATGCATTTTTGGTTCCCATTTGGTTCCCGATGCATATGGTGTCCCATAGAACGTCAATCTATATATATAGTTCTTTTGGATATGAAATGTGGAAGATCCCAAGAAGGTATATATTTAAACAAAATTACCAAATTGAAAAAATAATTGATGGCTCACAATTATTATGGCAATACGTAGTTGCATATATAAATTATTAGTACAAACTCAAACTCAAATAAGTGGAGTAATAAGGGAGGCTCAATAATGTCTTTAATACATCATACATAATTGAAAAGAGATTATAGCACATGCTTCTTAATTAGTTCTTACCATCACATTTATATGCAGTGGCCTATATGAGCGAGCTCTGTGTGTGTGTATATAACAAGTTCGTGAGCAAAACTATGTGATTTCAGCGTACCCTATTGTGAATAATCATTCATATATATATATATATATATATATATATATATATATATATATATATATATATATATATATATATATATATATATATATATATATATATATATGTGTGTGTGTGTGTGTATTGCATAAACATATATAAGACAATAATTATAATTTTTTTCACGTTCCTTTGTTGTTTTTCTTCTTTATTTCGTTTTTCCACTTGTCTTGCAAACAAGTGAACGTGGTGGATGAGAAGTCAAATTTTTCTTGTAGTTTTGAGGTTTCGTGTACTTACCAAGGAACATTGATAATAAAAAAAAGGTCTCATTAGGCTCATTAAATGAAATTTATAGAAATTGAAATTTTCTTATAGTGTGTTTGGAATTTTGAAATACAAAAAGAATAAACAAGTTTTGTTAAAATTCTATCATAATCACTGGTTGAATGAATTCGTCATTCATAGCTACTCGTGATTGAATTAACATTCTTAATATTTCACAACACATATCCTTAGACAACCTCATACAATATTTCAATCTCAACAAATAAGCATAACATGTACTCTAATTTAAATTCCAAATTTCTTCAGATTTCATTTACGAGCCAAGCGGGCCTAAGGATCCAGAGAAAGCTAGGGAAAATACAGTTCAATACCCTCTGAAGAAAAGTTTCAAAGGTAAAAAAATTACCAGAAAAAAAAAAACATTTAGATTGATAGGTTAAACGGACAATGTGAGATAAAATAACATATGAAAGATTCATAGAGGTAAGGGTGTGTAAAACTCGAGACTAAATTAAACTAGAGCTTAATTTTTTATAAAAGTCAGAAAAAACTAAGTTTGTATTGAAAACATTTGGTTTGGTTCTCGGTTGCAACATTTTTCTTTTATTTGGATTGTTTGGTTTTATTACGGTCTAGTTTTGGACTGTCGTACAACCCGAGGCTTAACCATAGGTTTTGATCAAGCTGAAAACGAAAAAAAGAAACATCTATATATATATATAAAAGTTGAGTCCTAGGTAATAAATGAAAGTACTAATTATTTTGTTTTCCTTTAAAGTTTTTTATTAATATATAAAAAATAAATCTATCTATCTATATATATATATATAAGTTGAGTCCTATGTAATAAATGAGAGTACTTGTTACTTTCTTTTTTTTTTTAATGTTTTTTAATATATAAAATTTGAATCCTATGTAATAAATTGTAGTACTAATTATTTCTTTTTCTTTAAAGTTTTTAATAGATAATATTATTTAAGTCATTTTATAAACAATAATAGTAAACATTTACACTGATTAATTTATTAATTTCAACACTCTAATATCATTTTAAAATTTTAATACCGATTATATTTATTTTAAAGGTTTTAGGCTATTTTACATAGATTGATTACCAGTTAAAATCTATATATCTAAAAAAGTTGAGTTTCTCAAACAATAAAAGTGATGACAAGTCTAATGTAATAAATAAGAAAATCAACGGGTTAATTTAATTTAAGTTTTTAACAACTACTATATAATTATAATTATTAGTTAGTTGTTTTTATAAAAGTTAAGTCTATTATATATAAGTTGATCAGTTCCATACAGTAACATTAGTAAGTATTTTGTTAATTTTCGTGAAATATCTAAAAATAGTTGGTCCATCTTTATTAAATATCTAAAAGTTAAGTCTATTATATATAAGTTGAGTAGTTCCATACAATAAATATGAGTATTATTTATTTGATTTGATATATTTTTGATATAAATTTAATAACTAAATATAGTAAGCATTTTGTTAATTATCATGAAATATCTAAAAATAGTTGGTCCATCTAATTTTAATTAAATATCTACAATAATTATCATATCTATACTATCTATAATTATATATACACTATAGTATAAACGATGTATATAATTACAACTTATAAAACATAGGATACAACATATTAATGCGATATCATTGAATTTGAAAAAGTTTAAGTAACAAAGCTTGATGTACAAGTCATAACAACATATAAATATCATAATAATAATTATTTTATCACTCATTTTATTTAAATATCATTAATCATTTCATAAAATAGTTAGCTAATTATAAAGTTATAAATGATTTATTCATTCTATTATATAAATAAAATGCTTATTTTAATAACAATATTATTATTATTAACTAATTTAATTTCTCACTAATTTATAATTATATAGATTAATTTAAGAGGGTCAATCAATAAGATAATGTCTCTTCAATTGCTTCTATTAAATTTTTTTCGTAACATATGTGACTCTTGAATTGTTTCTTATTACACAATCAATTTCTTATGTTATTATAAACAACATAGTAGGTTCATTCCTAAAAAAATATCATGCTTAAATTCTTACATTTGTAGTTGTTCTTAGCATAAACGCATGATAAAGAAATATGAGATCGAGTAGAACAAGCATCACCATGGCGGTCGTTGATATTGTTCGTCGTATTCCCACACGAGAATTCGTCCAACATTTTATTGCTTATGGGGTATATATTTGTTTCAACTTCACATATATTTCATCAGTTACACACTTTTATATATGTATGTGTTGTTTTTTAGAAGAAGATTTTTGTGACATAGTTTTTATCTTTTTAGGATGATGAAGAAAGGAACACAACGAACATGTCGGTAGTTAAAAATTCACTTCCAATGTATTTTACCATTTATAATTTTTATTTTGGTAAATATTTTCATTAGAATCAATTATGCACTTCCATAGATGCATTTGTTTGTATTTTAACAATTTTTAAAATAATGTTAATGACAATCGTAAAAATATCATTTATATTTCTATGTCTCTTAGATGGTTTTGTTAGACATGATTGTCACTAACTCACTATACATTAATCAAAATTACATATGATATATATGATTAATGGTTTGTTATCAGCGATTTATATTTCAAGAATTCTAATTGTTTTAAAATATCCATTTAAAATGTTTTGTATACAAAATCAATGATAAAATATTTTCTGTTTTACTAAAATATTTCTAATTTACTATATACATAAAATAAAAAGTATCTAATTTCCTACTATCTTAATAATTTAAAAGTTTTAGAGTATATTGAGATTTTATACTTATTATTAACTTAACTGTGTATATGTTACAAAATAATAAAAGTTTGTTTCATAACTTTAATAGTTATTATTCTTTTTTGTAAATTGTAAACTAAATAAGTATAATAAATGATAAGTTAAAATAAATCCATAATCAAGATAATTAAATAAATATAAGTTCATTTAATATATGAATCAATATATTTTATATAACTTCTGCTTGCACATATAAAAGTACATGTATAAAAATCAAACAAGAAAATATAAAATAAAAATTAAATACACATTCCAATAATTACTAAAGCTTCTAATAAATTAAAGAGTTACTAAATTATAATTACGATCAATAAAAAATCAAATTTAGTCCAAAATGAAACATAACTTAAAAAGATATATTTTAAAAAAATTATTTAAAAATCACAATTCACTTAGGTTTCTTCTAAAAAAATATAGCATATTAAAAAATTGTAGTTTTAAGTCATTCTATTTTAATCACCCCACTAACTATATAAAATCTAATTTATCTAAATTTAATTAAATGTTTACAACATATCATCGTATATATATTATATTACAGGACATGCATACAAATTTCAATTTATAAACAATGAGCTACAACTCACTAATGCAATGTTTGAATTTAAAATTGTTCAACTAATAAAACTCGATGTACAAGTCATAAAGAAACATAAATAATTGATTATCATAACAATTCTTTCGTTAACCTTTTCATTTGAATATCATTAATCATTTTATTAATAAGTTATTTATTCTGCTTTTGTATATATAATAATTATGTATATTTAAAATGTTGATGATTTTAATAATAATAATATTAACTGTATTATATTAAATTTTATTCATAACATTTCTGTCTTTTGAATTACATCTCATTTTCATAATGAATTAATTATTTCACTATAAGTAGTACACTAGCTTTATTGTTGGAACTTATTATTTTCAATATTTTCTTCTATATTACATTCTCTATGAGTTGCAAATGTACATGAAAGAATATCATGATTTTTAATATATTTTTCCAGTAATTATAATATTAACGTCATATTTCCGTTATCTAAACCATTTCGCCCATCTTTTTTTGTGCATGTGTTTTAATGCCATAGAATGATTATGAAAAAGCATGATAAATCCTTATTGATCAAATAAAATTATATAACTCCAATTGGAGATTAACATATGAGTAAGATTTTTCTATCCTTTTATTATATTGAGATATTTTTTAGCTTTTCGAAAACGGTGATGCCTCCATTCTGTAGCACATCAAGAATATAAATTTCAAGACTTTGGTACGTTGGAATTAGGAAGATCTACTAACACAATAAATATTATTATAAATTTTCATTAAGATATTGATGACATTAATATGACAAAAATATTCTTCAAAGTAATATTAATATCATTAGTTAATAAATATATAAATTTGGTTAAAGTAATGTTTTTGGTAATTTGTAACATACATATAGATTCTATACTAGATCTATAACAATATTTTCTTCAATAATATTTGTTCAAATATTTAAAATGATGATTCTAAAAGACATACATTCATTAAATAAATTATTTAACATTTATATTTTATTTATTGTTAAAAAATTTTAGTCATCAAAATCAGCCATTTTAAAATATTTTAGTACTAAAATGGATTGGATTGTACTAAAGATTTATGACTTTTAATTATTTAAATAGATTATACTCAAAACTTCTAACATTATTCATTCTCTTTTAAAGAAAAATTAAGATAAAAATATATAATCAAAATGAACAATTAATTCCATATGTTCTATAAATAAAATGAATTCACAAACTTTTAACATATATATAATGAATGTTAAAGTTTTTCAATTTAATAATACGGAAAAATTATTCCTAAAACCAGTATCTTTAAATTATTATATGGGTATAGTACAATTATTACTATTAACAAAAATATATGAACGATATATGCATAAAAGTTAAAATTACAATAATCTTTAAAAGTTACATGTATAAATGTGAAGTTTTTTTAAATTTCTGCAACAAAAAGACTTTCAAACTCATTTAGACGGTTATAGTGGTCCCTAAACATATAAATATCTAATAATTACAATGTGTTTAAACTAAAAAATAACCCAGTGCATAGCACGAGTCATTTTGACTAGTATACATATAAAGTTGAGTATAAACTCATAAATATTGACAATAAATACATTTATAAAAATTTTAAAAATAAAGATAAAAATCTAAAACATTACTACGTACTAAAAGATTGTAACTTACATGTGATCATTATTATGCAAATAATTAAAAATTTGTAACTCTCATCACAATAAATACAATAGTAAACATTAATTAAAAACGGTTACACATCTAAGCTTTGATGCACATATCTACAAATGACCATCCATTTCCCTAGGTGAGTTAGAAACTATAAATATGTTCCTATGACAAGCTCTTTTTGTTATTTTTCTAGCTTTCTCTCATAAAAATTCATCTTCATTTGTTTGGCTATTTAATATTTATATTTTTTTGGGTTCTTTTAGATTATATATGATATCAAGAATGTGTTCATTATTTAGTTTGTAGATTTCCTTTCATATATATGTTAAAGATTAACGATCTTCATGGTTATGTTTCTATTTCAGTATGATGATTTTCAACAAGGATCAAGGAATACTAAAGGTTATATATGATATCAAGAATGTGTTCATTATTTAGTTTGTAGTTTTCTTTTCATATATGTCTTAAAGTATTAAAAATCTTCATGGTTATGTTTTTATTTCAGTATGATGATCTTCAACAAGGACCAATGAATACTAAAAAGGGTGATAGTGTCATCTTATGTTCTTAAGACCGAGTGTTTCTCTCATAAAAATCCATCTTCATTTGTTTGGCTATTTAATATTTATATTTTTTGGGTTCTTTTAGATTATATATGATATCAAGAATGTGTTCATTATTTAGTTTATAGTTTTCTTTTCATATATGTGTTAAAGATTAACGATCTTCATGGTTATGTTTCTATTTCAGTATGATGATTTTCAACAAAGACCAAGAAATACTAAAAAGGTGATAGTGTCATTTCATGTTCTTAAGACCGAATGTTTTTACAAATGGTTATGTAAAAAAAATTTAAGTGTCATAAAAATTTAGTTATGTGTAATTAATTTATTTAGTATTTATTAACTATTTTATTAATATATACATATGTTTTTTTTATTTTCGTATCGTATATTGGATCAATATAGTTGATATTAAATTCAATATCACCAAAATTAAGAATATTGGATAAATTCATAAACTAAAACATAGGAAAAAGATTATGATTAAAATTATTTATAAAATAACTTAATCGTATAAAAATTTATCACATGGATTCAACTTATAAAAGAATAATTATTTTATGTAAAAATAATCTAAAAATTTTAATTACCAAATTAAAATAAAATAAATATAATATTCTTTTTTATAAAATGATTTAATTTTAACAATAAATCTAGAGATTTTAAAATAAGTAACTTATACAAAAAAATTGATTGTCAACATTTGTTAAAGTTATTCATACAACACCTGAAATTTGTCATGAAATTTGTTACAAAATCACATATGATTCATTTGTTGATGTTATCAGTGGTGATGGCAAAAATTGTACTTAAAATACAATGTTATATATTTTTAATCGTTAACCTGATTTCTAAAAAAGTAATATTTAATTAATATTACTACATAGTTCTTAAAATGTGCTATGTTCTGTGATTTTAATCATTATCTAACTAAAACATGATTATAAGTAAAATGATGACATTAACCTAAGTTTCGTTCTATATGAATTGCAATGCTATTTAGAAAAATTAATATTTAATACTGCTATTTATAATATGGACTAACAATAATAAAAAAGAAATAGCAAGTTAATTATTTATTAATTTTGAAGTTGACGATGTTGATAGAGTATACGTATTTTAAATCATTGAATTAAGAATTTAATATTTTTATTTTTTCTTTATTTTAACGATTTAGTAAATTAAGATTTAATAATATTTAGTACCATTAAAACTATGATGTGAATTTATATATTTATGACATCAATGGAATTTTAGGTATTATTAAAATAAATAAAAAATGATATATATATATATATATATATATATATATATATATATATATATATATATATATATATATATATATATATATATATATATATATAAGATTAGTAGACATGTAAGATTTTTACTACTATTAATATAAACTTATTTAACATGAAAGCAATATAATAAGGTTGGGAGAAGTGAAATACGTTTTTATTAATATTAACATTAAATCATTTAATATCAGATAAATAATTAGTTTAATGTAAAAAAAATATTAAAATCATCTTTACTTCCTTTATATTTTATTTTCCAATTAAGTTTATCAATAATATAATAAAAAAGTATTTAGTTCCATCAATAATGATTACATGAATTTATGACATGAACATTTTTTATAAAAACATTTAACTTCTTTACTTAATTTGATAAGTTGCAGCATATGTTACTAAAATCCATATAATGAACTACAATGATATTTATTTAAATCATAATAGTGTATTTTATTTCAATTTGATTTGATAAGTTTAGTCATATAACAATAAATTCCATGTAATAAGTTATACAGATAATTTATTTAGATCAAAATAATTAAATTTATTAGTTAATGCAAAAAAAAAAAACATGTGTTATTGAGTAGATCACAGAAATATTTAATATTAAGTCACTGATATAATTTGTTTAATACCAAAAAATAGTCACGAAAATCATTTATTTATTTACTTTACTAACATCGCAACATGTGTCAACTAACATTTATTTACATATGATATACATCATTCATTTATTTAATTTAATTTCAAAACACCACAAAGATAAGATGAGATACTAAGAATATAATAATCATTTATTTCATTAAATTAATATGTAAGTTACATCTTTTATTATTTTATACATAAATAAGTTAACAAAGAGGGAAAAAATATTGTGTTACATTTTAATTAATTTATTTAGATTTAATATCTTTAATAACCAAATTATCTTACCAAAAAACGTAATTCATAAATCTCCTTTAAATGACAAGAGACTAAGAATTTTATTTGTAAATAGTATATTGAAAAAAATATATGAAATATCACTCTTTGTAGATTTAAAATTTCTAACAAATATATTAATCTTTATAGAATCATAATAACGGTAATGATTTCATGTCTATAGTAATTAATTCCATGTAATATATTACGATGATCATTTTTTATATATAATGCAAAATTATATTATTTAATTTGATAAGTTGAGTCGTATATTGATAATTCTATATAATAATTAAATATAATTATTATATATTTAGATTAAAAAATTAGTTTATTTTTAATTTAGTTTGATAAGTTGAGTCGTGTAGTATAAATCTCATGTAATAACATATATTTATTTAATGTATTAAAATTTTTAACATACTTACACGTTGTATCTAAATTTTAAGAAACATTTTTTTATTTTTAAAAACTTTTTATGAATATATATGATTCCATAAGTAGCCTTTAAAAATAAATTAATCCAAACAAAATACTTAATATAGAATTTTATGATTAAATATATTATTTTTAATTAATATATATTTAAATTAACACATAAAATAATTTTTTTTAATTATATATAGTTACACATTGTAGAAAAGTTTTAAGATATAATTTTTAATTTTTTAAAGAACTCTTTATGTAAATATATAATTACTCAAATACCCTTTAAAAAAGAAGTTAATTAACAAATTAAACTAATAAAATATATAATCAATATTTTAAGATTATTCATAAAATAACTCGGTCTATATAAATTTTATTATAAAATGGACTCAACTTTAATACAACATGCTTAATATAAATAAATATTACTTGAACTCAAATAAATATAACATAATATTATTGTTATTTATCACACGAATTTTAGTTACATAGATTCAATGTAAAACCTTATTAATATTCATTTAAATCAATGTATTAAAAAAACTTCTAATATAATTCATGTTATATATAAACTATATGAAATATTTAATTAAAGAGTTTTTACGAAAGTATATAACTAATCAAATAACATTTAAAAACAATTTAATTAAAATATATATAATTTAACATTTTAAAATTAATTACATTATTTGTAGTTAAAATTAATATATTTTTATTTCATAAAATGTGAAAACAAAACATTAATGCATAAATTTTGAATTTTATTAGGTTCAAGTAACTAATATATGGATCATGTACAAATTATAATTACACATAAATGTTATTGATTGCTTAATTCTTTTGAAATTCTCTTATAGTTTTCAAACATAACCTATATTGTACACATTATAATTACACATAAATGTCATATTGATTGCACAATTCTTTTGAAATTCTCTCATAATTTTCAAACGTAACCTATTGCACATAAACGTCATTGATTGTAACATATTATCTATAGTAACTAGGCACTCTAAAATCGTAATAAAATTTGACATTATTGTTTTCATTTCTATCTCTCATGCATGATCAATTTCAAGAAATATCATATTCTTACGTTTCTAAATTTTTTTTTATCATTGCAGGATGAAGAATCATAAGTGTAGAACGAGCATTGACATAGTCATGGACGATATTATCCATCTTTTCATTACAATATTTATCTACAATTGCTTTACTTCTCATGTGTATATTTGTTATTGTTTTTTAATTCATTTCAATCAATTACACACTTTCGTATAAGTATTTCTCATTTCCATTTGTTTTAGAAAATGAATTATGGAGAACTTTTTTATGTTAGCATGTATTTTCTGAGTCAATCTTACTTTGTTTTGAGAAATAATATTTTAAACTTGAAGGATGATGAAAAAAAAGAACACAACAAGTATAGTGGCTGTTAAAATTCACTTTTGTATGACATTATTTTGTTTTAGGGTATATAAAACTATATAATATTATTACCAATGCAATACTAAAATATTTTTAATTATCACAGATATTTTTGTCTCATATGTTTTTCAATTTATAAATAACAAATGCACATCAATCAATGACAGTCTTGAGCATAAATGATTTCATGTTTGTACTAATTTAACTACACATAATAAATTACAATATTTAATAATTTAGAATAAAACATATTATTTTATTATTTAATTTATTTAATTTGATAAGTGGAGCCATATACTAATAAATTCCATATAATAAACTATAATGACCATTTGTTCAAATCAAAATAAATTATTCTATTGTAATTTAATTTGACAAATTAAGTCCGGTAACAATAAATTCATTGTAATGACTTATAATGATAATTACTTAGATCAAAATAAATTATTTTATTAGTTAGTTTATTTTAGTTGATAACATAATACTAACATGAGTTATGGAGTAGGTAGCAATCTTTTATAACATTTAAATTATGTTTAATATTGAATAATTGAATTAATTTATTTAGTAAAGAATTAGCTACACAATTATTTATTTATTTAATTTAATAAAACCATAACAATCACATGTTATGCATAATTATTTAATTAAAAATCATTTAGCCCGGTGCAATTGCACGGCCATCATGACTAGTGTAACTAAAATAGGAGTCATGATGCAATTGATGCTTAACTTTTGTTTATTAACTTTACCGTACGAAATGAATATTTACCATGTTCTTATCCTTAACGATTAATAAATAAACTTTAGAATTAAAAATGACATCCAAACCCATATCATGAAACAAACACAAGTTTTCCATAAATAAATAATTCGTGTTTCGGATTATTATCAAATTCTTATCGTCTGATGTATAATGAATTTTTATATTGTAATAAAACAAGAAAATAGAGTCACATGTTATTCTTTTAGTGCTTTTTTTTTTTGTTTCTCATTTTCCCAAAGTAATTGCAATGCTATTTACAAAAATCATTAAATCTTAAATTGATTAAGTTGAAATTTATAATTAATACTTTATTAGTTATTGTACTTTTCTTAAGTTAATCAATAATATTTTAGATAATACACATAAATTATTCCAATCATTCAGAATATAAAATTTAATAATTAGCAAACAATAATAAAATAACAATCTATCAAATTCTTTTAAGCTTGAAAAATTAAATACTTTATTATAATTCATGATTATAGAAAAATAATTATGTTAGGAATTATAAATAAGGGTTTATTACGAAATAAACCAACATGTTTTCAGGTTTTTTTTGCGTTTCGTCTCTTCATGTTATTTTTTTCCATAAAAGTCTTCAAGTTAATTTATTATTTTTGGTTTAGTGACAAATGAATATTAGAATCCGGTTTTTCAGTCTCTAAAAACCCGGTTTAATAATTAAAATCGGGGTCTAATAGTTAAATTTCACAAAACTAAAAAAAATAACATAAAGGGCGAAAACGCAAAAGCTGTGAAAACATGTTGGTTTTTTCGTAATAAATTGTATAAACAATGATGAAATCAATATATATTATATTTACATTAAATGGTTAAATGGTTTATAGTAAGTAAATGTGTATAATATGATATAAGTAGCAATAATGTAAAGGCATAAAAGGAAATTTTCAAGAGGCTCCAATTGAACGAAAACATTTAATCATTTGAGGGGAATCTTGATCATGTAAACTGTTCTTAAATCTGTGAGTGTTCGAGTGATTCTGCACTAAAATGTGCCAATTTGATCCTAGCATATTAAATTATTAATAATACACGGATAAAGAGTTAAGAAAAATGAATAATTATAAAACATAAATTTAAGAAAACAATTATTCATATGTATTCAGATTAAGAAAAAAAATATATTTATAAAAATAAAGACAGTAAAATAGTTATGGTTAATAAAATAATATGAAAATATAGTCAATTAAAAAAAAAAAAAAAAAGAAAGCTGAGAATATAATTATACAAATGAAAAATAATTAAACTAGTTTATGTTTAAAAATTATTGAAAACTCTTAATATATATTTAACGGATTATAAAAGTCTTATGATGCGTTTGGTTCGCTGGTATCTGATGGAATCTGGCGGAAAAGGAATTGATTTTCCATTCTGATGGGCTGTTTGTTAGTCCAAAAGAATGGAATGATCATTCCACATTTTAAAAAAATCCTCCTTTTTGAAGGAATGACCAATTCATAGCAAAATGGAAGAAATTTAAATTTCATTCCTTCAAAGCAATCCTTTTAACAACATGTCTTCTCATTCTCAACATACTATAGTATTTGGATTCAGACAGATTTCATTCCTTCCAGATAGGGGTGTGCAAAATAACCGAAACCGAATAACCCACCCGAACCGAACCTTATTCGGGTTAAATGGGTCGGGTTATTTGGTTTTCGGGTTTGTTAATCGGGTTAAATGGTAACCGAATAAGGTTTTCGGTTCGGGTATCGGGTGAGATGTAAAAAATTCGGGTTACCCGAATAACCCAATTAACCCATACATCAATCATTAAAAAATTATTAATAATAATATATCATCCCATTTTGGAATCATGCGTCTACTTTAGTAAAGATGTAAGTTTTTATTTTTTACAAACCATTAACACGTCTCTTTTCGACTCTCCTACGGTTCCCCATATATAGAATATAAATATTTAAATACTAAATTTTAAATTTTTTAACTCGCTTAACCCGTTCTACCCATTTTACCCAAACCATTTAACCAATTTAAACCATTTTATAGAGAATTCTATTTTTATACTAAAACCAATTAACCCAAACTGAATAACCCGTTACCCATTTAACCTAAAACCGATTAACCCGTTCTCTTATTTGGTTCGGGTTCGGGTAGCTAACATATACCCTCATACCCGAATAACCCGAAACCCTTTTAACCCGCCCGAATAACACCTCTACTTCCAGAATTCTATTCATTTGACACATTCCATTCCATTTCGTCAGATTCCAGCAAACCAAACGCCCCCTTAATTGGCCGGTAGGAAAAACATGCACACACACTTAAATACAATGTTTTGATTTGGTGTAAAATCTAAATATTCTAATATATATATATATATATATATATATATATATATATATATATATATATATATATATATATATATATATTGTAATATAAAATATAATATTTTAAATCTATATTGATATGAAGTTTATATAAATAACTATTGATTAATCATACAAATTACAAATATAATATAGTTAAATCAATATAAGTGTTGTAGTTGCTTCTTCCTTAAGCATATTTTTCTTTGAATAATTAACATATTGCTTCTTCTTAACCATAAAATATTTATCTTTTAGTTAGAATAAACAACTAAAATATGTCTATTATAAGGGAAAGTGCACAATATATAAAATAAATTTATCATATTTTCTGATCTTAAACAAAATTTAACATATCTAAAGAATTAAAAGAAAGTTGTATTTTATTATAAAGCTATGTAATCTTAGTTATATAAATTAATATAATAATTTTGTATAGCATATACATTAATATAAAAATAATCTAACTTTTATATTATGCACATATGTCAAGTTTTGTTTCTATAAAAATTAAAAGTAACAAAAATGTTTTTAATTTTTTACAATTTACATTTTATGGTCATTAGAAAAACATATTTAATTTTAGAAAATATTTTTATGGTGCTCTTTTTCTTTATCTTCATTGTAATTTCTGCTTCTTGTTTACTAGTATCTTGCTAGTTGCTTTCTTAATAAATTCGGGATTTCGGGTTTTTGGGGTGATGACAATGTCGTAACTGCTGGCTCGTTTCTCTTTGCTGTTAAAAAAAAATAGCTAGTAGTATTAAAAAGTATTAGTGAGTGATTAGGATTGCTTAATTACAAAAATTATTTGGTTGGAGGTAGTTAAGCATTGGGTGAACTCCATTCATCAACTACGATAAAAGACACAAATGTAGGTTTGGTCACTCTCATGTGGTCCATTATCATATGTACACAGTACACCTAATCCTAGGATTCGTTTGGAAATTGGTGGGCGGCTTTATGTTCGTTTGGGCATTGATATATTACATCACTCTCTCATTAATTTTTACTAATCACACACCTGTTATTCACATGATTTTTGCCAATGACGCGAGACCCAATAATTAAAAGTTAATCTCCTCTCACATTAAGAATAAGATGTGTGATTAGCAATTGAAGGGTGTGCATATATAGAATTACCCAACTTTAATCCAATTTCATAAAATAATTAGAAGAAGTTAAACCATGGTTAATGAGGTTTAATCCAGATCATGTTCTAATGACATATTTTTCTAAGAAATGTATATTATTATTATATCAAACGATATTATGTCTTACGGTTAGTTTATATTAAATGTTAGATGCATATAAAGACAATTAATTCATCATATCATTTATGATTGGTTTTTTTTTACGCAAAAACCTTCAAGTTGGATAATTTTTACAATTAAAATACCCAACCATTTATGTTGTCACAAAAAACATCAAATGACTAAAATATCATTAAATCAGGATGTTACTCGTTGCAACAATTTACTTTCATCATCATCTCCAACGACGACGAGTCCTACGACGATTGTTAGCTTCCAACGAGTCTTCCGATAACCGATTTGTTTCTAGTTTAGGGTTAGATTCGCTTAAACCTTTAACTATGACACCTTCACCTCCAATGAAGCATCCATCGATCATTAAAGTACTTGAAGCTTCAATTTGTTCATCATCATATTGTTCATTTAGGCTTTGGATTCAACCGATTAGGATTTAAATAGTTGATTTATTTTTTTTTCATCCGAAATCATTTGTTCTTGAAAGGGATATTGGAGAATGTGATGACCTCAACAAATTGCGACCATTTAAACCAGTTGCAGGTAACTTTTTTTAAAGGAAAATCACTATTTTGATAAGTTTTAGTTGGATTAGCTTTTTTGTGACAACAAAAATGATTGAATGTTTTAATCACAAAAATGGTTCAGCTTAAGTTATTTTTTTTAAAAAATAAAAATCCGTTTATGCTTTCGTATTTTATTTCTTCTATCCCTTAGAAATGTGAACTTTATAAAATAAATCGTCCCATTTGGCCAAAAAGAAATGCTTATTAATTAAAACAACAAAATTTTAGATATGTATAATAATTTGTTATAATTTATTTAATAATTACATGATAAATTTACCCTTAATTTATTTATAATACCAAGTGTTATGGAAAAGTTAAGGAGTGTTCTTTTTCCTATAATAACATTTGATTTAGTCATTTCACTTATTCAGTAAATGATTTTATCTAATAAATGTGTTCTTTTTCCATAAGTAATAAGTGATAAATCATCACTACTCATCACTAATTCAGTCAGCATATTTTACCAACTTATTATCACTTATTCTAAATCTAAAAACATTTCTCCTCCCTCTCTCCTTAGAAGCCCCACTTAGCGCCCCCCCACCCCCCCACCGGCCGCGGACCTCCATCAGCGGCCAAACCCTACAGTCTGCCACCGCCGTTAAATTTATGTATTTTACTACTTATAATGACTTGTTAACTAATAAATAATTTAATTTAATAGAAAATACACTGAAATTATGTTTGTGTTGTTAAAATAATTATACTAGATTATTTATGAACAAGTTGGATGGATAATTTAAAATTTTATAATAAAAAATTTTCAATCCAACGACATCACATCTACTCCCCGACCATGATAAAGAAAAGTTGAATCCTTAAAGATCATTACTGTTTTTAGATATTTTCTTATTTATATATTATCGAAAGTTGAAAATACATTATTATATGTTAAAAATTCTTTGATATTTCATTTTTTTTCTTGCTTATATGTTATAGAAAGTTGAAATACATTTTATATTTATTAACAAATTTGATTATTCAGATAAATATTATATGTTATAGAAAGTTGATATAAGTGTGATATTCTTGTGTTCAAGTTTTGTTCTTAGATTTATATATATAATAAATATTCAGATGACAAAAGAAACAGACGTATTAATCCCGTATTCAGTAATCAGCGTCAATCACTTATTAATCAGCATTGCAATTAGTTTTCAGTCACTTATCATTTACACAAATGAACAACACCTAAGTAATTTCGACGATACCGAACAAATATATTTGGACAAACTAAACGAAGATGCGAGATATTTATTTCTGAAATGAGAACGTGCTATCGATGATAACAAACTATAAAGTATGTTTAAAAAAAGTATTTTATACTTTTATTATCTTAATTTTTTTATAAGAAATATATTTAAAAAAACAAATAATACATAACTTAAATACTTATAAAAAAGCAAATACTTTCTTTATCTTAAATCATTTACTACTATAAGACCTTAATAAAATTCTAATTAATTTCTTTTAAATGTTTAAGTATTTGTTAGATAATTTTATTGTATTATTATTATGACTAACTATTCTTTATTTCATGAAAAGAGTGTGAGTTGTATGATATAATGTATTATTGTTCACCCACTCTTGAATTTATTTCAAGTTTACATATTTATTCGTATTATTATTATTATAATAAATTGATTGCATTAATATGAATTTTGTTTCGTACCATCATTAATCATAGTAGCCATTATCAATTTTCCTTCTTAAAAAATTAATTTTAGTTTCAATAATTACTATAAAAATGAAATTTTATTTATGTATCAATAATTCAGTATAAATGTTGCCATTTTTATTGGTACCGTTCGGGCCTTCAGGGGGAAAAAAGAATTTTGCCCAAAAAAACAGTAGAAAATATAAAAAATAAAAATAAAATAAAATAAACCGACAGAAACAAACAGGAGAGGCTCAAGTCACAGGAACCCTGACCTGGGTTAGCTGACCCACCTATAAGAAGAAAAAAGCATAAAAGCTCGCCACGTGTCACGTGCTAATTCGTGTATTAACACGTTAAAGTCCGTGACTTTGTTAGGAGGTGATCTTGCAAAACTTACAGCGCAGTCACTGCAGCATTGTTTTACTACATCCATATTCCGCGAAGCAGCGAATAAAAACCCACATGTAACGGAGATCGCGTGTCTCATTACTGTTAACAACTTCCTGCAAAAAGGCGCCACCCCACAACACAGACAGAGTGATTGCAGAGAGAAGGAGAAGAGAGGAAAGAGAGATAAAGAGTTTTAGTGAGAGAAAGTTTCACTCTTTCTCTCTCTATACATATAAATACACCATTTATGTAGATGTAGATAGATTCTTAGATTGATCATAGAGAGAGAGAGAGAGAGACGGCGATTAATGCATTTTAACGGCGGCCGGAAAAGAAGCGATCAATGTAGGTATTACAAATATACAACCGCCATTGAAGATTAATCTTAGTTGTTTGATTTTGTTTTACTTGTTCATCAATTCTTCACGTTGCATTGTGATCGAATGATTAATTGTTTACGTGAATTATGATCTTAGTTTCTGATCGCCAGTAATTGCTCGTGTGTGGTTGCTGTGAAATATATATTAACGAAAACTGAAGGAGTTGGTTAGTTCTGTATCACACTTTCTGTGTTACTGTTTGTTTCTGATTGTGTCAAGCAATTGTATTTCGTGGAGTTTCTGCAACAAACAATCTCGAAAGAAGTAACTGAAAATTAGGAATTAGCTATTGCGTTTGCTATTTGGTCATATCTTATTTAAGTTAACTTTAATTCTGTTGAATCTGAGCACACGGTATGTTGTTGTCGTAGTGAATTAGAGGAGACTTTTTTGTATCTTTGTGCAGTATTGAGGACTGAATCGAATATAGTATTAGAGCCGAGGCAGAGTAATCTAGTTTCACATAATTTAAGTATGTAGCGTTTATGGCTACGCATTATAGTTAATTGCCGTTCTATTGATCGTGTTTCATAGGTGTATTCTTTCTTTGTAGGATTTCCGTCAGAGCTCAGTTGATCTGCTAATACCCTCTTTACCAAACTTTTGCCTCCTTTGAAATCCTTGGAGGTCAAGGAAACCAGAAAATTGATGTCAGTACATTGTTGCTGCTAAGGATTGTTGTTCAATAAAGTGGTATCCACGAATGAGCTGGCACCTACAAACTGAAGCCGACATACCCTATAGTTTGAGTGGAAGCGTAATGGATTTCTTTGAAGGATTTACATATGAGCATGTCAATTTCATATTTTCTGAAGTTAATTATCCTCAGGTAAATCATCAGAACATACTTTTTGTTCCATATTGTATGCTGCAGTTTGTACATTGTCTATTAACAAAAAGAGATTTCCTTTGTACTTGAAATGACTTTTTCAGAACAAGACAAAGGAACCTTAGTCTGCATCTATATTGGTGAAATTTCTGATTTTTACTGTTTGAATTGCGTCTGCATCTTATTCAATGAATTGCCAGATGATTTAATTGCTACTTTCACTGGCAAAATTGTGAAAGTGTTAAGTGTTAACCTTAG
>JAANYP010003937.1:49508-88965 GCA_020465985.1 Centrapalus pauciflorus | reverse complement strand
GAAGCAGAGTAAATTGATGAAAAAATAAATGGTAAAGGAGTAGGTGGTAATGGAAAGGTCGGGGGTGATGAGCAATGGTATGTGTTAAATTGAATCAATAATAAACGCATGTTCGTTAAATCTAAATGTGTGAATATAGAAAAGGCTATCGTAATCAGAGGGGGAGTCTGTTAGGTAACATCCCGTGTGACGATAGGCATTCATAAAGTTGTCATTACAAAAAAGATTGGTGTGAGTGTAATTGGGCATAAGGTGATGGGGGTATAGGTATAATATTTATAAAGAATGATAATGAATGTTAATAAATCAGTGTGTGATAAATGATTTGAACTTGATGTGACTATTAACAAGAAAGAATATCAAACCTAACAACCTCAAAGGTAAAAACTCACATAGACATAAGGTAATAATTATAGAAAAAAGAAAAAGGAAAAGTTGAACAATCAACTTAATGTTTAAGGAGTAAAAGAAAGGCTAGAATTCGAATAGTTTTAAGAGGGAAAAAAAAGATACATTCGAATCATGAGAAAATAGAGTTCGAATGAGTCCATAGATTGCGAGATATAGGTGTATAGAGTTACGGAGGGGAAAACGGGTACAAGGAGATGACGGACTTCGAATGGGAAAGCCTTGCAGGGGGGGGCCGGAAGATTCGAGTTGGTGCCCACAACATGATACGAATAAAAATGGAGTCTGGGATAGATATAGGGGATAGATAGTAGAGACTCGAAATAGTAGGTCAGCCCTGTGTGGGCAGAATATCGTGGCGAGCATATAACAATCAGTGCTATCTCGATTTTTTATCCGGCTAGGGTTAGGGTCCCGTTTCGGAGAGCAGTCGTGGCGTATGCCATCGATTCGTTGTGTCGTTCGTTCCGCGTCTATAGTCTCCGTGGTTTCCGTTGGTTGAGAGTTGTCCGTCTGACCGTCAACGAGGATTCCGCACTCGTTAACGGATCCGCGTCTAGATAGATCTTGCAGTGGTAGACCTTACAGTTAATGCCATTTTGATATCAGAAGAGGTTTGTCACCCTTTTCAAATATCTGTTTGTCTTCATGTAACAGAACAGCGTGGGCAGGCTGTGCAGTTCTGTTTTCCACTTTGTCTTCGACTTGTAAACTGATCTTGTAGCCAAAAACAATACATGAGGACTTGGAAACATATTCCATAAAGTGTTTAACCTGTTCACAAAGAACAGGTTCTGTTCACAAAGAACATAACACTTGAACACTGCCCAAACTGCTCAAGAGAATAGAGCAGCGTAGACAGTTTATGCCCAGCCTGTTCAGCAGACAGAACAGCTTGGACAAACTGTATTTGTTGCAACGAATGCAACATGGTAAACAGCTTTGGGCTGATATTGCGAATCACTTTCAGGTTTCAATAAGGCATATAACAGGCCTTAAATTCAACCTTCAAATGCATCAACAGGTTTGATTAAAAATCTCCCCCTCAGATGTACAGCAGGTTTGACTGAGGCCTTTTTGTGTCTAAGAATCTCCCCCTATTTGCAATGATCAGTCTAAGCAGATTTAATCAGTAATCACTATATCTATACTACTAATAAAGCATTTAGCTTTTTACAAGCTACAATGCATAATGTACAATTTGTTGATGCTGAATTCTTGAATTTTAAGACTTACAAGTCTTTAAAGCATCATGTACAACTCTTTAATGCACATAGAGATCAGATCCCGCTTTTGAAAAATTTAAAGTGATTTTTCACCTTTAAAAATTGAATTCTTGAGAAGTGGGCGCATGGCCTTGGAAACACAACTCTGTTGTTCCCCACGCTTCATTTTCACTTCATCTTCATCTTCACCTCCAAAACTTCATTTTCACCATCATCACGGTTTCTACGACCACTACCGGTGGATCCCTGCTACGGGTTGCGGCTCAACCACTTCATCATGAAACGAAACCCTAACTTCCTTCGACGTAAGAATGCCATAGTTATTGTGACTCTCAGCTATCCTCGATAACGCAGGAGACCATTGCGGCGGCGTGGTATCGGAGGTCATGAAGTCGAACTTCTCCCCGTCGTTCGTGAAATCGTAACTCGAATCTCTCCAGACTTTACTGGTCTGCAGCGGAGTTGAATTTGTAAGCTGCCATCTCTGCTTCTTTAGTAATGGCAACATTGTCGTTTGTAATTACTCTCTTCTCGATGTCTCTCTGGCGTTCACCGGAATCCGGCGACGACGGTGATGAATGCATAGGAGTAACAGCACCCATAGATGGATTTTGATCAATGGTGGATTCGTTTTGGGGAAGCAGAATATGCTTTTCTACATGTTGGATTTTTGGTTTGAACGATTTTCGAAACTTGTCCATAAAATTTGAAGGGTTTGAAGAATTTAAATCAAAATTTTGGGATTAAATCGTTTTGAGGAAGCAGAATATGTTTTCTTCTTCTTATAATTAATTTTTTGTCTCTATTTTTTTTTAACAATCCTATGTTTTTTCATGAGTTTATGGACGTTGATATTTCATTGTTTGTTGTTTGAGGGCATTATCACAGGTTTCAGCATTTGAAATTTAAGACTCATGTAAATATCACTGGCTACATCCATCTCCATCAAGGTAGTAAACAATTCTTCTTTTTTAATTTGAAATTAAGGTTCAACTTATGTTTTTGTCATTTAACAGTTTTTAATGATTTTCAGAAAATCACAGATTCCCATGTCCAATAACCACACAAAATCACCTTCTTATACCATCTCCTCAGCTGGTGTTTCTCTCACTTTGCATAGGCTTGTCAGGTACTTTGTTTCCCAAAACCTCAAGATTCATTTATGGTAGGATAAACATGATTTATGAATTTATTCTAGCGCTAAATATTGTAGTGTTGAGGAGGTTTTAAGCTTAGATTGATAATTTTATAATTGTATCTGTGTTTTATAAGTGAAGTGTCTTGGAAGTTGTCCAAAATGTAATATAATTGCTTACAAGTTTGATGGCTGCAATTTAGTATTTGTATGTCTCTATATTTACTAATAAATGGTGTCAATCGGCACTGCTTGGGCTGGTATGTTTATAATCCTACTTCAATATCAGATTCATAAGGTTTTTAGTATCAATCATGGTGGAATTATGCCATTACTTGAATGTGACTGATAGTGTATAATGTTGGTTTGAATTTCAAAAATGAACATAAAAAACCGTAGAAACAACTGAGAATATCTATTTAAGTTAAGTATCTGATTACTACTAGAATTTTGATTGGCAGAATTCTATTTTTTTTTGCGATCCGAATTTTGATTGGTGCGGATGTGAATTTTCCTTATTTGATGGATAAATTTACAACTTGTGGAATGTTATTCTTGTGACATGTTGAATTTTCTATGTTTTTGAGCATCAGAGCTTTATGTATGTCAATGGTGCACAATATACGTTGTGCCACCTTCACGAAACGTAAGTCGAACAAAGGTTTGGTTCAATTTAGAATGCTGATAGTATTTTACCTTCTTTGTACTTCACATCTATGTTCAATACCTTTTTTTATATATTCGCCATTCATTTTCTTAGATATTATTGTATGCCTTAAGATGATCTTCGTTTTAGTGGTGTTTTGATGGATTTTTAACAACTCTTTCGATCAAGTAGCTTTTTGATTGTGATTTGATTGAGAGTCATCTTGCAATAGTTACGAAACATGTTGCTTGTGGGGAACTTTTTGATTATTTTTTTAGTTACATCCATTAGTTTATTCACTACATGTCTTATGTTTGCTTGATTATTGTAAGTTAGAACGGATCCTAGGAATAAGGACATTGATCTTGATAATTTAATGTATGTAAACCCAATCAGTTAACCAAAAATGATATTAGGAAACAACAGTGACATCATCATTATAATGGAGTATCTCAAGTATGGCTTGACTCTTGAAGTAGCATTTCCATTTTATTTTCAGTTGCGGGGTGATGTTGTTAATGAGCTCTTCTTTGGTGAGCTCATGTGGTGGTTTTGGTCTTTATGTTTTTTGGCTGCGAGCTAATTTTGTTGTTAAGTTGTTCCCTTGTAGGCTGTTTAGTGGTTCGGTCATCGGTGTGGCCTTGGACATATTGTAGACAAAGGTTTCTATAATTTTGGTTTTGGTCATGTAATAAATTGTTGCCTTATAAAAAAACTTTAAGTTATAGTTTGTCTAAAAAAATTCAAATATTATTTTTTTGATAACGAGTCTAATATTATTAGATTTTTAGTTTGCAACATAATTAACATGCATTGTATATTTGTCTAAAGACATGTTGGCAACAATAATCCTTTTTTCCTTCTTTCTTCTAAATATCAACTTGTATTAACATTTGCAAAATCCTTAAATATACCAGTTGAGTTTTGATAAATTTATTTAGGGTTGAAAGCATTGATTTAGGAAATGGCTAGCCTAGCATCTAACTATCTACAGAAATAAATGACATAATCGTAGAAGTCTTTGTATTATGCAGGCCTTAAGGTGTGTGCAATCAGTTGTCAACAAAACATCTTGTGGGCCTCCATGAAGAATTGCAATCAGTGGATCACAAGAATCATGCTTCAATTTTGAGGACACAAATATTGCTTCAAAAGGTTTGCGTGCACCTAAAATGGATAAAGTTGCGTGCTGTTTAGAATTGATGTAAATGCAAAACGAATGAAAATGATACAGACCACCTTGAGGAATCCAGAAAAGTGCTTGGAAATGTTGTCGTTATCAAATCTGCTCCTTCATTGCAAATAATACCATTATGGTTAAAAATTGACATTTAAGGAGAAGGCAACTTTTCGTGTGGTGTTGAAAAGGTGGATCAGCAGTGATGTTGCACTCATGCTATGGTGACTTGTTGAAGCAATTCTTGAACTGTAAATCTGACGTTACCCACGAGATGCTCACAGTCTTACAAATGGCCGACAAGCTTGAAAAGGTGTTGATTAACATGGTGGTCGAAGGCGCTGTCGAAGGCGAGGATGGGGGAAGACTATCATTAGGGAGATGGTTCTTTATGAAGTCGATTCAATCATTGTCAAGTTCTTGAGACAATCTGTTAGCAGAAGGCTGAATAAAATCAAAGACGTTCTTCAGAGAGCCAAAGAAAGTGAAGTAAGTAAAAACAAAAAAACACAATTTTCCTTCCTGCATGTGTGTTCCCCTAATTGATTGGTTTCTTTTCTGAACCAGACCTGGAATCCCAAGTCAAAAACCGAACCATATGCACAGACTGTGGTTGAGCTCATAAAGCGGTCTAGAGATCTTGTGGGTTCCTTTTTTGAAATTCCTATGGCTATTTCTGAAGATGTGGTTCATGATTTACAGTTGGCATTGAGAGAATATTGTGAGAGTATAATACATTTCTTGCGTCATTTTGGAATAATGTTATAATATCGAACGAACACGTTACTAATAAAAAATTATTTGTCTCTGCCGCTTTGCGTGGGTACGCTACTATATCATTTTATGGAGTTTTATTGAACTTTCAATACTACTAACCTTTGAATAAAGGTTGATTACGGGAATCTGGCCTGAAACCGATGGTAATTGTAGCAATATAGCATGACAATTGCTTTTAAATGATGTGGTCCCATTTGGGATACTCTGGGATTTTTTGAAAATTATATAGACGCTTGTTCTATATGTATTTGTAATTGTTGTAAAACTCAAAGAATATAGGTTTTTTTTTAAAATCCCCAATCAGGACCTTTACCATACAAGAATTCTGCGATTGTTAAGATGGATATGTGCCAATATTTTATTCCTAACAAATTAAAGCCCAAAGGCACGCCACCAAACATGTATGCAGATAACCTGTATAGACTTGTAATTCTGATCAACACTGAAGTCAATAAATTTGTGGGTGCACGGTTACTATTCTTGCATACCTCCGTGTTTGGTTGTACTATGATTTCATTGATCTCTGCGGGGATTCGAGTCGATGGTTGTTTTGTTTGTAAAAGGATTATTTTGATGGTGTTTTGGTCCAAGGCTATTGTTGCGGTTTAATTTTGACTGGTAATTTTTTTTAAATATTAAAACACTGAGGCTGTGTGTTGTGACTCTTCTTGCTGATGCAGATTCTGATCTCGATTCTTGATTAACGTGTCTAATTGTTGCAGAAAATATGTATCCAATGAAATTCTTAGACATCATCATGCATTGTTTGTTGAGTTTCTTGGGGACTTGATTATATGAAGAAATGATTTATTGTATGACTATTTGTTTGCTCGTATGTTTGTTATAGATCTAATAAAAAATTAACAAGTGATCCGAAAAGTTGAGCCAGCGGCCCCATTTGCTAAGACAAGGTTTATTTTGGCAATTTTAGATTTCCTCTTTAAAAGATGGAGACATCTCATACAAGACAAGGTTTATTTTGGTTTATTTATTTTGCTACGGAACTGCAAATTGGGACAAATATTATCCTATATGGCTGCAATTTATGTTGATTTGTTTCCTTTTGAGGTTGCAAGTTGGGTATAATTTTTATTTTTTACGACTACATTTTTCAAGTTGTTCATACTCTGGGGCTGTGAATTAGATCGAATTTTGGTTAATCAAGACTTCACATTGGAAATGTTTCTATAGTCAATATATATCTTATGTTTTTATGCAGTTTAGTCTTAACGTTTTTATGCAATGCATTGATAATATGCCAATCTACGAATCACATGTTTTCAATAACCATAATTTTTCGTCTAAGTGGTCTACAAGATAATATGTTACTGATTAAATATGTTACTAATGGAATACATTTGTTGTCACCGCCGCTATGCGCGGGTACTGTACTAGTATTTTTACAATACATCTTGCTGAAAAGAAATTACAACATTTAAGTAAAGTAAAGGATCAGTTTATATATACTGATTTTGATTACATAAAAAAACAACACATGTTTCTACAAGAGTACAACTAATGTACTAATGTATATTACAACTGATGTAAATAAGCAAAGTTACAACATATGTAACAAAGTACAACTAATGTACCAAAAGTTCAACACTTTGGACTGTTGATTTTGGGAGCAGATAATGGCAAGCCTGTCCAACAGATGAACATCTTCCATTCTTCACCTACCCTGATGGTAGATGGACTTCACTCCAGTGGAGGTGGTCCTTCAAACATCTTTTCAAGCTCTTCCCTTGTTTCCTCCAAATCTTGGATTTCAACTCTGAGGATCATAAACTTTGGATCTTGAAGTTCACCTCTCTCATAAAAGCATCTGAGCTGATCCCAGACGGCTGCTCTCCACCTGCTTGATTGCCTGAATGAAGCTGCAAGTCTGAAGGCTGCAAGCTGTCTCAGATCCACCTTGTATAGATCTGATGCTCTCTGAAAGCATTTCTTCTGTGTTAAGGGATCTACAAAAAATGCCCCCAACTCAGGTTCTTCAATTATCTTGCCTTCTTCAAACTCTACTCCACTAGGCAGGCTGTAGTCAATTCCTTTCATCTCAACAACATAATCACCCTGTTCAATTAAGATGAGGAGTTGGTCCACCTCAGTATCCTTTCTTGTCCTCCTAGCCTTTATTTTGGGGTATGTCACGGAGACACCCTCACTGACTTCTTTTGAGATCTGGCCAAGATCCTGCACTCTCTCCATCAGCTTCTTGATATATGCCCTGATAGTCTTAGCCGTTTCTGACTTAGACTGGCTCAGGGCAACTGCCAGCTCAACCCATTCCCTGTACCCCATCTGTGCAACATCAGTGTAGTCATAAGTTTCCAGTTCTGGGGCTGTTGCACCCATTCTGGTTATCTGCAATTTCCACTGTTTGCCTTTTCTTGCTATGGGGACAGCTTTGACAACTGCTTCCTTGGCAAACCTTCTATCAGCAACATCCTTAAACTTTTTCCTTGCCAAGTTGTCAAAATGGAACTAGGCCCTTGCAGAGGATGCTTGCTTTGGTTTGGTCACAAAGACCAGAGCACCCTTAACTTGTTCACTTTCCTTTTCACCTGCTGATTCCTTAGCAGCTTCCATCAGTTTCTTCTGCACATCCAAAGAGGGCATTTTGACTTTGCTTGCTTTTTGGAGTGCAAAAGATTTGGGAGCTTTGGCAGAGGCTTCTACTTTTCTTAGTGCTTCCAGGGCTTGAAGCTGTTCATTTCTGAACTCATAGTATTTATCCATGGGAAGACCCATTTCCTTTGCCCTGGCTTTGTGAAACTTTAACTCTGCTGCTTTCTGCTGTTCAGGATCAGATGCTGCTTTTTCTTTTCCTTTAGCTGTTGTAGTGATAACAGCCTCAGGAGAATCTTCCTCTTCTTCTTCTTACTCTAAAATGAGATGCCTCCTTCTGCTGCTTGGCCTGCCCTCAGAAATAAATTCCTCCCCCTTAGACTGAGCAGGGTTTGGAGATTCAGCCTGAGTAGGCTGAGCAGCTTGAGAGGCACCTTCCATTGTACCTGTTGCAGATGTTCCTGCTGGTTGACCAGTAGGTACTGATTTCTCCTTAGGAGAAGAAGTTTTCTCCCCCTTTGACTTAGTCTTCGAGGCAGATGACTTCTCCCCCTTTGAAGGAGATGGACCAGCAACTTCAACACCTGGTCTGCCTGAAGACACGAAGTCAGCAGGCTTGCCAGCAGTTTTGGCAGTAGGCTTGGGACCAACCAGGCTATGCACTAAGAAAGCCAGGTTGTCCTTCACTTCTGCAAGTTGGGAAAGACAGTTTTGAAGAGAGGATGATTGGGTATCAGCAAGGTAGGTCAGCTTAATAATGTTTTCCCTATCAGAAGCTGTGAACAATAAAGTTTGGAGCTATGCAAGATGTAACTCAAGAGAGTCCTGCACATCAGCAAGGTTTGATGACACAAAATTTGATAGAGAGCCTATTAAGGTGTTTAAGCTGGCCAAAGTGGTAGGAAGTGTAGAATTGCAAGTGGTGAGGAGAGATGACAGCTAGTTGGATATGGCTGTCATAGAGGACACAGAGTCCTGTAGGAGTGAAAGAATGGAGGAGAGGGAGGTGGAGACATTTTGCAGCTGTGCAGTGAGTGCAAGCAGCTGTAAGGAGTTGTCAGTTTGTGGAGTGGCTGGGAAGGAATCCTTGAACATATCAAAGAATCCCCTAAGCTGTTCAGACACAGAGTCTGAAATAAGTGAGGGTAGAGAGGACATAGAGGTTTCTAAAGAACCAACTTTGTTGGTCAGCAGAGAAAGCTGATCCTTCAAAGGCAGGTCTTTAGGAGATGGAGGTGTATGGGTGGACTGTTTAGATTGGGTTGATGGAGAAGAAGATGATGAGACTGGTGTATGAGGATGTGATGTAGAAGGAGAGAGTATTTTGGAAAGAAGCTCCATAGCCTGGGCAAAAGTAATGTGGCCCAGCTTGGAGGGGTCGAGGGGTCCTTCAGCAGTGGCAGTAGCTGCATCATCAGGAGAGGGGGTAGAGGAGGGTAGCCTTTCAGACACTGCTTGTTTTGCAGCACCTTTATTAAGGCCAGTGGTGGTTCCCTCTGAAGTACATTGGTTTAAAAGTACCTCATCATGGGGAGATGGAATTTGCATTTCAACATCAGCAGTGGTGAAACCTGCTGATGGAGTTTGCATAAAGGGAGTAGCCTCACCAAAAAGATGTTCTGTTACCTGAGGTTCATCAGCTTGAGTTGTGGGTCCTTCAGCAGCTGTGTGGTGTAGAACAGCTGCATCATGAGGAGCGGAAGTTTGAGGCTGATCTGCTAGTTGGTCTAAGCCAGCAGGGTGGACACCTCGTGCAGACTCAGGGTGTAGAGAAGTATGAGGTGGGGACAGTGTGGACTCAGTATGGAGTGGAGAGAACTCCTGTCTTTCAATATTCACAGCCTGTTGGGAGGCTGGAATAGTTGATGTGGTTGTCTCTATTTGTACAACTGGCTCCTGTTGGGAGGAACCAGAGGATCGAGGCTGACTTGGGGTTGACACAGGGTAGAGTGAAGCAGGCTTCAATTCTGCTGATCCTTCTCCTAAAATAGGAGAGGCAGCAGGGGTTGCTTCTTTTTCAACTGAACTCTGTTGAGAGGGAACAGAGGGGCTAGTTTGGGTTGATGGTTTCTTTTTGGCTAGGGATTTGCGTTGGTATAAAATGTGAGATGATGTGGGGGATTTTGGAGAGGAGATGAGAGATTCAGACTGGACAGGTTTGGAGACTGGGTCAGAAACAGGTGGGTTGGCCTATTCCATAGTCTCAGGTGCCACAGAGGCACCAGCCACAGAGGCTTCAGGTTCAACAAATGAACCAGGGTGAGGAGCCTGCTCCCCCTCAGCCACAGAGGCTAAGGGTACAGACTCAGACTGAGTTGTTTTGGCCTTCTTGTGGACAGGCCCAGCTTCAGTGGTTTCCAGGGTCCTCTTAACAAGCTTGGCCCTGGATTTGTATTTTCTTCTGGGAGCAGCTTCTGGATCCACCCTCACATCAGAGGGTCCTTCCACCAATCATAACAACCTCCTCATTGGTGTTGACAGAGGAGGCTCATTTGGGAGAACAGGAGTGTAGAAAACTCTATTCCCTATTACAGAGAATGCAGCAGTATGAAGTAAAGGCTGAGAGTTATACAAATGCTCACCACAAATATGCTTGAAGATGAGGCTCAGAAACCTGGGATATCGAACAGCAGCTGGTCGTGTCTTCTGCTGCACTAGGTTCCTCAAATTCATGAAAATCCACTTAGCCGTGTCTATTTTAGTTCCATCCACAAGCTGCAGAACTACAGGATTTTCATCACGACTCAGTTGGTCAAACGAACCAACTTTGCTGCTGAAGCTCATTACCACAGAGGCGAATAAGAAGCTGTAAGTAGGAGACAAATCCTTTCTGAACAGCGTTGCTCTAACTTTTGGTTCTGCTACACCACAAAAGTGCAGCAGATTCTTCATCTGTTCATCTTCAGGCTGTGGCTGATCATATTGTTCAACCACAGGGAGTCGAAGAACTTCCCTGAGCGGACGAGTGTTGATCTCAATGGTCTGAGTCCCATTGAGTATGGTGCCCTTGATGACTTCGGTATCTGGGTTGTAGGCACAGGTGTACCAGAACTCATACACCATCTCCTGGTACAGGACACCAGGAGTAGCAGTCATGGCGTAGTTCAACGGATGAACTTTCAGAAACTCCACCATTTGGTCATAGCCTTTCCCCACATAGTTTTTGGGGATTGTGAGGTTGACAATGTAGTTAGTGGGTTTCAGTGTTAGCATTGTGGTGACTGATGAGTGTTTCTGTACATCATCACCAACAAATACTGGTAGAAAGGGGTTGTTTCTGTGAGCCATTTGGGAAGTAGTGAGAGTAGCAGAAGTACAAGACACTTAGTCGATTTTTAGGGTTCTTAGGAGGTTTATGGAAGTAGTGAGGAATACGAAGATGAAACAGTAGGGGGTATTTATAGGATTTGCATGTGAGTGTGTATGAGAGAGAAACATTTGGGCGGTTGATTTGAAAAGGTCGTTAACGGAAAACGGAACGGTTGTCCATGTCAGACCACTTGAGCCCTTTTTAATCACTAACACACGAAACCCACATTATCCGCAGTAATTAAGTTAATTAAAAACAAAAATTAAGAAACTTAATTGTGAAGAGAGGTAGTTTAAACTAATGGTCTAAGCTGATGGTCAAACCTGTGATGAGCAGAGTCATTACAAGCTGTTCACTCTTCAAGCTATTCCTTCAACCTGTTCAGCTATGTAACAACAGGTTCTGTTCTATAGCTGATCAGGTTACAAGACAATGCCTTGTGTGACAGATTGAAAGAGTGAGCAGGGTGAAGATTTGATCATCAGATCAGGCTTGACATATAAGCTGTTGTTGTCAAACCTGTTATATGCCCAAGCTGTTTAAGTTGTGCAGAAGACGGCTAAGTATAGAACATGCATGGCCTGTTCTGTCTACGCTGTTCTGAAAGAACTTGAGCAGTGTGGGACATATAAAGTCTTAGAACATTAAGGACACTTAGTCACTTTTTTTTAACATGCCCAGCTTGCTGACAAGGTAATTAAACCTGTTTTCATCAAGAGGTTTGGTGAAAATGTCTGCAAGCTGTTCATTAGTGGAAATAAAACTTACCTCCACATTACCTTTCTGAATGTGATCTCTGATAAAGTGATGTCTGACTTCTATATGCTTTGTTCTGGAGTGAAACACCGGATTGTTGGATATAGCTATGGCACTTGTATTATCACACAGAATAGGAGTTTTCCTATATACACGGCCATAGTCTTCAAGCTGATGCTGCATCCACAGAATCTGCCCACAGCAGCTTCCAGCAGCAATGTACTCAGCTTCAGCAGTAGAAGTGGACACTGAGTTCTGCTTCTTGCTACACCAACTTATCAACTTACCACCAAGGAGTTGACATCCACCTGTTGTGCTTTTCCTGTCTAGCCTGCAACCTGCAAAATGAGAATCTGAATAACCTGTCAGTTCAAGGCTTGAGTCTTTGGGATACCAAAGACCCAAACCTGGTGTACCCTTAAGGTATCTGAAGATTCTTTTTACAGCAGCTAGATGTGATTCTTTTGGATCAGCTTGGAACCTAGCACATAAACAAGTAGCAAACATAATATCAGGTCTACTAGCAGTTAAATACAGCAAGCTCCCAATCATGCCTCTGTAAGTTCTTACTGAAACAGCTTTGCCACTGGCATCTGCATCCAACTTTACATTGGTTGCCATTGGGGTGTTAATAGGAGAACTTTGATAAAATTTAAACTTTTTCAGTAGATCTAAAGTATACTTTCTTTGATTAATAAAAATTCCATTTGAGGTTTGTTTAACCTGTAATCCTAAAAAGAAAGTAAGTTCACCCATCATACTCATTTCATATTTGGATTTCATGAGTAATGAAAAATTCTTGCATAACTGCTCATTGGTAGAACCAAATATTATGTCATCCACATAAATTTGAACAAGCATAATATCAGACTTCACCTTCTTTATGAACAATGTGGTATCTACTTTACCTCTGGAATACCCATTGCTCCTAAGGAAATCAATAAGAGTGTCATACCAGGCTCTAGGGGCTTGTTTTAGACCATAGAGGGCTTTGTCCAACTTATAGGCAAAACCTGGATGATGTTCATTCTTAAAACCTGGAGGCTGCTTGACATAAACTTCTTCTTGCAACTTCCCATTCAAAAATGCACTCTTCACATCCATTTGGAATACCTTTATGCTCTTATGAGCAGCGTAGGCTAGAAACAAACGAATTGCCTCCAGCCTGGCCACAGGAGCAAATGTTTCATCATAGTCAATTCCTTCTTCCTGTCTATAGCCCTGAGCAACAAGTCTTGCCTTATTTCTAATGACATGACCTTGCTCATCCATCTTGTTCCTGAAAACCCATTTAGTGCCAATTATAGTTTTTCCTTTAGGAGCAGGGACCAGCTTCCATACCTTGTTTCTTTCAAACTAATTGAGTTCTTCTTGCATGGCAGTGATCCAATTGGCATCTTTAAGTGCTTCATCCACTTTCTTTGGCTCCATTAGGGACACAAAGCTAGAGAACATACAGAAGTTCCCTAAGCTGTCCCACCTTGTTTGTACCCCTTTGTTGATGTCACAAATTATTTGATCATTGGGGTGACACCTGATCCACTTAGGATCATTCTTCAATGAGGATTCTCCTGAGTTGTTAGCATCTTCAGCAGGTCCTGTTGAACTCAAGATTTTCAGACACACTGTTGTCTTGAGCCTGTTCACTTGTTGAACATGACTGACCACTGTTGAACATATCAGCAGAGGATCCAGGAAAATCAGCATTGATTGGTTCAGGACATGTAGTTGTAATTAAGTCAGTACACTTATTCACACAGGGTGTATGACATAATCATCATCATGCCCATCATGATTAATAGGTTCCACACTGGATGTAGTGGAAGCTTTTGAGTCCTCTTCACTGTTGGAATGCATGAGATCATCAAAGTTGAAGTCTCCTGAAACTGATTCAGGAATAGCTTTGGTGGTGGCATTCATGGACTCTTCAAAGGTGACATTGATAGATTCATCTATCACCTTTCTTTTGTTGCTGTACACTCTGTAGGCTTTGGAGATAGCAGAGTAACCAACAAACACACCTTCATCAGTTTTTGGTTCAAACTTTGCCAGTTGATCCCTTTGATTCAGAATGAAGCAGGGACATGCAAACACATGGAAGTAGCTAATATTTGGCCTCCTCCCTTTGAGCAGCTCATAGGGAGTCTTGTTGAACCTTTTCACCACTAAGGATTTGTTTTGGGTGAAGCAAGCAGTATTGACAGCTTCAGCCCAGAATGATGAAGGTAAACCTGATGCACACAACATGGTTCTAGCAGCTTCAATGAGGGTTCTGTTTCTCCTTTCAACAACTCCATTTTGTTGTGGAGTCCTTACGGCTGAAAAGTTTTGTGAGATCCCTTTTTCTTCACAGAAGACTTCAGAGTACTGTTTCTGAACTCAGTACCATGAACACTTCTAAGCTGCTTTACTTGAGCAGAGTTCAACATTTCCATCTTTTTGACAAATCCTATGATTTCTGTAGCAGCCTCTCCTTTGTTCTTCAAGAAGATTACTCATGTAAACCTGGAGAACTCATCAACCATTACTAGTGTGTATCTTCTTCCTCCAAGACTTGGGACATTGACAGGTCCAAACAAGTCCATGTGGATTAAGAAGAGAGGAGTATCAATAGAAAAATTATGCTTGGATTTAAAAGATGATTTCCTCTGCTTGCCTTTCTCACAAGCTGTGCAGAGTTTATCCTTAACAAAAGTCATGGAAGGCAAACCTGTTACCAACTCTTTCTTACAGAGTTTGTTGATGTTCTTGAAGTTCAGGTGTGACAACCTTTTATGCCATAACCAGTTTAGGTCTGCATTTGTTCTTGTGAGAAAACAGGTTTCAGTTGTGGGATCAGCAGATTACATATCCACAACATATACACCTTTCTTCCGTTGAGCACAAAGCACAACTTTGCCTTGGGGATCCAATATGTAACCCAGGTGCTCATCAAAGTTAACCTTGTAGCCAGCATCACACAGTTGACTTATGCTTACAAGGTTATGTTTTAGCCCAACCACATCGGCTAATCTTTTGAACACTGCAGCACCAGCTTTAAGAGTTCCATATCCCTCAGTGGATCCCTGTACATTGTCACCAAAAGTGACTTTTGGCCCTTTTTCAGGCCTTAGATCATTCAGCAGGTCCTTGCAACCTGTCATGTGCCCTGAGCAGCCACTTTCCAAGTACCAAAGCTGGGATGGTTGTCTATCCTGCAGAATGTCATAGGAAAATATTTGTTACACCTAGGGGAACTCATCATAGTGATGAGTTCTCCTACTTCATCAACTTTTGTTGATGGGCTAGTGATATCCACATTAATATTTCCTATTTGAATGGTATCAGTTTGGATGCCACTCTCATTGACTAAGTTACTTCCAACACTGCTTGTTTTAGCAATGATGGAACTAGCAGAGTCAACAGGCTTCATGTCCTTAGTTTCAGAACAGTCTTTGGCCATGTGTGTCTTCTTTCCACATTTATAGCATTTTTTCTTTTTGGTCTTTTTGGAAGAAGAGCTTTCAGAAACACATTCTGAATTGTTTCTGTTGATTTTATCAGCAGGTTTAGCAAACTTATTACTGTTTTTCAATGAATCAACAGCTTGGATGGATGCCACAATAGCAACAGCTTTGCCTGTTTCTTCTTTCCTCTTTTTGGGAGGACAAATGTCAAAAACAGGAAGCTTGATTGGTCTTTGACCTTCCACAGGTTTAGGAAACTTATTCCTAGATTTCTCAGGATGAGCAATTTGCCTTTGCCCTTACTGAGATGTGATTGACGCTGCCTATCAGCATAATCACTGTTTCTGGTTTTGAAAGACTTATTTTCATTTATAACCAGTTTTTCACTATGATTTGAAAACTTATTTGAAATCACAGCAGATTTGCTTTCAACATGAGACTTACCCTTGTTGAAAGTAGGCTGCTTACCTTTTGAAAACTTATTTTCAAAATGTTTAGCATCAAAAGGATTAACATGTCTCTTGCCATCAGCTTTGGACCCAGAGCCTGTTATGTCAACATGTTTAGTGTCCACCGCTGCAGTTTGAGTATGTTTTCCTTTCTTTTGCTTGTGTGAATCAGCATAGCACTTAGCAGGCTGAGTTGATGGAGAACATATTCTATCATCAGCTTTTGGGCCCTTTTCACACAAGCTGTCAGTGTATAAATCTACATGAATCTACATGATTTTGTACAATCAAGTTGATTATACCTAGAAGCAAGAGTAGAATCGAACACACTAGCTTCAAACTCGACAAAATGTCGTTTAGGAGAAAAGCGATAGACTCGAAGATAGGTTCGAAATCGTCGGTATTAGATTCGAGGAAGTAGATTCGACAACAGTAAGAAATAAATGACTTCACTGTTGACCTATATATACTACCAACCTTCGAGTCTAAGTCCTTTAGTCGAATCTACTGACAGATTCGAAGTCTTACCACTTCGAGTCTGTCCTAGATTCGAAACCACCAAACACTTAGAAAAATTTCGAAAATTTTGAAATAACTTCAACTTTTCCAACCCTTTTCTACGGTATCGTGTAACCAGATAAACTATGCCAACTCTTTTACCTTAAGCACAAGATATTTCACACAATGTTTATTTTATCCAACTTTGAATGCACCCTCAGTAATTTTTGACCTTTTACCTAAGTAAAACTTAAACTAAACTAAAATAAAATAAAATAAAATAAACTAAGGTAAAATAAAATAAAATAAAATAAAAATAAAATTTTGACTAAAAATTTAATCTAGACTTAAGCTATACTTAAAAAATTTACAAGCTAAGCTAAATACTAAACAAAATCCTTTTGATGAGCATAGTCTAAGAAAGATTCAATCAGATAGCGATGTCAAATACTTACTTTCAGTACTTAAACTTTCACACTTAGGAATTTTTGATTCCTTTAATTGTTTGTCGTGACATACCTATTTTATCCGATTGTTGGTATTTACCCCGTTAAACATTCTACATTTCGGAATATCCCTTGGCATTTTTATTTATCAGGAAATTATCTTACGTGACTCAGACATAGACATACTTTTATGATCAAGGCACACAGACAAAGATTCTAACTTGTTGGTATTTGCAAACTTTCTTTAAAAGACAAACATCGGACACAGGTCTGTATTTTCATACAACAAAGTGGCTTAGTTTGACTTAAAGTTTATTTTTAAAGTTAGCAAGACAGCGGTGACAGGTCTGTACTGACGTACAACAAAGCGACATGTCTGCTAACCCGAATCTAAACAGAGACAACAGGTCTGTACTTACGTACAACAGAGTTGCATGTTTTCGACTCTCAGTTTTGTATGATATTTCTATTCTTTCCATTTTAAGATGTATTTGATGTTGCCATACATCCCCAGAAAGTTTGCATACCTCATTTAGACTCAAAGTTTGTATGTCTTGTACATAAAAATTAAGACCGATTGGTCATACATCTAAGTTAGTGACACGCTTGACTCTTTCTAGAATATTTTATTAGCCTTGAGATTCCCTATATGTATTATGCCTACCAACACATCAAACTAAATAAAGTATAACACTTAGAATTTAGTTGCATTATGTGTGAAAGCCTAAACACTTAGAGTTTGTAACGACTGTGCTAATTTTCGTCACTTTGAACCTATGTATCTAAGACTTAACTCCTTTTTTTTTTTTGATATTCTCTTTTTTTTTGTATTTTTGTAATTTTCTCTCTTTTTTCTTTTGTTTTTCATAAGAAAAAGCAGTAAAATAAGCTAACCTACTAACTTAATAAAAATAGAAACTTGCTAAAAATAGAAACTTACCTAAATTAGCAGACTACTGTAGAGAAAGAAATACTACAACTCTAAAAGAAAATAAACTACTACTACTAAGCTCAATTTACTCTGGGATGCGCATTCCATTCAATTGAATTAAATACTCAAATCGTGACTTATCAAACGCTTTGGTATATAAATCTGCATTATTATCTTCTGTTGCCACTTTTACCAGTTTGATTAAGTTCTTTTCAGCACAATCACGAATAAAATGGTGCCTTATGTCTATGTGCTTTGTTTTGTTGTGTTTAACTGGATTATTAGTTATTGTAATTGTAGATTGATTGTCTATCCTAATTGGAGTTTGAGTGTAAGCCAAACCGTAATCCCGCAATTGTTGTTGTATCCACAGAACCTGTGAGCAGCAACTACCAGCAGCAACATACTCGGCCTCGCACGTTGACACGGCTACCGATGTTTGTTTCTTGCATTGCCAGGACACCAATCTCCCTCCTAGGAACTGACAGCCTCCAGTCGTTGATTTGCGCGTCAAGCTGCATCCTCCGTAGTCAGAATCTGTGAACGCCTCCAACTCTAGATCTCCCTCCGCGTGATACCAAAGACCCAGCTTCGGTTTCGACTTGAGGTATCGTAGAATCCGCTTCACAGCTTTCATATGCATCTCCTTTGGATTCGCTTGAAACCTAGCACAAATACACACAGCAAACATAATATCAGGTCTTGAAGCAGTTAAATACATAAGTGACCCAATCATGGCCCGATATAAAGTCGGATCCATATCGGTATCACTTTCAGTACCCGGCCCGAGATTGTGATTCACTTGAATCGGCGTGCTGAAGTGGGCAGTCAACTTTGTTCCTTCCATCCCGAAACGCTCTAATATGTCATAGACATACTTAGTCTGATGGATAAACATGCCTTCCTTCTTTAGGTCAACTTGTAACCCCAAAAAGAAATTTAACTCCCCCATAGCACTCATCTCGAACTTAGACTTCATCACCTTCTCGAAATCTTTGCACATCTGTTCGTCTGATGATCCAAAGATGATATCATCGACGTACACTTGTACCAAGATAAAGTCTTCACCCTTTCTCTTAACAAACAGAGTACTATCTATCCTACCCCTTTCAAAACCGTTTTCTAAAAGATGGTTGGATAAAGTCTCATACCAAGCCCTAGGTGCCTGATGCAATCCGTATAGAGCCTTATCTAAGCGATATACTCTATCAGGATATTTTGGATCTGTAAATCCGGGCGGTTGTTCTACATACACCAACTCCTTCACTTTCCCATACAGGAAAGCACTCTTAACATCTAACTGATATACCTTAAAGCCCTTGAAGGAGGCAAACGCTAGAAACAACCTAATGGCTTCCAGCCTTGCTACTGGTGCAAAAACCTCGTTGTAATCGATTCCCTCCTCTTGGTTGAAACCCTTTACAACTAACCTTGCCTTGTTGCGCGTGACTATACCCCGATCGTCTCTTTTGCACTTAAAAACCCATTTGGTTCCTATTGCTATTTCCCCTCGAGGTAACGGAACTAACTCCCACACTTCTAGTTTCCTAAATTGCGAAAGTTCTTCCAGCATCGCTTCAACCCAGGAGTTATCCTTAAGTGCCATTTGCACATTCTTAGGCTCTACTTGCGATATGAAACACGAATAGAGACATGTGTGATATGCCTCGGAGTCGTTTATCATCGACAACAACACTGTGTTGTTATTTACACTACTCCATATCCTCACACCCTCGTTAGGATTTCCTATGATGCTTTCTAATGGATGGTTCTTGTTAATCCTAGAGGTCTCTATATCATCAACCCTCAGATTATCTCCTAAGTTCGATCCTATTTCACCTAATGGGGGAACAGGCTCAACTTCTACTTTTTCCTCCTCATGGACGTTTTCCTCAGAGTTGGAACTCGATGCTTGAGTCTGATTCTCAGTGGTAGGTGCCTCTTGATCAGCAACTTCTGGAGATCTATCTACAGTCGCAGTAGGCTCGGATGTAGATTCAAACGTCGTCCTCGGAAAGATTTGGCCATCGTCGTTCAAATGCAACGTCGCCATGTCCTTTTCGATTGTACCTGCATTATCATCCAAAGGAATGTTAAATGACTCAAATAACTTATCATAGTCAAATATCCATTCCGGACCAGTTTGGGGTTCATGTGTATAACTTGTGACTTCAATATTATACACAATCTCCACAGTACCATTTGTTTTGTTAAAAACCCGTTTGTTTGGTGAGTTCGGCACATAACCTAGGAAGTATCCATCGTCAGCCTTTTCACCAAACTTCGGTTGATGTTTTGTTCTTAAAAGAGTGCATGGTACTCCAAACGGTTCGAGTCCAGTTAAGTTAGGTGGCCGTTTATTTAAAATTTCATAGCATGTTTTGTTCAACGATTTGACTGTAAGGACTCGGTTAAAAATATGGCACGCGGTATTCACTACCTCCCCCCAAAACATGGTAGGAAGCTTTGAATCCGAAAGCATAGTCCTTGCAGCTTCAATCAAAGTTCTATTTTTACGTTCGGCCACCCCATTCTGTTGAGGTTCATAGGCAATATACACCAATTACAGTGTTTTTGAATTCAGTCCCATTATCATTACGAATATTTTTAACCCTTGTTCCGTTGGAGTTCTCCACTTGGTCTAAGAACCCGATGAGCTTTGCAGCCGTCTCGTCCTTCGTACCTAAAAAGAAAACCCAAGAAAAACGTGAGTAATCGTCAGTGATAACTAAGCAGTACCAACTACCTCCGATACTCCTTTTGTTGATTGGGCCGAAAAGGTCCATGTGCCACAAATCGAATGTTGAGGCTATGGAGTTTTGCTTCTTGGACTTGTGTGTCTTCTTATGCTGTTTGCCCTTCATGCACGGTAGACACTTGTCCTCGAACTGAAAACTTTTCATGGGCACACCCTGCACCAGTCCATTCTTCGTTATGTAATTCATCTTCCTTAGGTGCAGGTGAGCCATGCGTCTGTGCCACAGTACTGATTCCGTCTCTGAAGCTTTGGATAATAGACAGATTGGCCCCATCGAAGTCTCCGGCTTGTTCATATCCAACATGTATAATTCGTTCTTCCTTGGCACCCGCATCAATACCCATTCTTCAGGAATTTTGAATCCCGGCTTTAGCACTAACGCCTCAGTGTCAGTAAATAACACCGAGTTCTTCTTATCACAGATTTGAGATACACTAATGAGATTGTGAACCAATTTATCAACGTGATAAACTTGGTCCAACTTGATTGTCCCATTAGTGACCACTCCGGTACCTGTGATATTTCCACCCTTGTTACCAGCGAATGATACGAATCCCCTATTACCTCCCTTGAAGTCTGTGAGTAGACTTCTTTCCCCCGTCATGTGCCTAGAGCAACCACTGTCGACGAACCACTTGTTGTTTGGACCTGTAGTTATCTCCTGCACATGAAAGAAAAGAGGTTAGTTATCACTGGGAACCCAAGCCATGACTGACTTGGTAATACCATTCTCGTCCACATACGTGAACTCTTTCAAGTACCCATCTCGCCTTTCAGATGACTTGAGCCTTTGAACTGAATTCTGTTGTGGTGCCGAGTGATTTAAGTTCACTCTTTGCCTTGGAGTAGGCATTTGTTGTGGAGCTCTAGAATAATTCCTATTATATGGCATTTCGGACTGTGATCCCTGAGCTCTTACCGGTGCGTATTGTCTAACTGGAGTATGTGACCTAACTGGAGTGTGTGACCTGCTAGGTGTGGTGCTCCTATAGACTTGTTGTGGTGCTGACCTAGATTGATTATTGACACGATTCGGTAAATTTGTCCTAATCACTTCCTTTGGTCCAACCTTAACCGATGTGTTTTTCCCAACTTGTTTGGGTGCGGCCTGCACAGTTTTCTCGGTAGGTTGAGAACTACTGATGCTTGCCACACTGGTTGAGGGCTTAACAGGTGTTGGGTTCACTGTCTTAGGGGTAACATCGGCTTTCCTAAGTGGACAGTGAGAAGCAACATGCCCCTTCCCGTGACATCTGAAGCAAGACATCTTATCTATGGACTTTTTGTGTGTTCCCTTAGATCTAGGTGTCTCACTAGTGTCTATCTCCTTTGGAACATCTACGGTGTCTGGCTCGTCGACCTGGTCAGCCCAAGAAATTTTCTGTTTTCTTGCAGGTGTTTCACTGGAGGAAGACACAAATTTCACTTTCTTGACCTTGACGGTTGAGTCAGCCACCTTAGGTGCATTTTCTACTATAGGCTCAGGTGTTGGTGTAGGTACGTCCTCTAAGTCTACTGATTTATCAGTGTTCTCCTGAGGCTGAGGCACATAGTTTGCATTGAAAGGTGGAGGAATTTCGTGAAATCCTAGACCTACGGGCTTCTTAGACTGTCTTTGGGCATCTAAGACTTTCCCTAGATTTAGACTCGAATTCCTAAACTTCTCCAACTTGCTATTTGCCTCTGCTACCTTAACCTTTGTCTCTGCTAGCTCTATATCCTTGTCCTTAAGACTTTTTGTCAAGGCCTCTACGTGCTCATACATTAGCTCTATCCTAACACACTGCTCACTGAGTTTGTCTTTTAGAACTACTACGTCTTGAGCATCAGCCTTAAGCTTTTCTTTTAGATCTTGCTTGATATCATTTAGGCTAGCGTTTTCAATTTTTAAGTTTTCATTTTGAGCAGTTATGGTCTTATGTGAGTCTAAGACTAGATTTAACCTATCGTTAGAACTAACACATAAAGCACATAATTCACGAAATAGAGAATAAGACAGACTAACCTTTGAGTTATCAGATTCCATGTTGGCCATCTGAGCAGCAAACTCCAGCACTGTCTGATCATTCGCCTTCTCTACCCACATCCGACTGCTGTCCCGTGTGGTCTGCTCGTCCCCATCACATCCAGTTTCTGTGACTTCAGCCATGAAGGCTCTAGCATTCGACTCAGGATGTGAACTCCAATCATACGTACCATCTAGCTGTCGGTCTGAAGTGACGTTGGATAGTAAACCAGCTAGATTGGCTTGTCCAGATGAGGAACTCGGAAGGTATCGTTGTTGGGACTGATTTTGGAACTGTCCCTGATGCTGACTCTGCCCCTGGTATGTCTCTACCTTTGGTCTCTGGCACTCCCTGGCGAAGTGGCCCAGTCCTTGACAGTTGTAGCATTTCACCTTGGACTTATCAAACCCTATCCCCTTGTTATTCATCTGTAGATTCCTTCCAGTTCTCTTTATGAATCTCTTAACCCTCTGGGTTACCATGGCCAGTTGCCATTTAAGATCCATCTCCTCAAGATCATCAGGGTCGACCTGATCATAGTCTTCGTCCCAATGAGCCGGATCATTAATCTTCCCTTGAACACAATTTCCGTATGCGGCCAATAAAGAAGCAAGCAGATTCAGATGTTCTTCCGCCGACTTTGCGCTCATGGGCATCTTTGAATAGCTCTAAGATGTCGATGCCTGTTGTACTTGAGGCTGCGGTTCTTCCGATCTTCCTAACCCTAAGAACGCGCGATTCAGTGTGTCATCAGACTCTACTGGTGACGATGTCTCTCCAGTGAAAAACGCTGTAGCAGTCTTCGGTTCGGCTGCCGCTGAAGATTTTGTCGTCTTTCCAAAATACATTGCTGGATTCTGGACTTGTTCGTAATCAGTCTCGGTCTTCAGTAGCTCGAAGTGATATGCCCTCAATGTGCCCACTATATCATCCAGAGATTGAGTGTAGTACTTGTCCTCATTCAGCTTGATCATTGCCACGTACATAGCCCATTTGGCTGGTAGGGCATCAAGAAGCTTGTTGTTCTTGTCAGTATCGGTAAACTCAATCCCGTGGCTCTCAAGTTCCGTCAATAGATGATAGAAACGGGTGATGATGTCATCCAGTTGTTCATCCTTTAACGCCTTGAAGATGGCGAACTGTTGTTTCAACAGCTCTGTACGCTTTCTCCGAACCCGAGGATTTCCCTCACACCTCTTCTCGAGCGACTCCCAAAGTTCTTTTGATGTCCTCTGAGTCCTAAATGTGTGTAGAATATCCTGCGGTAACGCCATTCGAATTAGAGAAAAAGCTTTGTTTTCGGCTTCAAATAATTTCTTGTCATCCTCCTTCATCATTTGGTACGACAAGACTTTTTGACGGCCTTCTACTTCTGACACCGGTGGAATATACCCTTCGTCGATGCACACCCACATGCGCATGTCGTTGAAACGTACAAAATCAGTAAATCGGTCTTTCCACCAGTAATAATCCTCGACCTTCATCAGCTTAGGCGGGGCGTTTGCCTTCCCAACCTCGTGGTCCATTTCTAGGAATTTCTGAAGATTTGACATCGTTTCGAAAGTAATTGAATTTGAACTTAATTAATTTAATTCGAAACTGAGTTAGACTAATTCTTTCGAATCTAGGTAGATTCGAAACTAATTAAAGTTAAATCTTTTGGGATTAAATTCGATTAAGTGTTTTAATTCAATTAAACTCGAAATATGTCAGATTCGAAAGTTATTAGATTCGAAGGACCTTAGATTCGAAGGTTTACCAAACTCGAAGTAACAGCAGATTCGAAGCACTTATCGAAACTAGACTAGACTCGAACTAGACTCGAAACTAGACAGACTCGAGACTCTGTTCGAATGAAGCACAAACTCGACACAGATTCGAAACCTACTGAAACAGACTCGAAAGGAGCAGATTTAGGTTAGACTCGAGACTAAAGTGAAACCCTAATTGCCCCTATTAGATTCGAGCGCCGCAAATTTGAAAAACAGTTAATACTTTGATTTTTTAACGATTTTCAGGTTAAACCAGTATTTTTCTAACAAAAAATAATGGTTTAGATAAAAAACGAGCAAAACCACAAAGTATTTTCTGAATATAAATTTGCTAAGCTCAAAAACTCGATTTTGAGAGAAAAACCGTCCAACTAGCGTCAAGAAACCTAGAATGTATTTGATGAACACGAAGAACACCAAGAACACTCCGTAGGCTTTGATACCACTTGTAAGGTCTACCAGTACTAGATCTATCTAGACGCGGATCCGTGAACGAGTGCGGAATCCTCGTTAACGATTAGACGGACAACTCTCAACTACGAAACACGGAGACTATCAGAGGCTGAACGAACGACACACGAATGATCCTACGAACTGATTCTCTCCGAAACGGACCTAAAGCTGATGATAAACTCGAGATCGCCTTAAGCTTAATTCCTCACGAATTCTGCTAAAAGTCTTCTAATGACTCGAGTCTATCCCTAATTATAGACCCTGATTCGAGTCTGATGTGGGCCAAACTCGAATCTGGCCCAAGGCCCATTCGAGTCTGTCCACAATGACACTCTCGAATCTGGGCACATTCGAATCTAAGGCTACATTCGAATCTATCACAGATTCGAATGTCTACCCTTATATAATTCGAATCTAGCCAAAACACTTAAACACCTAAGTGTTGAAACTTATGTTTTTACCTTATGAATGAGTTAATCTTTGAACTTTATGTTTGAACTTCTTGTAATATGTTACATCAAGTTCAAACACACAATCAATAACAGTCAAACATATATAAACATATATATCAAAACACTCGTTAACTCTCAATACTCTGAATATTACTTAAACCAAAATGTTAGATCGATTAGACTGCTATCGTCACACAAGGTGTACCAACAAAACTCTAACTCCTTCTGTTCAGCCCTGAACCACAACTTTCGTTTCTCTTCATTTGTTAACTCTCTAGCAGGTTCTTCTGTAGATGACTGAGCATTTAAAGCAGCATTCACCACTTCTACGTTAACAACATCGTTTCCTTCTATTATATATGTATCAGTGATAGGATTTTGCTGCACGACGATCTCATCAGCTTCATCGTCCTCATCAGCACATACCTCATCATCTGATCTCCAGTCAACAATATATTCAGGCACAAACTCACCCTCTTCCAGCTCTTCCATTTCATCTTCAAAATCAAAACCCAAATCCAGTGGATCGTCATCAAGATCCATGAGAGCATCTATCATCTCACTAATCTCAAAATCCATAGGCTTAGATGAACTCGCTTCTCCTACTTCTCCTTCTGCTTGACTTGGCTCCCCCTGAGATGAGCAGCCTGAGCAGCAGAAAAATCTACTGGCTCATCCTGTCTTTGAGAGCTGGGATCATTGCCTTGGTTATCTTCTTCATCATCATCCCTCGCCCTCTGTGCTTCTTGATCACGGCACGACGTCTCCCCCTGAGCCTGTAAATTTTTCATTAACTGCTCAATTAGGGAGCGCATCGACCTTATCTCAGCTGCCTGATCTGCTACAAATGATTTTATCTCTGTGTTCTCTTCCTGAACTTTCTCCACAATCTTTTTGAGTTCGGCATTCTCGTTATGAAGATTTGCGTTATGACTCTGAATTTCATTGATTGCCGTTGTTAGTCTAAAGATTTGGATTTCCTGGAAGTCAACTCGATCCTTTAGGCGCAGAAACCTTTGATTTTCAGCATATGTGGATGAGGTTGATAGGATGGAATGAATTGGCGTTGGAATGATTGGCGATGGGATATACGGTTCATCTTGAGGTGGTGGTGGTGGAATGGTGGTTTGAGGTTCCTGAGTTTGAGGGTTTTGAGGTTGCTGAATTTCTGGTTGATCTGCTGATACTGAAGATGATCCTTGCATGAATCTATGACGCTTGGCCCGTTGCCTCGTCACTAAAGGTGCAACTTCCTCTTCTTCAAAATCGGATTCATCAGACTCTCTTATTACTCGCTTCCTTGAAGCTTCTTCATTAACTACTAACCGTGATCCATAAGTTTCTATTTGAATATGAGGTTCTGTAGATTCTGACTCTGGAGCTTCAACTTGGATTTCCTCCATCTCTTCTGATTCGGTTGCAGATGATGACTCATCATTACCAGTCTGCTCTGGCACATATTCGTCCACATCTCTCAACACATCTTCTTCTCCCTCTGGAGGCTCAAGTAATTCTCCCACCAATGCTGCAGCTATATCTTCATTGGCATGAGGACCTGCCTCCCAAATTTCATTTAGAGTCTGGCACAACTGATCAGCTTCATTTGAGACATTCGACGGCCCGACTTCTTGTACCTCTGGCTGCTGACTCGTAGAAGGCCTTGATGCCTGTGTTTGACTCGCAGTCGCTCTTTGTCTTCGCCTTTGTGGCTGTGCTCGCGGTGGTTGTCTTTGTTGTTGAGGTGGCTGCCTGGCTTGAACTTCAACTTCCCCTGCCCAGTTGGCAGTATCTGGGGCTTCAAAATTCCTATCCAAAATAGCTCCAAACAGCGGTCGCTCGACCGGAACCGCCAGCCTTCCTCTGTGGGAGGAGCAATCAGCAAAAATTATCTTATCCATCACCGCGACACTTTGTATTTCATTCAGCTGAGGCAAATTCGGCAAGAAATGTCTGATTAGCATCATGATGAACCGAGGATACAGCAAAAACTGTTGATGCTCTGGAGCCGAAATTTGGTGAACGAATTCCGAGAAAAACATCTCCGAAAAGCTGAATGGCCGATTATATACTAACGAGATCATCCCAGACTGGATCTTCGAGACTATATAGTCAAAACTGGCTTTCTTTGCTGCAAAGCAAACCATAAAGACATGAGCCAGAAATCTCCATTGGCCAATTATGTCGCTCTTCATATAAGAGGCCTTCGTTACATCTAGGCTGTAACCCATTCTCTGAAATGCTGCCTGCCTAATACTTAGTGGAAAGTCCATAGGCCCAGACTCTTCTTCTTGTGAACCCAGCTGCAACACCTGACGCAGCATATCCGCAGAAAACACTAGCGGTTGTCCAGCTATTCTGGTTCTCAGCACTGTCGGGGTGACAGAGCAGTCCACCTGAAGATGGTCATAAAATTGGAGAACATATGGAATTACAATCTGAATATTATGGGATAAGGCAAAAGCTATCCTAGATTCTACTAGGAAATCCAACATTTGACGATATCCCTGCGCCTCAGGGAGATGATGGTCAGGGTGAAGAACCATATTGTGCTTCGGCACAAAAACTCGAACAGCCATATCTGCACAATAAATAAGCTATTAGAATTAATAAAAATCAATAAACTTGTCTAAATTCAAATTTGTTTAATTTTGAACTTGATTAAGTACAAAATCCAACACAAAAGAATTTCTACAAGTTTAATAAAATTTAAGTTAAATAATTCAAATAAAGTAACAGATTCGAATAGACATGTTCGAATAAATCTCCTTTTCGAGTTTGATGACAGATTCGAATCTAGTGTCCTTCTCGAGTTTAATGACAGACTCGAGAAATCTCAGGAACAGATTCGAACCGTCGGCCTTACTCAACACCATATCTCTTGATTTTAACCTTTTTGGACTCAGAAAATTACATCCATTAGTCCTACTAGTTACTAATCACAGATATGTGCATTTAATTTGACTATTTATCGGTCCAATCTTGGTAATTTTGAAAACCACGATTTATACCCATAAACCTTCAAAAATTGATGATTTTGCCTAAAATGGTGTATAAAACTACATGAATCTTGTACAACCAAGTTGTTAGTACCTAGAAGTATCAGTAGAATCGAACACTAAGGCAAGAAACTCGACAAATTGTCGTTTTTGAGGAAATCGGTAGATTCGAGGAATAGATTCGAAGTCGCCAAAATAGATTCGAGGAAGTAGATTCGAAAACAGATAGGAGTTAATGACTTCACTGTTAACCAATATATACCACCTACCTTCGAATCTAAGGCCAATGTCGAATCTACTGACAGATTCGAAACAACCCAATTTCGAGTCTGTACTAAACTCGAATGACACCATACACTTAGAAAAATTTCGAAAATTTTGAAATAACTTCAACTTTTTCAACCTTTTCTACGGTATTGTGTAACGAAATAAACTATGCCAAATCTTTTACCCTAAGCACATGATTTTTCACGCAGTGTTTATTTTATCCAACTATGAATGCACCCTCAGTAATTTTTTGACCTTTTACCTAAATAAAATAAAATAAACTAAGGTAAAATAAAATAAAATAAAAAAAATTTTTTGACCAAAAATTTAACTTAGACTTAAGCTATACTTATTAAAATTTACCACCTAAGCTAAACAGTAAATAAAATATTTTTGATGAGTATAGTCAAAGAAAGGTTCAATCAGATAGCGGTGTCTGATACTCACTCTCGGTACTTAAACTTTCACACTTAGGAATTTTTTATTCCTTTGATTGTTTGTCGTGAAATACCCATTTAGCCAATTGTTGGTATTTACTCCTTTAAACATTCTACATTTCGGAATATCCCTTGGCATTTTTATTTATCACGAAATTATCTTACGTGACCCAGACATAGACGTACTTTTATGATCAAGGCATACAGACAAAGATTCTAACTTGTTGGTATTTGCAAACTTTCTTTAAAAGACAAACATCAGACACAGGTCTGTATTTTCATACAACAAAGTGTCTTAGTTTGACTTAAGGTTTATTCTTAAAGCTAGCAAGACAGCGGTGACCGGTCTGTACCGACGTACAACAAAGCAACATATCTTGCTAACCCGAATCTAAACAAAGGCAACAGGTCTGTACTTACGTACAACAAAGTTACATGTCTTCGACTCTCAATTTTATATGATTTTTCTATTCTTTCCATTTTAAGATGTATTTGATGTTGCCATACATCCCCAGAAAGTTTGCATACCTCATTTAGACTCAAAGTTTGTATGTCTTGTACATATAAAATAAACCCATTGGTCGTACATCTAAGTTAGTGACACGTTTGACTTTTTCTTGAATATTTTATTTGCCTTGAGACTCCCTATATGTATTATGCCTACCAACACATCAAACTAAACTAAAGTATAACACTTAGAATTTAGTTGCATTATGTGTGAAATCCTAAACATTTAGAGTTTGTAACGACTGTGCTAATTTTCGTCACTTTGAACCTATGCATCTAAGACTTAACTCTTTTTCTGATATTCTCTTTTTTTGTATTTTTATGATTTTCTCTCTTTTTTTTTTGTTTTTCATAAGAAATAGCAATAAAATAAGATAACCTACTAACTTACTAAAAATAGAAACTTACTAAAAACAGAAACTATCCTAAATTAGCAGACTTACTATAAAAAGAAAGAAATACTACAGCTATAAACGAAAATAAACTACTACTAAGGCCAAATTACTCTGGGTTGCGCATTCCATTTAGTTGAATTAAATATTCAAACCGTGACTTATCAAATGCTTTGGTAAATAAATCTGCATTATTATCTTCTGTTGCCACTTTTACCAATTTGATTAAGTTCTTTTCAGCACAATCACGAATAAAATGATGCCTAATGTCTATGTGCTTTGTTTTGTTGTGTTTAACTGGATTATTAGTTATAGCAAATGTCGATTTATTGTCTATCCTAATTGGAGTTTGAGTGTAAGCCAAACCGTAATCCCGCAATTGTTGTTGTATCCACAGAACCTCTGAGCAGCAACTACCAGCAGCAACATACTCGGCCTCGCACGTTGACACGGCTACCGACGTTTGTTTCTTGCATTGCCAGGATACCAATCTCCCTCCTAGGAACTGACAACCTCCAATCGTTGATTTGCGCGTCAAGCTGCATCCTCCGTAGTCAGAATCCGTGAATGCCTCCAACTCTAGATCTCCCTCCGCGTGATACCAAAGTCCCAGCTTCGGTTTCGACTTGAGGTATCGTAGAATCCGCTTCACAACTTTCTTATGCATCTCCTTCGGATTCGCTTGAAACCTAGCACAAATACACACAACAAACATGATGTCAGGTCTTGAAGCAGTTAAATACATAAGTGATCCAAACATGGCCCGATATAATGTCGGATCCACATCGGTATCACTTTCAGTACCCGGTCTGAGATTGTGATTCACTTGAATCGGCGTGCTGAAATGAGCAGTCAATTTTGTTCCTTCCATCCCGAAACGCTCCAATATGTCATAGACATACTTCGTCTGATGGATAAACATCCCTTCCTTCTTTTGGTCAACTTGTAACCCCAAAAAGAAATTTAACTCTCCCATAGCACTCATCTCGAATTTCGACTTCATCACCTTTTCGAAATCTTTGCACATCTGTTCGTCTGATGATCCAAAAATTATATAATCGACGTACACTTGTACCAAGATAAAATGTTCTCCCTTCCTCTTAACAAACAGAATACTATCTATCCTACCCCTTTCAAACCCGTTCTCTAATAAATGGTTGGATAGAGTCTCATACCACGCCCTTGGTGCTTGATGCAATCCATATAGAGCCTTATCTAAGCGATATACTCTATCAGGATATTTTGGATCTGTAAATCCGGGCGGTTGTTCTACATACACCAACTCCTTCATTTTCCCATATAGGAAAGCACTCTTAACAGCTAATTGATATACCTTAAAGCCCTTGAAGGAGGCAAAAGCTAGAAACAACCTAATGGCTTCCACCCTTGCAACTAGTGCAAACACCTCATTGTAATCAATTCCCTCCTCTTGGTTGAAACCCTTTACAACTAACCTAGCCTTGTTGCGCGTGACTATACCCCGATCGTCTCTTTTGCACTTAAAAACCCATTTGGTTCCTTTGGCAACTTCCCCTCGAGGTAATGGAACTAACTCCCACACTTCTAGTTTCCTAAACTGCGAAAGTTCTTCCTGCATCGCTTCAACCCAGGAGTTATCCTTAAGTGCCATTTGCACATTTTTAGGCTCTACTTGCGATATGAAACATGAATAGAGACATGTGTGATATGCCTCGGAGTCGTTTATCATCGACAACAACACAGTGTTGTTATTTAAACTACTCCTAGTCCTCACACCCTCGTTAGGATTTCCTATGATGCTTTCAAAAGGATGATTCTTGTTGATCCTAGAGGTCTCTATCTCATCAACCCTTAGATTATCTCCTAAGTTAGATCCTATTTCACCTAATGGGGGAACAGGCTCAGTTTCTACATTTTCCTCCTCGTGGACATTTTCCTCAGAGTTGGAACTTGATGCTTGAGTCTGATTCTCAGTGGTAGGTGCTTCTGGATCAGCAACTTCTGGAGATCCATCTACAGTCGCAGTAGGCTCGGATGTGGATTCAAACGTAGTTCTCGGAAAGATATGGCCATCGTCATTCGGATGCAACGTCGCCATGTCCTTTTCGATTGTACCTGCATTTTCATCCAAAGGAATGTTAAATGACTCAAATAATTTATCATAGTCAAATATCCATTCCGGACCAGTTTGGGGTTCATGTGTATAACTTCTGACTTCAATGTTATACACAATTTCCACTGTACCATTTGTTTTATTAAAAACACGTTTGTTTGGTGAGTACGGAACATAACCTAGGAAGTATCCTTCGTCAGCCTTTTCACCAAACTTCGGTTGATGTTTTGTTCGCAGTAAAGTGCATGGTACCCCAAACGGTTCGAATCCAGTTAAATTAGGTGGCCGTTTATTCAAAATTTCATAACATGTTTTGTTCAAAGATTTGACAGTTAGGACTCTGTTTAAAATGTGACATGCGGTATTCACTGCCTCCCCCCAAAACATGGTAGGAAGCTTTGAATCCGACAACATAGTCCTAGCTGCCTCAATCAGTGTCCTGTTTTTACGTTCGGACACCCCATTTTGTTGAGGCTCATATGGTGCACTGAATTGATGCACTATGCCCTTTGATAGGCAATATACACCAATTACAGTGTTTTTGAACTCAGTTCCATTATCACTACGTATCCTTTTAACCCTTGTTCCGTAGGAATTCTCCACTTGGTCTAAGAACCCGATGAGCTTGGAAGTCGTCTCGTCCTTTGTACCTAAAAAGAAAACCCAAGAAAAGCGTGAGTAATCGTCAGTGATAACCAAACAGAACCAACTACCTCCGATACTCCTTTTGTTGATTGGACCGAAAAGATCCATATGCAACAAATCGAATGTTGAGGTTATGGAGTTCTGTGTCTTGGACTTGTGTGTCTTCTTATGTTGTTTGCCCTTCTTGCATGGTAGACACTTGTCCTCGAACTGAAAGCTCTTCATAGGCACACCTTGCACCAACCCATTTTTCATTATGTAGTTCATCTTTCTTAGGTGCAGGTGAGCCATGCGTCTGTGCCACAATACCGATTCCGTCTCCGAAGCTTTGGATAACAGACAGATTGGCCCCATCGAAGTCTCCGGCTTGTTCATATCAAGCATGTACAAGTCATTCTTCCTTGGTGCCCGCATCAATACCCACTCTTCAGGAATCTTGAATCCCGGCTTTAGCACTAACGCCTCAGTGTCCGTGAACAACACTGAATTCTTCTTGTCACAGATTTGAGATACACTAATGAGATTGTGAACCAGTTTATCAACATGATAAACTTGGTCCAACTTGATCGTCCCATTAGTGACCACTCCGGTACCCGTGATGTTTCCTCCTTTGTTACCGGCGAATGATACAAATCCCCGATTCCTACCCTTGAAGTCTGTATGGAGACTTCGTTCCCCTGTCATGTGCCTGGAGCATCCACTGTCGACGAACCATTTGTTGTTTGGAACTGTGGTAATCTCCTGCACATGAAAGAAAATAGGTTAGTTATCACAGGGAACCCAAGCCATAACTGACTTGGTTATACCATTCTCGTCCACATACTTAAACTCTTTCAAATACCCATCTCGCCTTTCAGGTGACTTGGGTCGTTGAACAGGAGTTTGTTGTGGTGCCGAGTGATTTAAATTCACTCTTTGCCTTTGAGTAGGCATTTGTTGTGGAGCTCTAGAATAATTCCTATTATATTGCATTTCAGACTGTGATCCCTGAGCTCTTACCGGTGCGTAATGTCTAACAGGAGTATGAGACCTAACTGGAGTGTGTGCCCTGCCAGGTGTTGTGCTCCTATAGACTTGTTGAGGTGCTGACCTAGATTGATTAATGACACGATTCGGTGAATTTGTCCTAACCACTTCCTTTGGTCCAACCTTTACCGGTGTTTGTTTCACAACTGGTTTTGGTGCGGCCTGCACAGTTTTCTCGGTACTTTGAGAACTACTAGTGCTCGCCACATTTGTTGAGGGCTTAACAGGTGTTGGGTTCACTGTCTTAGGTGAAACTTCGGCTTTCCTAAGCGGACAGTGAGAAGCAACATGCCCCTTTTCATGACATCTAAAGCAAGACATCTTATCTATGGACTTCTTGTGTGTGCCCTTAGACTTAGGTGTCTCACTAGTGTCTTGGTCCTTTTGTACATCTATTGCGACTGGCTCATCGTCCTGATCAGCCCAATCAATTTTATGTTTTCCTGCAGGTGTTTCACTGGAGGAAGACACAAATTTGACTTTCTTGACCTTGACAGTTGTGTCAGCCACCTTAGGTGTATTTTCTACTGTAGGCTCAGTTATAGGGTCAGGTATGTCCTCTGAGTCCACTGATTTGTCAGTTTTCTCCTAAGGTTGAGGCACGTAGTTTGCATTAAAAGGTGGAGGAATTTCATGAAATCCTAGACCTACAGGCTTTTTAGACTGGCGTTGAGCGTCTAAAACTTTTCCTAGGTTCAGGCTTGAATTCCTAAACTTTTCTAACTTACTATTCGCCTCAGCTACCTTAACCTTTGTTTCAGCTAGCTCTATGTCTTTGTCTTTAAGGTTTTTGGTCAAGGCCTCTACACGCTCATACATAAGCTCTATCCTAACACACTGCTCACTCAGTTTGTCTTTCAGAACGATTACATCTTGAGCATCAGCCTTAAGTTTGTCTTTAAGATCTTGCTTAATATCGTTTAGGCTAGCGTTTTCAATTTTTAAAGACTCATTTTGAGCAGTTATGGTTTTTTGTGATTCTAAGACTAGATTTAACCTATCATTAGAAGTAACACACAATGCACATAACTCATGAAAAAGAGAGTAAGTCAGACTAACCTTTGTGTGGTCGGATTCCACATTGGCCATTTTAGCAGCAAACTCCAGAACTGTCTGATCATTCGTCTTCTCCACCCACATCGGACTGGTTTCCCTTGTGGTCTGCTCTTCCCCTTCACACCCAGTCTCCGTAACTTCAGCCATAAAAGCCCGAGCATTTGATTCTGGATGTGAGCTCCAGTCATAAGTACCATCTAGCTGTCTATCTGAAGTGACATTGGATAGTAGACCAGCTAGGTTGGCTTGACCGTTAGATGAACTTGGAAGGTATCGTTGTTGAGACTGATTCTGAAACTGTCCCTGATGCTGACTCTGCCCTTGGTACGTTTCTACCTTCGGCCTCTGACATTCTCTGGCGAAGTGTCCCAGACCTTGACTGTTGTAGCACTTTACCTTGGACTTATCAAATCCAATCCCCTTGTTGTTCATCGTCAAATTCCTCCCAATTCTCTTGATGAATCTCTTAACTCGTTGGGTTACCGTGGCCAGTTGCCATTTAAGATCCATTTCCTCAAGATCATCAGGGTCGACCGGATCATAGTCCTCATCCCAGAGAGCAGGATCGTTAATCTTCCCTTGAACACAGTTCCCGTAAGCGGCCACAAATGAAGCAAGCAGATTCAAATGTTCTTCCGCTGATTTTGCGCTCATAGGCATCTTCGAATAGCTCTGAGATGTCGATGCCTATTGTACTTGAGGCTGCGGTTCTTCCGATCTTCCTAATCCTAAGAACGCTCTATTCAATGTATCATCAGTCTCTGCTGGTGACGACGTTTCTCCGGTGAAAAACGCTGTAGCAGTCTTCAGATCGGCGGTCGCTGAAGGTTTTGTTGACTTTCCAAAATACATCGCTGGATTCTGGACTTGTTCGTAATCAGTTTCGGCCTTCAGTAGCTCGAAATGATAAGCTCTCAACGTTCCCACAAATATCCTCCAGAGATTGGGTATAATACTTATCCTCATTTAGCTTTATCATTGCCACATACATAGCCCATTTGGCTGGTAAGGCATCAAGAAGCTTGTTGTTCTTGTCGGTGTCAGTATACTCAATCCCATGACTTTCAAGCTCCGTCAACAGATGATAGAACCGGGTGATGGTATCATCCAGCTGTTCATCCTTTAACGCCTTAAAAATCGCAAACTGTTGTTTCAATAATTCCGTACGCTTTCTTCGTACCCTTGGATTACCCTCACACCGTTTCTCCAGTGACTCCCAAAGTTCTTTAGAAGTCTTTTGCGTCCGGAATGTGTGTAGTATATCCTGAGGCAAAGCCATTCGGATTATCGAAAACGCTTTGTTCTCGGCTTCATACAGCTTCTTATCATCCTCCTTCATCATTTGGTATGACAAGACTTTCTGACGGCCTTCAACTTCAGAAACTGGTGGAATGTATCCTTCGTCGATACATACCCACATGCGCATATCATTAAAACGCACGAAATCGGTAAACCGATCCTTCCACCAGTAATAATCCTCGATTTTCATCAGCTTAGGCGGAGTGTTTGCCTTCCCGACCTCGTGGTACATTTCCAGGAATTTTTGAAGATTTGACATCTTTTCGAAAGGAATTGAATATGAACTTAATTAATTTAATTCGAAACTAACTTAGGCTAACTCTTTCGAATCTAGATAGATTCGAATGTAATTTAGATTAAGTCTTTTGGGATTAAATTCGATTAAGTGTTGAAATTCAATTAAATTCGAAATTATGTCAGATTCGAAAAGTCCTCAGATTCGAAGGTCAAGACAAACTCGAAGACACAGCAGATTCGAAACCCTATTCGAAACTAAACTAAACTCGAATTAAACTCGAAGGTAAGTAGACTCGAGACCCTATTCGAATGAAGCACAAACTCGAATTAGATTCGAAAACACACTGTATCAGACTCAAAAGGAGCGAATTTGGTTAGACTCGAGACTAAGTGTAACCCTAATTACCCCTAATAGATTCGAGCGCCGCAAACTCGAAAAAACGGCTAATACTTTGATTTTTTGACGTTTTGCAGATTAAATCAATATTTTTACAACGAAAAACATTGATTTCGATCAAAAACGTGAAAAACACAAAGTATTTCCCGGATGACTATTTGCTAAGCTCGACGAACACGAAAAACACGATTTTGAGAGAAAAACCGTCCAAAAGCGTCAAGAAACCTAGAATGTATCCAGATGAACACGAAGAACACCAAGAACACTCCGTAGGCTCTGATACCACTTGTAAGGTCTACCACTACGAGATCTATCTAGACGCGGAACCGTCAACGAGTGCGGAATCCTCGTTAACGGATAGACGGAAACAACTCTCACCAAGAAACACGGAGACTATCAGAGGCTGAACGAACGACACACGAACGATCCTACGAACTGATTCTCTCCGAAACGGCACTAACACTGATGATAAACTCGAGATCGCCTTTTGCTTAATCACTCTCGAATTCTGCAAAAAGTCTAATAATTAATCGAGTCTATCCCTAATTATAGAGGCTAATTCGAGTCTGTTATGGGCCAAACTCGAATCTGGCCCAAGGCCCATTCGAGTTTGTCCTCATAGACACTCTCGAATCTGCCTAGCTTCGAATCTAGGTCTACATTCGAATCTGACACAGATTCGAATGTCAAACCTTATATAATTCGAATCTACTATTTCACATACTCAACTTAGTATTGAAACTTATGTTTTTACCTTATGATTGATTTTATCTATGATCTTTATGTTTGAACTTCTTGTAATACGTTACATCAAGTCCAAACACACAAACAATAATAACTATCAACCATATATAAACATATATAACAAACACTTTCTAAGCCACAATGTAGGATCACTTAGACTGCTATCGTCACACAAGGTGTACCAACATACAAACAAGAGGTTGAGAACCAACTCAACAAAAAGATCAAGGTTGTAAGAAGTGATCGAGGAGGTGAATATGTGTCACCTTTTGCGGATTTATGTGCTCAACATGGAATCCGACACGAATAACTGGTACAAATTTTGGCTTTGGTCACACCAGAAATGTGTGACGATAACGATACGGTCACACTTGTTTTTTCATTGTGTGTGTGACTAAAGGTCCCGTGACCAAAGGGTCCATACGGTCACATTAGATGGTTAGTGGTCGTATCCATTTACAAAGAGTGACCAAAACCATAAAATGTGTGACCATATGCTCTTTAAAATCAAGCGAAAGTGTATTTTGTGTGACTATTGTCCATGCAATGACCACTTTATTTTTATTTGTGTACGGCTGATTGCAACCATTTAGTCACACAACGAGTGTCTTGTTGTGGGCTTTGGTCACATAAAATTATGTCAAATGTGGCCGTAGGTGTTAAAAAGTGTGACCATATGCTCTTTTAAGTGAGGTAAACTTGTATTTTGTGTGAATATTGTCCATGCAATGACCACTTTATTTATATGTGTGTGTGGCTGATTGCAACCATTTGGTCACACAACGAGTGTGTTGTTGTGGGCTTTGGAAACATAAAATTATGCCAAATGTGGCCGTAGGTGTTAAAAAGTGTGACCATATGCTCTTTTAAGTGAGGTAAACTTGTATTTTGTGTGACTATTGTCCATGCAATGACCACTTTATTTATATGTGTGTGTGGCTGATTGCAACCATTTGGTCACACAACGAGTGTGTTGTTGTGGGCTTTGGAAACATAAAATTATGCCAAATGTGGCCGTAGGTGTAAAAAAGTGTGACCATAATTGTTCACCCAATGACCACTTAAATTCTATGCACTATTTAATCACACAAATATTTAATCAAACAATGGCCACAACGTATGACCATATGATATATTTATTTATATAACACCACAAAAAAATTAGAATATGTACATGTATAGTAATTGCATCAACTAATTAAAGAGGACTGTAATGTAATGACTTTTGAGTCTTCAATCTGGTCTTCGCTTGCCTTTGCAAATCATGACTAGTCACACAAATCGATTTTTGGTTGTTTCGCTTTCGTTTTACTTCTGGTGCCGCACCAGCTGCTGCCTTTTGTCCAAAATCTGGTGGTGTTACCTGTAATAAGAAACAAGGCGTATATCTATGAAACACTAAATTAAAATGAAGAACTATATATATATATATATATATATATATATATATATATATATATATATATATATATATATATATATATATATATATATATATGTGTGTGTGTGTGTGTGTGTGTGTGTGTGTGTGTGTGTGTGTGGTGTGTGTGTGTGTGTGTGTGTGTGTGTAATTATTGTTTAGGCACAAAAGCCTCAGTTCACCTGTTCTACATCTGAGGGGGAGATTTATAATCAAACCTGTTGATGCATTTGAAGGTTGAATTTAAGGCCTGTTATATGCCTTATTGAAACCTGAAAATGATTTGCAATATCAGTCTAAAGCTGTTCTATTTGTTGCATGTGTTGCAACTAAGACAGTTTGTCCAAGCTGTTCTGTCTGCTGAACAGGCTGGACATAGACTGTCTACGCTGCTCTACACTGTTGAGCAGCTTGGGCAATTTTAAAGTGTTCTGTTCTTTGTGAACAGAACTTGTTCTTTGTGAACAGGCTAAACACTTTATGGAATATGTTTCCAAGTCATCATGTATTGTTTTTTACTACAAGATCAGTTTACAAAGTCGAAGACAAAGTGGAAAACAGAACTGCTCAGCCTGCCCACGCTGTTCTGTTACATGAAGACAAAAGGTTATTTGAAAAAGGGTGACAGACCTTTTTCTTATATCAAAATAGGCCTTTACAAGGAAGAAAGACGCAAAGATGACATTCCTAAATTAGTTAAAGGTAATGCAACAGTAGACAAAGTAAAA
>JAANYP010003937.1:31349-41536 GCA_020465985.1 Centrapalus pauciflorus | reverse complement strand
CAAGTTTCTCTGAACAGCTTAGACAGAACAGGTTATACATGTTCTGTACTTAGTCATTTGTCTGAAAAACTTGAACAGCTTGAACATACAACAGGCTGAACAAAAACAGTTTAAACTGTTTATTCGTCCAGCCTGCTCTGATGGTTCAGTCTTCAACCTGTTCACTTCTTCACACTGTAACCTGTTCATCTATTGAACTCAACCTGTTCTCACAAAGGAGAGCAGGCTGAAGGAACAGATTGAAGGAAGAACAGCTTGAAGACTGAGAACCTTGTTGACCCTGATCATCACAGGTTTGACCATCAGCGTAGACCAACAGTTTAATTACCTTTCTTCATAATTAAGTTTCTTAAATTATGTTTTATTTAACTTAATTACTGCGGATAATGTATGTTACGTGTGTTAGTGATCAAAAAGGTCAAGTGGTCTGACAATGTTTCTGACATGGACAACCGTTCCGTTTTCCGTTAACAAACATTTCAAATCAAACCGCCCAAATCTTTTCTCTCTCATACACACGACCATTCAAAATCCTATAAATACCACCATACTGTTTCATCTTCGTCTTCCTCATCATTCCCAGAAATTCTCAAGAACCCTAAAATCGACTAAGTGTCTTTTGCTTCCTCAAACCTTCAAATTTCTCAAATGGCTCACAGACCCAATCCCTTTCTGCCAGTTTTCGTTGGTGAGGATGTTGTTAAACATCCTTCTGTCACCACGATGCTGACCCTGAAACCCACCAACTACATAGCAAACCTCACAATCCCCAAAAACTATGTGGGAAAGGGTTACGATCAAATGGTGGAATTTCTGCAAGTTCATCCGTTGAACTATGCCCTGACTGCATCTCCTGGTGTCCTGTACCAGGAGATGGTATACGAGTTCTGGTACACCTGCTCCTACAATCCAAACACTAAGGTTATCAGAGGTACTATTCTCAATGGAACTCAAACCATTGAGATTACAGTCGATCTTTTGAGGGAAGTTCTTCATCTTCCAGTGGCTGAGAACTATGATCTCCCTCAGCCTGAAAATGAGCAAATGGGCAATCTGCTACGCTTCTGTGGTGTGGCAGAACCCAAGGTTGGAGCTACTTTGTACAGGAAGGAGTTATCACCTACTTACAACTTCTTATTTGCCTCTGTGGAAATGTCGTTCAGCAGCAAGGTTGGTTCCTTTGACCAACTTAGTAGAGATGAAGTGCCGATAGTCCTTCAGCTGGTGGATGGGACTACACTTGACATGGCCAAATGGATCTTCTTGAACATGAGAAACCTGGTACAACAAGAGACAAGACCAGCAGCTGTCAGATATCCCAGGTTCCTGAGTCTCATCTTCTGCCATGTATGTGGTGAGCATCTATATCACTCTCAACCCCTACTTAAAACTGCTGCATTCCCTGTGATAGGGAATAGGGTGTTTCATACTCCTGTACTGGAAAATGAGCCTCCTCTCTCAACAGCAATGAGGAGGCTGTTGGGTTTAGTGGAAGGACCCTCTGCTGTGAGGGTGGATCCAGTCACTGCTGCTCCCGGTGGAAAATCCAAAGCCAGGTCTAAGTTGGTAAAAAGGACCTTGGCAGCTGAAGCTGGGCCTGCTAAAAAGAATGCCAAAACAGCTCAAGCTGAGTCTGCTCCCTTAGCCTCTGTGGCTGAGGAAGAGCAGATTCCTCACCCTGGCTCATTTGTTGAGCCTGAAGCCTTTGTGGCTGGTGCCTCTGTGGCACAAGAGACTATGGAACAGTCCAGCCCCACTGTTCCTGACCCAGTCTCCCATCCAGTCCAAACAGATCCCCTCTCCTCTCCACAATCACCCACTTCATCCATTCGTTATCAAAGAAAATCCGTAGCCAAAAAGAAACTAGCCCAGAAACCAGTCTCCTCTGTTCCCTCTCAACAGGGTTCAGTTGTAAAAGAAGCAACCCAAGCTGCCTCTCCTATTTTGGGAGAAGGTTCAGCTCATTTGGAGCCTGCTTCACTCCAGCCTGAGTCACCCTTGAGTCAGCCTAGACCCTCTGGTTCCTCCCAACAGAAACCAGTTGTACAAATGGAGATACCCACATCAACTATCCCAGCCTCCCAACAGGCTGAGGATATTGAAAGACAGGAGCCCTCTCCGCTCCACACTGAGTCCACACTGTCCCCCACTCATATCTCCTTACACCCTGAGTCTGCACGAGGTGCCCACGCTGCTGATATAGACCAATCAGCAGCTCAGCCTCAAACTTCTTTTCCCCATGATTCAGCTGTTCAACACCAAACAGCTGCTGAGGGACCAACAACACAAGCTGATGAACCTCAGGGATCATACCATCCCTCTGGTGAGGCTGATCCCTCAATGCAAATTCCATCAGCAGGTTTCACCACTGCTGATGTTGAAATGCATATCCCATCTCCCCATGATGAGGTGCCTTTAGACCAAGGCACTGCAGAGGGAACCACAACTGGTCTTCATGAGGGTGCTGCAACACAAGCAGCATCTGAGAGGCCCCAAACATCATCTCCTTCTCCTAATGATGCAGCTACAGCCGCTGCTGAAGGACCCCTTGATCCCTCTAACCTGGGCCACCTTACTTTTGCCCAGGCTATGGAACTATTGTCCAAAGGTTCTCTTCCTTCTCCCTCTCATCCTCAAACACCAGCCTCATCATCATCTTCTCCATCTACTCACTCCAAACAGTCCACCCATACACCACCATCTCCCAAAGACCTGCCTTTGAAGGATCAGCTTTCATTGCTGACCAACAAAGTTGGTTCTTTGGAACATACCATGCACTCCCTACCATCCATAATCTCAGACTCTGTGTCTGAGCAGATCAAAGGATTCTTTGATGCGTTTAAAGAATCCTTCCCAGTTACTCCACAAGCTGACCACTCTCCACAGCTGCTTGCACTCACTGCACAGCTGCAAAATGTAACCAACTCTCTTTCCTCTATCCTCTCCTCACAACAGGACTCTGTGTCCTCTATGACAGCTATTTCTCAACCGCTGTCCTCTCTCCTCACTTCCTGTAATACTACCATTCCTTCCACATTGGCCAGCCTGAACACTCTTATAGGCTCTCTATCAAATTCTGTGTCATCAAACCTTGCTGATGTGCAAGATTCTCTTGAACTTCATCTTGCACAGCTCCAAAGTTTGTTGTTCACAGCTTCTGATAGAGACAACATTGTTAAGCTGACCACTTTTGCTGATTCCCATTCTTCTTCTCTTCAAAACTGTCTTTCCCAGCTTGGTGAGGTGAAGGACAACTTGGCTTACTTAGTGAACAGCCTTGTTGGTCCTAAACCTCCCAAACCTGCTGGCAAGCCTGCTGACTTTGTGTCTTCGGGCAGACCAGGGGGTGAAGTCGCTGCATCATCTCCTTCAAAGGGGGAGAAATCATCTGCCTCGAAGACTAAGTCTAAGGGGGAGAAGATTCCTTCTCCTAAGGAGATACCAGTGTCTGCAACCCAAACTGATCAACCAGCAGAAACAGGTGCAGCTGAAGGTGCTTCCCCAGCTGCTATGCCTACTCAGGCTGGCTCTCCAAACCCTGCTCAGTCTAAGGGGGAGGAAGTCATTCCTGAGGACAGGCCTAGCAGCAAAAGGAGGCACCTTATTCTTTCAGAGGAAAAAGAAGAAGAAGAAGAAGAAGAAAGTATTCCTGAAGCTGCTGTCCCTAAAGCAGCAGCTAAAGGAAAAGAAAAGGCAGCGGTGGATCCTATTGAGCAGAAACAGGCAGAAACTCAGTTTCACAAAGCCAGAGCCAAAGCGATGGGCCTCCCTATGCACAAATACTTTGAGTTTAGGGAAGAACAACTTAAGGCTCTGGAAGAGTTAAGAAAAGAAGAACAATCTGCCAAAGCTGCTAAGTCTCTTGCCCTCCAAGAAGCAAAGAAAATAAAAATGGCTACCTTGGAGGTGCAAAAGAAAATAATGGAAGCTGCCAAGCAATCAGCAGGAGAAAAAGGGAAGGAAGTGGAAAAAGGTACTCAGGTCTCAGTGACCAAATCAACAGTACCTTCTGCCAGAGCCAAATTCCATTTTGACAACTTGGCCAAAAAGAAATTTCATGATGTTGCCACTAGAAGGCTGGCCAAGGAAGGAATTGTCAAAGCTGTTCCCATATCAAGAAAAGGCACTCAGTGGAAACTTCAGATCACAAGGATGGGTGCAACAGGCCCTGAATTGGAATCATATGATCACGCTGATGTGGCTCAAATGGGTTACAGGGAATGGGTGGGACTGGCAGTTGCCCTGAGCCAGTCTAAGTCAGAAACGGCTAAGACTATCAGGGCATACATAAAGAAGCTGATGGAGAGAGTGAGTGAGTTGGGCCTGATCCCTAAAGAAGTCAAAGAGGGTGTCTCTGTGAAATCCCCTAAAATCAAGGCCAGAAGGAAAAAGAGAGATTCAGAGCTGGAAGAACTCCTTATGATGATTGAACAAGGAGATTATGCTGTGGAAATTAAAGGAGTTGACCACAGCCTGCCTGAAGGAGTTGAATTTGAAGATGGCAAAGTGATTGAAGAGCCTGAGTTAGGGGCATTTTTTGTGGATCCCTTATCTCAGAAGAAATGTTTTCAAAGAGCTTCTGACCTACACAAAGTTGGTCTTAAGCAGCTTGCAGCCTTCAGAATTGCCAACTCCTTCAGTCAGTCCAGCCAATGGAGAGCAGCTGTCTGGGAAGAGCTGAAAGGATTTTATGACAGAGGTGAGCTCCAAAGTTCTAACTTTATGTTTCTTACAGCTGAACTTGAAGAACATGAAGAAACAAGGGAAGAACTTTTAAAAAGATTCAAAGAAGGGATGCCACCCCCTGTCGAATGAAGTCCACCTGCCATCTGGGTAGGTGAAGAATGGAAGCTGTCCATTAGTTGGACAGGCTTGCCATTATCTGCTCCCGTCTCAAACAGTCCAAATCTTGTACATTAGTTGTACACTCTGTACATTAGTTGTACACAATTACATTAGTTGTAATTTTTTTATTTTTTACATTAGTTGTAAAATACATTAGCACATTAGTTGTACTATTGTAAGAACATATGTTGTTCAAGTATAGTCAAGAATCAGTGTATATATAAACTGATCTTTTACTTTACTGTAATGTTGTAATTTTATTTCAGCAAATGTACTGTAAAAATATATAGTGATTTTTGACAAGACCAGCTTGGACTGGTTATTGCAAAGAGGGGGAGATTGTTAGGCACAAAAAGGCCTCAGTCAAACCTGCTCTACATCTGAGGGGGAGATTTTATAATCAAACCTGTTGATACATTTGAAGGTTGAATTTAAGGCCTGTTATATGCCTTATTGAAACCTGATAATGATTTGCAATATCAGTCTAAAGCTGTTCTATACGTTGCATGTGTTGCAACCAAGACAGTTTGTCCAAGCTGATCAGTCTGCTGATCAGGCTGGACATAAACTGTCTACGCTGCTCTACACTGTTGAGCAGCTTGGGCATTTTTAAAAGTGTTCTGTTCTTTGTGAACAGAACCTGTTCTTTGTAAACAGGCTAAACACTTTATGGAATTTGTTTCCAAGTCATCATGTATTGTTTTTAACTACCAGATCAGTTTACCCAGTTGAAGACAAAGTGGAAAGCAGAACCGCTCAGCCTGCCCAAGCTGTTCTGTTACATGAAGACAAACGGATATTTGAAAAAGGGTGACAGACCTTTTTCTTATATCAAAATAGGCCTTTACAAGGAAGAAAGACGCAAAGTTGACATTCCTAAAATGGTTAAAGGCAATGCAACAGTAGAAAGTAAAAAGACAAAAGTTCTGCACAAGAGAAGGCAAGTCTGCTTTTCAGAAAAGTGCAGAAAAGTTATATTGTCTTTTCAAACAAGACTTCTCCTTTTTCATTCTGCCCAATGAAGATGTTTCTCTTAGATCCTCTAAGTGAGTATAAAAGGAAGCTTCTAAGGTCAGAAAGAATGTGAAGAAAGCTAAGTGCTTAAACCAAGAGTGAACGTGCAAGTGTGATATTCATGCATGCAAATCTTCTGTAAACAAGCTTCTGTGTGTCTAAGCTGTTTACCAAAGCTGTTCCTTAAAGTCTTGTAAAATACAGTGAGTGCATCTTAGTGAGTGTGTTCATTGTAATCTAGTGTGAGTGTGTCTTAGACTAGAAATCATACTGTTGTATTCTGTCATCTCAGCTTGAACAATTCCGCAGTCAAGCTTGTTTGTAATTAACATTTGTTGATAATACATACAAACATTGAGAAAAAGAGTGTGTAGATTTTAAATACTGTATTCACCCCCCCCTCTACAGTTTATTACTATATACTTTGGGAACCTTTCGGGACCTACATAGTCAAATATATATGTGGACCAAATTCTAAAGTTAGGTGGTAGATTCGAATCTAGATTCATCAATTTGAATACATAGTCAAATATATATGTGGACCAAATTCTAAGGTTTAGGTGGTAGATTCGAATTTAGATTCGAATTTAGATTCGAACCATACTAACACATGCATACTTCGAATCTATTTGCTTAGACTCGAACCACACCCACCATTCGAATCTATTAGATTTGAAATATGTTTTTCGAATTTAATGGTTAGATTCGAATATATTTCAAATTTAATTCCATTTCGAGTCTGTTCTAGGTATTTTCGAGTTTGTTCTATGTATTTTCGAATCTGTTCTTAACATTCTCGAATCTGTTCATATTTACAACTCTAAAACATGAATTTCTAAGGCATAAATCACAAATATGATCAATATTAAGCCTATGTTCGATTATATTATACTTATTCTAGTTAAACTCCATAAAAATAGCTTTAGATTTCATAAAACTAATAAATTCGAAAATACCGAAATATATATAAAATCGTAAAAATATAAATTCTTACCTCAAATTCGTATGAAATCACGCAGGAGATAGTAGATTCGTGTAGTATTCTCCGAGATCTTTCGAACGATATATATATATCTTGATAATCGGACGGTCGGTTTAGGAGATAATTTAGAGAGAAGGTAGAGAGAGAGTAGAGAGAGAAAGTTAGAGAGAGAGTAGAGAGAGAGAAATCTGAATTTTGAATATAATTCACGTTTATATACTTCATCTAGTTATATTTGCTAGCTAACCCACTTTCATTTTTGTATATTATATCTCTTTTATTTAATTCTCTTTAATAATTTATTAATTCATAAATATAAATTTTTTTATATAATTTAATTAAATATTTCATTACTTAATTAAATTATAATTCAAATAATGTAACATTATTACATTATCGGCTCAAAATATTACTGAATTTACGACTATATCAAAAGTTAGGTTGTTACAAAACCGTCGGAGATTTATTTGCATTATTTTGGATAATTTAATTATGTATTCAAATCTCTGTACCTTGCGAACTACTCTTTATTATTTACGGGTTATGTAAAACATTTCTACCTTTTAAAGTTATATCAATGTATTTCTTTGAAAACGTCCATATAGTGGTCGTTCATTATGATTATGGTCACGCTTCCACGACGTCACGCTTCGTTGCCAATCGGGGTAGCGGGGTGTGACACATTGCAAGTAACAAGGAACGTGCAGCAATAGTTGTCCACTTTCAGCAGTGTCTATCATACGTTCCTAGCATACAATTAAGTAATCATGGAACAAACAACATCAGATGTTTCCATACAATTCAGTAACAATCACCAATAAGTACTGAAACATATGCAAGTAAGTAATGCAATCTTTCACGCACAACGGTCCTGAGCAATGCAAGTAATCGAGGAATATGCAGCAGCAGTTGTCCAGTTTCAGCAGTGTCTATCATACGTTCCTAACATACAATTAAGTAATCAAGGAACAAGCAGCAACATATGTTGCCATACAAGTCAGTAACAATCACCAATAAGTACCGAAACATATGCAAGTAAGTAATGCAATCTGTCATTCACAGCGTTCCTGAGGAATGCACGTAATCAAAGAACATGCAGCAACAGTAGTCCAGTTTCGGCAGTGTCTATCATACGTTCCTGACATACAATTAAGTAATCAAGGAAATAGCAGCACCACATGTTTCCATACAATTATGTAATCAAGGAACAAGAAGCAGCAGATGTTTCCATACAAGTCAGTAACAATCACCAATAAGTACCAAAACATATGCAAGTAAGTAATGTAATCTGTCACTCACACCGGTCCAAGGCAATCCAAGTAATCAAGGAACATGTAGCAGCAGCAGATGTTTCCATACAAGTCAGTAATGTAATGCAATCTGTCACTCACAGCGGTCCTGAGCAATGCAAGTTATCAAGGAACATGCCGCAACAGTTGTCCAGTTTCAGCAATGTCTATCATACATTCCTAACATACAATTAAGTAATCAAGGAACAAGCAGCAACATATGTTTCCATACAAGTCAGTAACAATCACCAATAAGTACCGAAACATATGCAAGTAAGTAATGCAATCTCTCATTCACAGCGTTCCTGAGGAATGCAAGTAATCAAGGAACATGCAGCAACAGTTGTCCAGTTTCAGCAATGTCTATCATACATTCCTAACATACAATTAAGTAATCAAGGAACAAGCAGTAGCATATGTTTCCATACAAGTCAGTAACAATCACCAATAAGTACCGAAACATATGCAAGTAAGTAATGCAATCTCTCATTCACAGCGTTCCTGAGGAATGCAAGTAATCAAGGAACATGCAGCAACAGTTGTCCAGTTTCAGCAATGTCTATCATACATTCCTAACATACAATTAAGTAATCAAGGAACAAGCAGCAGGCATATGTTTCCATACAAGTCAGTAACAATACCAATAAGTACCGAAACATATGCAAGTAAGTAATGCAATCAGTCACTCACAGCGGTCCTGAGCAATGCAAGTTATCAAGGAACATGCAACAACAGTTGTCCAGTTTCAGCAGTGTCTATCATGTGTTCCTAACATACAATTAAGATATCAAGGAACAAGCAGCAGCAGATGTTGGATACAAGTCAGTATCAATCACCAATAAGTACCGAAACATATGTAAGTAAGTAATGCAATCTGTCTCTCACAGCGGTCCTGAGCATTGCAAGTAACAAGGAACGTGCAGCAGTAGTTGTCCACTTTCAGCAGTGTCTATCATACGTTCGTAGCATACAATTAAGTAATCATGGAGCAAACAGCATCAGATGTTTCCATACAAGTCAGTAACAATAACCAATAAGTACTGAAACATATGCAAGTAAGTAATGCAATCTGTCACTCACAGTGGTCTTTAGCAATGCAAGTAATCAAGGAATATGCAGCAGTTGTATTGTTTCAGTAGTGTCTATCATACGTTTTTAACGTACAATTAAGTAATCAAGGAACAAGGAGCAGCAGAGGTTTCCATACAAGTTAGTAACAATCACCAATAAGTACGAAAACATATGCAAGTAAGTAATGTAATCTGTCACTCACACCGATCCTGAGCAATCCAAGTAATCAAGGAACATGCAGCAGCAGTTGTCCAGTTTCAGAAGTGCAAATCATACGTTCCCAACATACAATTAAGTAATCAAAGAACAAGCAGCCGCAGACGTTTCAAGACAAGTCAGTATCAATCACCAATAAGTACCGACACATATGTAAGTAAGTAATGCAATCTGTCTCTCACAGCGGTCGTGAGCATTGCAAGTAACAAGGAACGTGCATCAATAGTTGTCCACTTTCAGCAGTGTTTATCATACGTTCCTAGCATACAATTAAGTAATCATGGAACAAACAACATCAGATGTTTCCATACAAGTCAGTAACAATCACCAATAAGTACTGAAACATATGCAAGTAAGTAATGCAATCTTTCACTCACAGCGGTCCTGAGCAATGCAAGTAATCGAGGAACATGCAGCAGCAGTTGTCCAGTTTCAGCAGTGTCTATCATACGTTCCTAACATACAATTAAGTAATCAAGGAACAAGCTGCAACATATGTTGCCATACAAGTCAGTAACAATCACCAATAAGTACCGAAACATATGCAAGTAAGTAATGCAATCTGTCATTCACAGCGTTCCTGAGGAATGCAAGTAATCAAGGAACATGCAGCAACAGTAGTCCAGTTTCGGCAGTGTCTATCATACGTTCCTGACATACAATTAAGTAATCAAGGAAATAGCAGCAGCACATGTTTCCATACAATTATGTAATCAAGGAACAAGAAGCAGCAGATGTTTCCATACAAGTCAGTAACAATCACCAATAAG
>JAANYP010003937.1:0-31324 GCA_020465985.1 Centrapalus pauciflorus | reverse complement strand
ACGAAATCTAATAAACTCGTAAAAAGATAAATTCTTACCTCAAATTCGTATGAAATCACGCAAGGAGATTTAGGATTAGTGATGTCGTAGTTGTACGTATTCTCCGAGATCTTTCATAACGATTATATATATCTTGATAATCGGACGGTCGGTTTTAGGAGATAATTTAGAAGTACGAGAGAAGGTAGAGAGAGAGTCAGAGAGAGAAAGTAGAGAGAGAGAGTAGGAGGAGAGAAATCTGAATTTGAACTATAATTCACGGTTATATACTTCATCTAGTATATTTGCTAGCTAACCACTTTCATTTTTGTATATTATATCTCTTTTATTTAATCTCTTTAATAATTATTAATTCATAAATATAATTTTTTATATAATTTAATTAAATATTTCATTACAATTACTAATTCATCTAATTCAAATCAAGTACATTATTACATATCGGCTCAAAAATATTACTGAATTTACGACATATATCAAAAGTTCGGTGTTCAAAAACCGTCGAGATTTATTTGCATTATTTTGGATAATTTAATTATGTATTCAAATCTATGTACAACCTTGCGAACTACTCTTTATTATTTACGGGTTATGTATAAAACATTTCTACCTTTTTAAATAGTTAATCAATGATTTTTTGAAACAAGTTCCATTATAGTGGTCGTTCATATGATATGGTCACGTTCCACACGACGTCACGCTTCGTTGCCAGGTATGGTGGGGGTTGCGGTTAGCGGGGTGGGTGATGTTCTTTTGCCACATTGCAATTAATAAACAAGGAACGTGCAGCAATAGTTGTCCACTTTCAGCAGTGTCTATCATACGTTCCTCGCATACAATTCAGTAATCATGGAACAAACAAACATCAGATGTTTCCATACACATTCAAGTAACACCATCACCAATCAAGCTACTGAACCCTATGCAAGTACAGTCATGCAATCTTTCACGCACAACGGTCCATGAGCAATGCAAGTAATCGAGGAATATTGATGCAGCAAGTCAGTTGTCCGTTTCAGCAGTTGTCTATCATACGTTTCCATAACATACAATTACGTAATCAAGGACACAAGCAGCACATGATTGTTGCCATACAACGGTCAGTAACAATTCACCAATAGTACCGAAACATATGCCAGTAAGTAATGCACATCTGTCATTACACGCGTTCCTGAGGAATGCACGTAATCAAATAAAGAAACATGCAGCAACAGTAGTCCCAGTTTCGGCAGTGTGTCTATCATCGTTCCTGGACATACAATTAGTAATCAAGGAAACAATACGCCAGCCACCACATCGTTCCATTACAATTATGTAATCAAGGACAAACGAACAGCAGATGTTTCCAACAAGTCAGTAACAATCACCAAAACGTACCAAAACATATGCAAGTAAGTAAGTGTAAATTCTGTCACTCACACCCGTCCAAGGGCCATCCGTTAAGTCAAGGACACATTGTAGCCAGCAGCAGATGTTTCCATACAAGTCATGTAACGTAATGAATCTGTCACTCACTAGCTGTCTGAGCAATGCACGTTAATCAGGGAACATTCCGCATACAGTTGTCCAGTTTCACGGCAATGTCTATCATACATTCCATAACATACAAATAAGTAATCCAAGGAACAAGACAGCTAGCAAACACTATGTTTCCCTAACAAGTCAGTAAACAATCACCAATAAGTACCGAGAACCTATGCAAGTAGTATGCCACTTCTCACTTCACAGCGTTCCTGAGGAATGCCCAATGTAATCAAGGAAACTGCAGAGCAGAGCAAACAGTTGCAGTTTCACAAGATGTCTATCATACATTCCTAAACCATTAAATTAAGTAATCAAGAACAAGCAGTCAGTAGTAGAGTCAGTAGCATATGTTTCCATACGCAGTAGCAGTAACAATCACCACAAATAAGTACCGAAAACATATTGCACGTAAGTCATAGCCAATCTCTCACTTCACAGCGTTCCATGAGGAATTGCCAAGTACATAAGCCACATCGCAACAGTTGTCCAGTAGTTCAGCAACAATGTCTATCTTCCACATTCCTAAACATACAATTAAGTAATCAAGGAACAAGCAGAGGCATATGTTTCATCCATCAGTCGTAACCATAACCAATAAGTACCGAAACATTGCAAGTAAGTAATTGCAATTCAGTCACTCACAGCGCGGTCACTGAGCACATGCAAGTAATCAAGCGAAACATGCAACAATCAGTTGTTTCCGAGTTTCAGCAGTGTTCTCTCATGTGTTTCTACATACAATTACGATATCAAGCGAACAAGCAAAGCAGCTGATGGTTGGATCACAAGTCAGTATCAATCACCAACATAAGTACCGAAACATATGTAAGTAAAAGTCAATTGCAATCTGTTCTCTCAGCGGTCCGGCCTTGAGTTTGAATAACAAGGGACGTGCAGCAGTAGTTGTCCTACTTTCCGCAGTGTCTATCATTACGTTCGTTTAGCCATACAATTAGATAATTCATGGAGCAAACAGCATCAGGTGCTTCCCATAAAGTCCGTAACAATAACCAATAAGAGTACTGAAACAACTATGCAAGTAAGTATGCCAATCTGTCACTCACAGTGGTCTTGCAATGCAAAGTAATCAAGGAATATTGCAGCACGTCAGTTGTATTGTTTCAGTACGTGTCTTATCATAGCTTTTACACGTACATAGTAATCAGGAAAGCAAGGAAGCAGCCGAGGTTTCCATACAAGTTAGTAACAATCACCAATAAGTACGAAAACTATGCAAGTGAAGTAATTGTAACTGTCACTAACACGTCGTATCCTGAGCAACCAAGAGTAATCAAGGAAAACATGCCCATTGCCAAGCAGTTGTCCAGTTCAGCGAAGTGCAAATCATACGTTTCCAACATACAATTAAGTAATTCAAAGGAACAAAGCACGCCGGACGTTTCAAGACAATGGTCGAGTATCTATTCACCAATAAGATACCGAACACATCATGTAAGTAAGTAATGCAATCTGTCTATCAGCGGTCGTGAGCCTTGCCACAGTTAACAAGGAACGTTTGACATCAATAGTTGTCATATTTCCGCAGTGTTTATCATACGTTCCTAGATACAATTAAGTACATCAGGAGAACAAACAAACTCCAGAGTTTCAATACAAGTCAGTAGACAATCACCAAAACGTACTTGAAACATATGCAAAGTAAGTAAGCATCTTTCACTCACCAGCGTCCTGAGCCAATGCAAGATAATCGAGGAACATGCAAGCAGCAGGTGTGCCAGGTCAGCGTAGTGCTATCATCTACGTTCCACAGAATTAAGTAAATCAAGGAAACAAGCTGTGCAACATATGTTGCCATACACATCACGTAAACAATCACCAACTACTTACCGAAACATATGCAAAGTAGTAGTAATGCAATCGTCATTCACCGTTCCTGAGGAATGCAAGTAATCAAGGAGAACATGCCAGCAACAGTACTGTCCAGTTTCTGGCAGTGTCTATCATACTCCTGACACTACCAATTAAGTAATCCAAGGAAATAGAGCAGGCACTTTTCCATACAATATGTAATCATGAACACAGAAGCAGTCAGATGTTTCCATTACAGTCAGTAAAATCACCCTAATACCAAACACTATGCAAAGTAAGTAATGTAATCTGTCACTCCCACGTTCCAAGGCAATCCAAGTAATCAAGGAACATGTACTAGCAGCAGAGTGTCTCCCTACCAGTCGTTATTAACTGTCAAATCTGTCACTCACCGCGGTTCCTGGCAATTCTGCAAGTAATTAAAGGAACTGACGCAGCACATTTGTCCAATTTCAGTAGTGTCTATAATACGTTCCTAACATCTAACTTAGAGTATCAAGGAACACAGCGAGCAGGCATATGTTTCCCATTACAAGTGAGTGTAACAATCACCAATAAATAACGAAACATATGCCAAGTAATAATCCAATCTGTCACTCACAGCGTTCCTGCGCAATTGCAAGAATCAAGGAACATGCAGCAACAGGTGTCCAGTTTCGCCAGACTTTATCATAGGTTCCTAACATACAATTAATAATCAAGGAAAGCCATGGAAGGCTATGTTTCCATAAAGTCCGTAACAATCACCAATAAGTACCGAAAAAAAATAGCCAAGTATTGCAATTTGTCATTTCACATCGGTCCTGCGCAATGCAACGTAAGTAAGGACAGCATAACAGTAGTTGTCTAATTTGTAGCATTGTCTATCATACATTTAACATACAATTAAGGATATCTAGGGAACACGCCAGCAGAGGCATATGTTTCCATACAAGTCATAACAATACCAATAAGTTACGCGAAAACAGATCTCAAGTAAAGTAATGCAATCTGTCCACTCACAGCGGTCTAGCAATGCCAAGTTTATCAAGGAAACATGCAACAACAGTTGTCCAGTTCTCAGCGAGTTGTCTCATCATGTGTTCCCTAACATACAATTCAGATATCAAGGAACAAGCCCAGCAGCAGATGTTGGATACAAGTCAGTTATCCAATCACCAATAGCTACCAGAAACATATGCAGTAAGTAATGCCAATCTGTCTCCACAGCCGGTCCGAGGCATTGCAAGAGTATCAAGGAACGTGCCAGCTAGAGCAGTAGTTGTCCACTTGCAGCAGTTGTGTCTATCTATACGTCTTCGTAGCACCAATTATACCGTAATCATGGACAAACAGCACTCAAATGTTCCATACAATAGTCAGTACACAATCACCAATAAAGTACATGACCAATGCAAGTACAGTATTGCAATCTGTCACTCATAATGGTCTTTAGCAATGCAATTGTACACGGAATATTGCAGCAGTTCGTCTTGTTTCACGTAGTTGGTCTATCATCGTTTTTACATACAATAGTAATCAAAACAGGACGAGCGCAGAGGATTCCATACAAATTAGTAAACAATCGCCATTAAGACCGGAAAACATATGCAAGTAACGTAATGTAAATCTTGTCACTCACACCGATCTGCAGCAATCCAAGTAGATCAAGGCACATCGCAGCACAGCAGTTGTTCCAGTTTCAGAAGTGCATAACCACTACGTTCCCCAACATACAATAAGAGTAATTCACAGATCACAAGCAGCCGCAGCCGTTTCAAGACAAGTCAGTACTCAATCACCAATAAGTACCGTACATAGTAAGTACGTAATGCAATTCTGTCTCTCACAGCGGTACTGAGCATTGCAAGTAACAGGAACGTGCCCTGCAGCAATAGTTGTCCCTTTCAGTCCGTTGTCTATATTACGTTCCTAAGCCTCCATTAAGTATCATGACACCAACACATCCGCTATGTTTCCCTACATGTCCGTAGCCATCACCCAATACTAACATATGCAAGTAAATAGCAACTTTCCCACATCGGTCAGCAATGCAATGTATCCAGACTCGGCACATGCTACCGGCCCTTCCGCAACGTCTCGTCCCGTTTCGGCCGTGTTCTATCATACGTTTCCTGCCTCTACAATTACGTCCAATCTAGGGACGCTTCAGCCAGGCCCCTGTTTCCCATACCATTATGTACTCAGGCACAAGCCGCCAGCGTGTTTCCCACACAAGTCGAGTGTACCACAATCACCAATACAGTCCCAAAACATATGCAAGTAAGTAGTAATGTATCTGTCACTCACACGGTCCAATGCCAATACCAGTAATCAAGGAACATGTAGACGCAGAGCAGATGTTTCCATACAAGTCCGTATATGTACTGTAATCTGTCACTCACCGCGGTCCTGGAGCATGCAAGGTAATTCAGGAACCATGCAGCAGCCAATCTGTCCAATTTCCGTTAGTGTCTGTCTATAATACGTTCCTAACATTATAATTAAGTAATCAAGAACAACGCAGCAAGCCATAGGTTTCTCCATACCGAAGTGAGTAACAATTCCCAATAAATAACGAAACATATGCACGAGAAGAAGTATCCAATTGTCACTCACAGCGTTCTGAGCACTGCAAGTTATCAGAACAGCAACACAATGTTTGTCCGTTTCGCAGTGTCTATCTCGTGTTCTAACATCACAATTAAGATCATCAAGGAACAAGCAGCCGCAGAGCAGTGTTTGCCTACAAGTCCGTTTCAATTCACCAATAAGTACCGACACATGTATGTAGTACTGCAATCTTGACTCTCACAGCGGTCCTGAGCATTGCAAGCAACAAGGAACGTTTGGCAGCAGTAGTTGTCCACTTTCAGCATCGTGTCTCATCATGGCGTTTTCCTAGATAATTAAGTACTCATGGAAAAAACAGGCATCAGATGTTTCCAAAAAGTCTAGTAACAATCACCAACTAAGTACTGAACCATATTGCACGTAGTAATAAAATCTGTCACTCACAGCAAGTCCTTAGCATTGCAATGTAATCAAGACACACTGCCACCAGTTGTCTTGCTTCAACAGTGTCTATCATAGTTTTTTGAACATACAATTAAGTAATCAAGGAACACGGAAGCAACAGAGGTAGGTTTTATATAACAAGTCAGTATAGTAAAAATCACCAATACGTACCAAAACATATGCAAAGTCAGTCTGAATCTGTCACTCACCACCATGTCCTGAGCCAATCCAAGTAATAAGGAAACATGCCCGCAGCAGCACGTTATCCAGTTTTAGATTTCAAAATCATACGTTCTAACATACAAAATTAAGTAATCAAAGAACACAGCAAAAGCAACAGCAGACGTCCCAAGACAAGTTAGTAACAATCACCACTAAATACCGCAAACATATGCAAGTTAACTACTTCCCATCTGTCACTGCAGCGGTTCCTGAGCACTGCAAGTACTCAAGGAACAGCTTGCAACAGCAGTTAGTCCATTTTTCGCATTGTCTGTCATACGTTTCCTAACCTACAATTAACTAATTAAGGACCAAGCAGCATGGCATAGTTCCTACAAGTCATAGTTACAATAACCAATAATAAGTAATGAAAACATATGCCAGTAAGTAATGCAATCTGTTCCACTCACAGTGAGTGGGTCCTGAGCAATGTCAAGTTTCTAGCAGTGTCTATCATACTTTCTACATACAATAAGTAATCACGGAAACAAGCAACAAATCTGTTTCCCTTACAAGTCAGTAACAACTACCAAATAAGTACCGAAACATATTCAAGTACAGTAATGCCAATCTGTCACTCCCAGCGTTCCTGAAACATTGCAAAAGTGATCACGGACCATTAGCCAGCAACAATTCGTCCCGTTTCGGCCTGTTTTATCATAGCTCCTGACATACAATTAAGTAATCAAGGAAGGAACTTGCCGCAGCACGTGTTTCCATACCAATTAAGTATCAAGGAAACAAGAAGCAGCGATGTTTCCGTACAATTGAGTAAACAATCACCAATAAGTACCCAAAAAACATATGCAAGTGAGAATTAAATCTGTCACGCACACGGTCCCTGAGCAATCCAAGTAATCAAGGAAACATGCTTGCACCATTTGTCAGTTCAGAAGTGCAAATCATACGTTCCTAACCTACGTTAAGTAATCAAAAGAACAAGCAGCAGAAGAACGTTTCCAGACAAGTCAGTATCAAATCACCATAAGTACCGACACATATGTACGTCTAAGAGTAATGCATTCTGTCTCTCCCAGCGGTCCTTAGCATTGCAAGTTAATCGAGGAACATACAGCAGCCAGTTGTCCAGTTAACGCACGTGCTACATACGTTCCTAAATACAATTAAGTACAAGGAACAAGCCAGCCACATATGTTTCATACAAAGTCAGTAACAATCACCAATAAGTACCGGAAAACATATTCCAGTAGTAAGTATCTTTCATTCACAGCGTCCTGCGGAATGCAAGTTTACTTAATCAAGCGAACATGCCCGCAACAGTAGTCCAGTTTCGGCAGTGTCTATCATACGTTCCTGAAATACCATAAGTAACACGGGGAAAAATAGCAGCGGCACATGTTCCCTACCATTATGTCATTCAATCACCAAGAAGAGCATGTGTTTCCATACAAGTCAAGTAACAATCACCAATTAAGTTCCACAAACATAGCCAAGTAAGTAATGTAATCTGGCACTTCAAACCGGTCCTCGGCAATCAATTAATCACCGGAACATGCAGCCAAAGCCAGAGAAGTTTCCATAAAAGTCAGTAAGTAATGTAATCTGTCACTCACCAGCGGTCCTGAGCAATTAAGTAATTACCGAACATGCAGCAGCAATTGTCCAGTTTCAGTAGTGTCTATCATACGTTCCTAACATACAATTAAGTAATCAAGGAACAAGCAGCAGCATATGTTTCCATACAAGTGAGTAACAATCACCAATAAATACCGAAACATATGCAAGTAAGTAATCCAATCTGTCACTCACAGCGTTCCTGAGCAATGCAAGTAATCAAGGAACATGCAGCAACAGTTGTCCAGTTTCAGCAGTGTCTATCATACGTTCCTAACATACAATTAAGTAATCAAGGAACAAGCAGCAGCATATGCTTCCATACAAGTCAGTAACAATCACCAATAAGTACCAAAACATATGCAAGTAAGTAATGCAATCTGTCACTCACAGCGGTCCTGAGCAATGCAAGTTATCAAGGAACATGCAACAATAGTTGTCCAGTTTTAGCAGTGTCATGCGTTCCTAACATACAATTAAGATATCAAGGAACAAGCAGCAGCAGATGTTTGCATACAAGTCAGTATCAATCACCAATAAGTACCGAAACATATGTAAGTAAGTAATGCAATCTGTCTCTCACAGCGGTCCTGAGCATTGCAAGTAACAAGGAACATGCAGCAGTAGTTTTCCACTTTCAGCAGTGTCTATCATACGTTCCTCGCATACAATTAAGTAATCATGGAACAAACAGCATCAGATGTTTCCATACAAGTCAGTAACAATCACCAATAAGTACAAAAACATATGCAAGTAAGTAATGCAATCTGTCACTCATAGCGGTCCTTAGCAATGCAAGTAATCAAGGAACATGCAGCAGTTGTCTTGTTTCAGCAGTGTCTATCATACGTTTTTAACATACAATTAAGTAATCAAGGAACAAGGAGTAGCAGAGGTTTCCATACAAGTTAGTAACAATCACCAATAAGTACCAAAACATATGCAAGTAAGTAATGTAATCTGTCACTCACACCGGTCCTGTGCAATCCATGTAATCAAGGAACACGCAGCAGTAGTTGTCCAGTTTCAGAAGTGCAAATCATACGTTCCTAACATACAATTAAGTAATCAAAGAACAAGCAGCAGCAGACGTTTCAAGACAAGTCAGTATCAATCACCAATAAGTACCGACACATATGTAAGTAAGTAATGCAATCTGTTTCTCACAGCGGTCCTGAGCATTGCAAGTAACAAGGAACGTGCAACAATAGTTTTCCACTTTTGTCACACCCTGCTACCTCGATTGGCAGCGAGACGTGACGAGTGCGGAAGCGTAACCATAATCATAATGAACGACCACTATATGGACGTTTTCAAAAATACATCGATATAACTTTAAAAAGTAGAAATGTTTTACATAACCCGTAAATGATAAAGAGTAGTTCGCAAGGTACAGAGATTTAAATACATAATTAAAATATCCAAAATCATGCAAATAAATCTCCGACGGTTTGAAAAAGAATGCGACTCCTTAAGTGCGGAACCTTGAAAGTAGTTACTTGAAGGCATACTTGCCTTAATTTCCAGAAAATACACGCTAAAATACGTCAACAAAATTGTTGGTGAGCTCATAGGTTTACACGTAAATCTGACTTGTATGGACAACAATAATAGAGTTTGAATTTATAAAATCATAAATTCCATGTTATGTATTACATATAAACCATCATGCAACCGAAGCTTAATTGAAATGAGTTTGCCCTGTGCAGTATTCCCATACGTAATACCGTGTGTTGAATATATATGCACTCGCTGTTAGCCGAACCGAGCTAACCCTAATGGGGGACATGACTCCCAATAGATCTATCCACAATATATTCACGCTTACAAATAAATGCAATTAACGGTTGATGATATAAGGGCGGATGGAACCACATGTGTAATACATAATAGAAATGACGTTGTTGTTGTGTCCATATAAAAACGAAGCATGTATTTCATCCCAAAACATAACATTGTGAAAATAGGGGCTATGAGAACTCACCGAACTTGTGATGGCAAAACTAGGCGCAAAAATGCAAATGTGCGTTGTTTGATGGGTGACGAAACCGGAGGTGTTTAACCGAGTCCTAAATGATAATAAGGACTTAATATCACCAATATATGATAATATGTATATTTATAGATTTTTATATCTTAAATCACCCAACATTACAAGTTTATAAATAAAATGCGCTTAAAACGTCAAGTTTATTTACATACATATATATATATATATATATATATATATATATATATATATATATATATATATATATATATATATATATATATATATATATATATATATATATATATATATATATATATATATATATATAATTTTCCAGCTTTTTCGGACTACTTTGAGGCTGTTTTTGACCAAGCTCCAAAATGTTTTAGACTTTGGTTTTCTAGGACATTAAACTACTATATACAAAGGATTTTTAGAATCAAGAACGGCTATTTTTCGAGTTGTTTAGGTTGGTGAAAAAGTTCGTTAAAAACGCTATGTTGGCCATTTTTGAGCTGTCAAACTTTCGGTTTCCCAAATAATTTCTGAAGGTCTTAAACTTCAAAATAAATCATGAAAATTTGAAGATCTATAGTTAAGACATAGATCTAACTTTTGAGACAAGAATCAACTCATTTCGTTGAGTTATGAATTAGTTATGATTTTTCAAAGTCGATATAAGTTTTCTGCCGAAAATCCGTAGTTTATAAACTTAGAACGACTTATGATTCTTGTTGTTTATTCAAAGACTACTTGTATAAAAGTCATAATAGTTATAAAAACACATATATATCACATGTTTTCATAATATTAACACTTTTATAATGTGTTCACATATTCATAAACACATTTAAAGAAACAACTTAAAAATAAAAACTAGAAACTTATAAACTTGAGTTTTTATGAAACTTGTTGTTGTAGGTGATTATATATATTATGCAAGACTTATATAAACATAAATATAAGCTGATATAAGCTAGTATTTACTTACTTTGGGGTATTAGAAAGATGAAACCAAGTAGAAGTTGAAACTCTTGGAAGATTTCACCCAAAAACACTTGAAAATTACAAGAATATGAAAGTTGCACCACTTTGGCCTTGGCTCTTGGTCTTGGCCGGTTTCAAGAGGGAGAGAAAAGGAGAGATTTGTGTTGTGAAGGTGTGAGAAATGAAGTGAAGTGGTGGTTCTATTTATAGAGGAGAAAAAGGTGGTGAAATGATGAAAGGAGTTGTAAAATCTTGGATGAAAGGAAAGAGGTGGATTTGATGTAGAAAGGTTGAGTAAAATAATACAAACTTTTCGTCCTTGTGTACCATATGGTGGCCGGCCTATATGATGTATTTTTGAGGTATTTTTTTTTGTATAAAAGTATTTAGAAATGTATTCTTGTATTTCCCTTTTCTTGTAAATTCATAAATACTTTTGGATGCATTGTTTTAATTAATTGTTTTAGTCTTGCATAATTAAGGTTAAGTAATTGTATTAGTGTATGATTAGTGTCACTAATCATGATTTAATTATGTACTTAGTTGAATTAATCCCTCACATCGTAAATTGATCGGATTAATTGATTTCCCGATTCATCGCACCGATGAATTTGATTCTAATTGATTTGAGTTTTCTAATAAGCCTTGTTAATCATTTGAAGTGGATTAGGGTTTTGTCGCTAACCTGGTTCAGTGCCGGATGTTACAACTTTCAGCAGTGTCTATCATACGTTCTTAGCATATAATTAAGTAATCATGGAACAAACAACATCAGATGTTTCCATACAAGTCGGTAACAATCACCAATAAGTACTGAAACATATGCAAGTAAGTAATGCAATATTTCACTCACAGCGGTCCTGAGCAATGCAAGTAATCGAGGAACATGCAGCAGCAGTTGTCCAGTTTCAGCTGTGTCTATCGTACGTTCCTAACATACAATTAAGTAATCAAGGAACAAGCAGCAACATATGTTTCCATACAAGTCATTAACAATCACCAAGTACTGAAACATATGCAAGTAAGTAATGCAATCTGTCATTCACAGCGTTCCTGAGGAATGCAAGTAATCAAGGAACATGCAGCAACAGTAGTCCAGTTTCGGCAGTGTCTGTCATACGATCCTGATATACAATTAAGTAATCAAGGAAATAGCAGCTGCACATGTTTCCATACAATTATGTAATCAAGGAACAAGAAGTAGCAGATGTTTCCATACAAGTCGGTAACAATCACCAATAAGTACAAAAACATATGCAAGTAAGTAATGTAATCTGTCACTCACACCGGTCCTAGGCAATCCAAGTAATCAAGGAACATGTAGCAGCAATTGTCCAGTTTTAGCATTGTCTATCATATGTTCCTAACATACAATTAAGTAATCAAGGAACAAGCAGCAGGCATATGTTTCCAAACAAGTCAGTAACAATCACCAATAACTACTGAAACATATGCAAGTACGTAATGCAATCTGTCACTCACAGCGGTCCTGAGCAATGCAAGTAACAAGGAACGCGCAGCAGCAGTAGTCCACTTTCAGGAGTGTCTATAATACGTTCCTAGCATACAATAAAGTAATCAACGAACAAACAACATCAGATATTTCTATACAAGTCAGTAACAATCACCAATAAGTACAGAAACATATGCAAGTAAGTAATGCAATCTGTCACTCACAGCGGTCCTGAGCAATGCAAGTAAACAAGGTACATGCAACAGTAGTTGTCCAATTTCAGTAGTGTCTATCTTGCGTTCCTAACATACAATTAAGTTATCAAGGAACAAGCAGCAGCAGATGTTTCCATACAAGTCAGTATCAATCACCAATAAGTACCGAAACATATGTATGCAAGTAATGCAATCTGTCACTCACAGCGGTCCTGAGCAATACAAGTAAAAAGCAACGTGCAACAGCAGTTGTCCACTTTCAGGAGTGTGTATCATACGTTCCTAGCATACAATTAAGTAATCATGGAACAAACAGCATCAGATGTTTCCATACAGTCAATTCCAATCACCAATAAGTACCAAAACATATGCAAGTATGTAATGTAATCTGTCACTCACAGCGGTCCTGAGCAATGCAAGTAATCAAGGATCATGCAACAGCAATTGTCCAGTTTCAGCAGTGTCTATCATACGTTCCTAACATACAATTAAGTAATCAAGGAACAAGCAGCAGCATATGTTTCCGCACAAGTGAGTAACAATCACCAATAAATACCAAAACATATGTAAGTAAGTAATCCAATCTGTCACTCACAGCGGTCTTGAGCAATGCAAGTAATCAAGGAACATGCAGCAACAGTTTTCCAGTTTCAGCAGTGTCTATCATACGTTCCTAACATACAATTAAGTAATCAAGGAACAAGCAGCAGCATATGTTTCCATACAAGTCAGTAACAATCACCAATAAGTACCGAAACATATGCAAGTAAGTAATGGAATCTGTCACTCGCAGCGGTCCTGAGCAATGCAAGTAATCAAGGAACATGCAACAGCAGTTGTCCAGTTTTAGCATTGTCTATCATACGTTCCTAACATACAACTAAGTAATTAAGGAACAAGCAGAAGGCATATGTTTCCATACAAGTCAGTAACAATCTCCAATAAGTACTGAAACATATGCAAGTAAGTAATGCAATCTGTCACTCACAGTGGTCCTGAGCAATGCAAGTAATCAAGGAACATGCAGCAGCAGTTGTCAAGTTTCAGCAGTGTTTATCATACTTTCCTAACATACAATTAAGTAATCACGGAACAAGCAACAACATATGTTTCCATACAAGTCAGTAACAATCACAAATAAGTACCGAAACATATGCAAGTAAGTAATGCAATATGTCACTCACAGCGTTCCTGAACATTGCAAGTGATCAAGGAACATGCAGCAACAATAGTCCAGTTTTGGCAGTGTCTATCATTCGCTCCTGACATACAATTTAGTAATCAAGGAACTTGCAGCAGCACATGTTTCCATACAATTAAGTAATCAAGAAACAAGAAGCAGAAGATGTTTCCGTACAAGTCAGTAACAATCACCAATAAGTACCAAAACATATGCAAGTAAGTAATGTAATCTGTCACTCACACCGGTCCTTAGCAATCCAAGTAATCAAGGAACATGCAGCAACAGTTGTCCAGTTTCAGAAGTGCAAATCATACGTACCTAATATATAATTAAGTAATCAAAGAACAATAAGCAGCAGATGTTTCAAGACAAGTCAGTATCAATCACCAATAAGTACCGAAACATATGTAAGCAAGTAATGCAATATGTCACTCACAGCGGTCCTGAGCAATGCAAGTAACAAGCAACGTGCAGCAGCAGTTGTCCACTTTCAGCAGTGTGTATCATACGTTCCTAGCATACAATTAAGTAATCATGGAACAAACAGCATCAGATGTTTCCATACAGTCAGTTCCAATCACCAATAAGTACCAAAACATATGCAATTATGTAATGTAATCTGTCACTCACAGCGGTCCTGAGCAATGCAAGTAATCAAGGAACATGCAGCAGCAGTTGTCCACTTTCAGCAGTGTGTATCATACGTTCCTAGCATACAATTAAGTAATCAAGGAACAAGCAGCAGCATATGTTTCCATACAAGTGAGTAACAATCACCAATAAATACCGAAACATATGTAAGTAAGTAATCCAATCTGTCACTCACAGCGGTCCTGAGCAATGCAAGTAATCAAGGAACATGCAGCAACCATTTTCCAGTTTCAGCAGTGTCTATCATACGTTCCTAACGTACAATTAAGTAATCAAGGAACAAGCAGCAGCATATGATTCCATACAAGTCAGTAACAATCACCAATAAGTACCGAAACATATGCAAGTAAGTAATGCAGTTTGTCACTCGCACCGGTCATGAGCAATGCAAGTAATCAAGGAACATGCAACACCAGTTGTCCAGTTTTAGCATTGTCTATCATACGTTCCTAACATACAACTAAGTAATTAAGGAACAAGCAGCAGGCATATGTTTCCATACAAGTCAGTAACAATCACCAATAACTACTGAAACATATGCAATTAAGTAATGCAATCTGTCACTCACAGTGGTCCTGAGCAATGCAAGTAATCAAGGAACATGCAGCAGCAGTTGTCAAGTTTCAGCAGTGTCTATCATACTTTCCTAACATACAATTAAGTAATCACGAAACAAGCAACAACATATGTTTCCATACAAGTCAGTAACAATCACAAATAAGTACCGAAACATATGCAAGTAAGTAATGCAATCTGTCACTCACAGCGTTCCTGAACATTGCAAGTGATCAAGGAACATGCAGCAACAATAGTCCAGTTTCGGCAGTGTCTATCATTCGCTCATGACATACAATTAAGTAATCAAGGAACTTGCAGCAGCACATGTTTCCATACAATTAAGTAATCTAGGAACAAGAAGCAGCAGATGTTTACGTACAAGTCAGTAACAATCACCAATAAGTACCAAAACATATGCAAGTAAGTAATGTAATCTGTCACTCACACCGGTCCTGAGCAATCCAAGTAATCAAGGAACATGCAGCAGCAGCTGTCCAGTTTCAGAAGTGCAAATCATACGTACCTAACATACAATTAAGTAATCAAAGAACAAGAAGCAGCAGATGTTTCAAGACAAGTCAGTATCAATCACCAATAAGTACCGAAACATATTCAAGTAAGTAACGCAATCTGTCACTCACAGCGGTCCTGAGCAATGCAAGTAACAAGGAACGTGCAGCAGCAATTGTCCACTTTCTGCAGTGTCTATCATAAGTTCCTCCTAGCATACAATTAAGTAATCAAGGAACAAACAGCATCAGATATTTCCATACAGGTCAGTAACAATCACCAATAAGTACCAAAACATATGCAAGTAAGTAATGCAATCTGTCACTCACAGCGGTCCTTAGCAATGCAAGTAATCAAGGAACATGCAACAGTTGTCTTGTTTCAGCAGTGTCTATAATACGTTTTTAACATACAATTAAGTAATCAAGGAACAAGGAGCAGCAGAGGTTTCCATACAAGTCAGTAACAATCACCAATAAGTACCAAAACATATGCAAGTAAGTAATGTAATCTGTCACTCACATCGGTCATGAGCAATCCAAGTAATCAAGGAACATGCAGCAGCAGTTGTCCAGTTTCAGAAGTGCAAATCATACGTTCCTAACATACAATTAAGTAATCAAAGAACAAGCATCAGCAGACGTTTCAAGACGAGTTAGTAACAATCACCAATAAGTACCGAAACATATGCAAGTAAGTAATGCAATCAGTCACTCGCAGCGGTCCTGAGCAATGCAAGTAATCAAGGAACATGCAACAACAGTTGTCTAGTATTGTCTATCATATGTTCCTAACATACAATTAAGTAATCAAGGAGCAAGTAGCAGGCATATGATTCCATACAAGTCAAGAACAATCACCAATAAGTACTGAAACATACGCAAGTAAGTAATGCAATCTGTCACTCACAGTGGTCCTGAGCAATGCAAGTAATCAAGGAACATGCAGCAGCAGTTGTCAAGTTTCAACAGTGTCTATCATACTTTCCTAACATACAATTAAGTAATCACGGATCAAGCAACAACATATGTTTCCATACAAGTCAGTAACAATCACAAATAAGTACCGAAACATATGCAAGTAAGTAATGCAATCTGTCACTTACAGCGTTCCTGAACATTGCAAGTGATCAAGGAACATGCAGCAACAATAGTCCAGTTTCGGCAGTGTCTATCATTCGCTCCTGACATACAATTAAGTAATCAAGGAACTTGCAGTAGCACATGTTTCCATACAATTAAGTAATCAAGGAACAAGAAGCAGAAGATGTTTCCGTACAAGTCAGTAACAATCACCAATAAGTACCAAAACATATGCAAGTAAGTAATGAAATCTGTCACTCACACCGGTCCTGAGCAATCCAAGTAATCAAGGAACGTGCAGCAGCAGTTGTCCAGTTTCAGAAGTGCAAATAATACGTACCTAACATACAATTAAGTAATCAAAGAACAAGCAGCAGCAGACGTTTCAAGACAAGTTAGTAACAATCACCCATAAGTACCGAAACATATGCAAGTAAGTAATGCAATCAGTCACTCGCAGCGGTCCTGAGCAATGCAAGTAATCAAGGAACATGCAACAACAGTTGTCTAGTTTTAGCATTGTCTATCATACGTTCCTAACATACAATTAAGTAATCAAGGAACAAGCAGCAGGCATATGTTTCCATACAAGTCAACAACAATCACCAATAAGTACTGAAACATATGCAAGTAAGTAATGCAATCTGTCACTCACAGTGGTCCTGAGCAATGCAAGTAATCAAGGAACAAACAGCAGCAGTTGTCAAGTTTCAGCAGTGTCTATCATACTTTCCTAACATACAATTAAGTAATCACGGAACAAGCAACAACATATGTTTCCATACAAGTCAGTAACAATCACAAATAAGTACCGAAACATATGCAAGTAAGTAATGCAATCTGTCACTTACAGCGTTCCTGAACATTGCAAGTGATCAAGGAACATGCAGCAACAATAGTCCAGTTTCGGCAGTGTCTATCATTCGCTCCTGACATACAATTAAGTAATCAAGGAACTTGCAGCAGCACATGTTTCCATACAATTAAGTAATCAAGGAACAAGAAGCAGAAGATGTTTCCGTACAAGTCAGTAACAATCACCAATAAGTACCAAAACATATGCAAGTAAGTAATGAAATCTGTCACTCACACCGGTCATGAGCAATCCAAGTAATCAAGGAACATGCAGCAGCAGTTGTCCAGTTTCAGAAGTGCAAATAATACGTACCTAACATACAATTAAGTAATCAAAGAACAAGCAGCAGCAGACGTTTCAAGACAAGTTAGTAACAATTACCCATAAGTACCGAAACATATGCAAGTAAGTAATGCAATCAGTCACTCGCAGCGGTGCTGAGCAATGCAAGTAATCAAGGAACATGCAACAGCAGTTGTCTAGTTTTAGCATTGTCTATCATACGTTCCTAACATACAATTATGTAATCAAGGGACAAGCAGCAGGCATATGTTTCCATACAAGTCAAGAACAATCACCAATAAGTACTGAAACATATGCAAGTAAGTAATGCAATCTGTCACTCACAGTGGTCCTGAGCAATGCAAGTAATCAAGGAACATGCAGCAGCAGTTGTCAAGTTTCAGCAGTGTCTATCATACTTTCCTAACATACAATTAAGTAATCACGGAACAAGCAACAACATATGTTTCCATACAAGTCAGTAACAATCACAAATAAGTACCGAAACATATGCAAGTAAGTAATGCAATCTGTCACTTACAGCGTTCCTGAACATTGCAAGTGATCAAGGAACATGCAGCAACAATAGTCCAGTTTCGACAGTGTCTATCATTCGCTCCTGACATACAATTAAGTAATCAAGGAACTTGCAGCAGCACATGTTTCCATACAATTAAGTAATCAAGAAACAAGAAGCAGAAGATGTTTCCGTACAAGTCAGTAACAATCACCAATAAGTACCAAAACATATGCAAGTAAGTAATGAAATCTGTCACTCACACCGGTCCTGAGCAATCCAAGTAATCAAGGAACATGCAGCAGCAGTTGTCCAGTTTCAGAAGTGCAAATAATACGTACCTAACATAAAATTAAGTAATCAAAGAACAAGCAGCAGCAGACGTTTCAAGACAAGTTAGTAACAATCACCCATAAGTACCGAAACATATGCAAGTAAGTAATGCAATCAGTCACTCGCAGCGGTCCTGAGCAATGCAAGTAATCAAGGAACATGCAACAACAGTTGTCTAGTTTTAGCATTGTCTATCATACGTTCCTAACATACAATTAAGTAATCAAGGAACAAGCAGCAGGCATATGTTTCCATACAAGTCAACAAAAATCACCAATAAGTACTGAAACATATGCAAGTAAGTAATGCAATCTGTCACTCACAGTGGTCCTGAGCAATGCAAGTAATCAAGGAACAAACAGCAGCAGTTGTCAAGTTTCAGCAGTGTCTATCATACTTTCCTAACATACAATTAAGTAATCACGGAACAAGCAACAACATATGTTTCCATACAAGTCAGTAACAATCACAAATAAGTACCAAAACATATGCAAGTAAGTAATGCAATCTGTCACTTACAGCGTTCCTGAACATTGCAAGTGATCAAGGAACATGCAGCAACAATAGTCCAGTTTCGGCAGTGTCTATCATTCGCTCCTGACATACAATTAAGTAATCAAGGAACTTGCAGCAGCACATGTTTCCATACAATTAAGTAATCAAGGAACAAGAAGCAGAAGATGTTTCCGTACAAGTCAGTAACAATCACCAATAAGTACCAAAACATATGCAAGTAAGTAATGAAATCTGTCACTCACACCGGTCCTGAGCAATCCAAGTAATCAAGGAACATGCAGCAGCAGTTGTCCAGTTTCAGAAGTGCAAATAATACGTACCTAACATACAATTAAGTAATCAAAGAACAAGCAGCAGCAGACGTTTCAAGACAAGTTAGTAACAATCACCCATAAGTACCGAAACATATGCAAGTAAGTAATGCAATCAGTCACTCGCAGCGGTCCTGAGCAATGCAAGTAATCAAGGAACATGCAACAGCAGTTGTCTAGTTTTAGCATTGTCTATCATACGTTCCTAACATACAATTAAGTAATCAAGGGACAAGCAGCAGGCATATGTTTCCATACAAGTCAAGAACAATCACCAATAAGTACTGAAACATATGCAAGTAAGTAATGCAATCTGTCACTCACAGTGGTCCTGAGCAATGCAAGTAATCAAGGAACAAACAGCAGCAGTTGTCAAGTTTCAGCAGTGTCTATCATACTTTCCTAACATACAATTAAGTAATCACGGAACAAGCAACAACATATGTTTCCATACAAGTCAGTAACAATCACAAATAAGTACCGAAACATATGCAAGTAAGTAATGCAATCTGTCACTTACAGCGTTCCTGAACATTGCAAGTGATCAAGGAACATGCAGCAACAATAGTCCAGTTTCGGCAGTGTCTATCATTCGCTCCTGACATACAATTAAGTAATCAAGGAACTTGCAGCAGCACATGTTTCCATACAATTAAGTAATCAAGGAACAAGAAGCAGAAGATGTTTCCGTACAAGTCAGTAACAATCACCAATAAGTACCAAAACATATGCAAGTAAGTAATGAAATCTGTCACTCACACCGGTCATGAGCAATCCAAGTAATCAAGGAACATGCAGCAGCAGTTGTCCAGTTTCAGAAGTGCAAATCATACGTACCTAACATACAATTAAGTAATCAAAGAACAAGCAGCAGCAGACGTTTCAAGACAAGTTAGTAACAATCACCCATAAGTACCGAAACATATGCAAGTAAGTAATGCAATCAGTCACTCGCAGCGGTCCTGAGCAATGCAAGTAATCAAGGAACATGCAACAGCAGTTGTCTAGTATTGTCTATCATACGTTCCTAACATACAATTAAGCAATCAAGGAACAAGTAGCAGGCATATGATTCCATACAAGTCAAGAACAATCACCAATAAGTACTGAAACATACGCAAGTAAGTAATGCAATCTGTCACTCACAGTGGTCCTGAGCAATGCAAGTAATCAAGGAACATGCAGCAGCAGTTGTCAAGTTTCAGCAGTGTCTATCATACTTTCCTAACATACAATTAAGTAATCACGGAACAAGCAACAACATATGTTTCCATACAAGTCAGTAACAATCACAAATAAGTACCGAAACATATGCAAGTAAGTAATGCAATCTGTCACTTACAGCGTTCCTGAACATTGCAAGTGATCAAGGAACATGCAGCAACAATAGTCCAGTTTCGGCAGTGTCTATCATTCGCTCCTGACATACAATTAAGTAATCAAGGAACTTGCAGCAGCACATGTTTCCATACAATTAAGTAATCAAGGAACAAGAAGCAGAAGATGTTTCCGTACAAGTCAGTAACAATCACCAATAAGTACCAAAACATATGCAAGTAAGTAATGAAATCTGTCACTCACACCGGTCCTGAGCAATCCAAGTAATCAAGGAACATGCAGCAGCAGTTGTCCAGTTTCAGAAGTGCAAATAATACGTACCTAACATACAATTAAGTAATCAAAGAACAAGCAGCAGCAGACGTTTCAAGACAAGTTAGTAACAATCACCCATAAGTACCGAAACATATGCAAGTAAGTAATGCAATCAGTCACTCGCAGCGGTCCTGAGCAATGCAAGTAATCAAGGAACATGCAACAACAGTTGTCTAGTTTTAGCATTGTCTATCATACGTTCCTAACATACAATTAAGTAATCAAGGAACAAGCAGCAGGCATATGTTTCCATACAAGTCAACAACAATCACCAATAAGTACTGAAACATATGCAAGTAAGTAATGCAATCTGTCACTCACAGTGGTCCTGAGCAATGCAAGTAATCAAGGAACAAACAGCAGCAGTTGTCAAGTTTCAGCAGTGTCTATCATACTTTCCTAACATACAATTAAGTAATCACGGAACAAGCAACAACATATGTTTCCATACAAGTCAGTAACAATCACAAATAAGTACCGAAACATATGCAAGTAAGTAATGCAATCTGTCACTTACAGCGTTCCTGAACATTGCAAGTGATCAAGGAACATGCAGCAACAATAGTCCAGTTTCGGCAGTGTCTATCATTCGCTCCTGACATACAATTAAGTAATCAAGGAACTTGCAGCAGCACATGTTTCCATACAATTAAGTAATCAAGGAACAAGAAGCAGAAGATGTTTCCGTACAAGTCAGTAACAATCACCAATAAGTACCAAAACATATGCAAGTAAGTAATGAAATCTGTCACTCACACCGGTCATGAGCAATCCAAGTAATCAAGGAACATGCAGCAGCAGTTGTCCAGTTTCAGAAGTGCAAATAATACGTACCTAACATACAATTAAGTAATCAAAGAACAAGCAGCAGCAGACGTTTCAAGACAAGTTAGTAACAATTACCCATAAGTACCGAAACATATGCAAGTAAGTAATGCAATCAGTCACTCGCAGCGGTCCTGAGCAATGCAAGTAATCAAGGAACATGCAACAGCAGTTGTCTAGTTTTAGCATTGTCTATCATACGTTCCTAACATACAATTAAGTAATCAAGGGGACAAGCAGCAGGCATATGTTTCCATACAAGTCAAGAACAATCACCAATAAGTACTGAAACATATGCAAGTAAGTAATGCAATCTGTCACTCACAGTGGTCCTGAGCAATGCAAGTAATCACGGAACATGCAGCAGCAGTTGTCAAGTTTCAGCAGTGTCTATCATACTTTCCTAACATACAATTAAGTAATCACGGAACAAGCAACAACATATGTTTCCATACAAGTCAGTAACAATCACAAATAAGTACCGAAACATATGCAAGTAAGTAATGCAATCTGTCACTTACAGCGTTCCTGAACATTGCAAGTGATCAGGAACAATGCAGCAACAATAGTCCAGTTTCGGCAGTGTCTATCATTCGCTCCTGACATACAATTAAGTAATCAAGGAACTTGCAGCAGCACATGTTTCCATACAATTAAGTAATCAAGGAACAAGAAGCAGAAGATGTTTTCGTACAAGTCAGTAACAATCACCAATAAGTACCAAAACATATGCAAGTAAGTAATGAAATCTGTCACTCACACCGGTCATGAGCAATCCAAGTAATCAAGGAACATGCAGCAGCAGTTGTCCAGTTTCAGAAGTGCAAATAATACGTACCTAACATACAATTAAGTAATCAAAGAACAAGCAGCAGCAGACGTTTCAAGACAAGTTAGTAACAATTACCCATAAGTACCGAAACATATGCAAGTAAGTAATGCAATCAGTCACTCGCAGCGGTCCTGAGCAATGCAAGTAATCAAGGAACATGCAACAGCAGTTGTCTAGTTTTAGCATTGTCTATCATACGTTCCTAACATACAATTATGTAATCAAGGGACAAGCAGTAGGCATATGTTTCCATACAAGTCAAGAACAATCACCAATAAGTACTGAAACATATGCAAGTAAGTAATGCAATCTGTCACTCACAGTGGTCCTGAGCAATGCAAGTAATCAAGGAACATGCAGCAGCAGTTGTCAAGTTTCAGCAGTGTCTATCATACTTTCCTAACATACAATTAAGTAATCACGGAACAAGCAACAACATATGTTTCCATACAAGTCAGTAACAATCAAAAATAAGTACCAAAACATATGCAAGTAAGTAATGCAATCTGTCACTTACAGCGTTCCTGAACATTGCAAGTGATCAAGGAACATGCAGCAACAATAGTCCAGTTTCGGCAGTGTCTATCATTCGCTCCTGACATACAATTAAGTAATCAAGGAACTTGCAGCAGCACATGTTTCCATACAATTAAGTAATCAAGGAACAAGAAGCAGAAGATGTTTCCGTACAAGTCAGTAACAATCACCAATAAGTACCAAAACATATGCAAGTAAGTAATGTAATCTGTCACTCACATCGGTCATGAGCAATCCAAGTAATCAAGGAACATGCAGCAGCAGTTGTCCAGTTTCAGAAGTGCAAATCATACGTTCCTAACATACAATTAAGTAATCAAAGAACAAGCATCAGCAGACGTTTCAAGACGAGTTAGTAACAATCACCAATAAGTACCGAAACATATGCAAGTAAGTAATGCAATCAGTCACTCGCAGCGGTCCTGAGCAATGCAAGTAATCAAGGAACATGCAACAGCAGTTGTCTAGTATTGTCTATCATACGTTCCTAACATACAATTAAGTAATCAAGGAACAAGTAGCAGGCATATGATTCCATACAAGTCAAGAACAATCACCAATAAGTACTGAAACATACGCAAGTAAGTAATGCAATCTGTCACTCACAGTGGTCCTGAGCAATGCAAGTAATCAAGGAACATGCAGCAGCAGTTGTCAAGTTTCAACAGTGTCTATCATACTTTCCTAACATACAATTAAGTAATCACGGAACAAGCAACAACATATGTTTCCATACAAGTCAGTAACAATCACAAATAAGTACCGAAACATATGCAACTAAGTAGTGCAATCTGTCACTTACAGCGTGCCTTGAACATTGCAAAGTGGATCAAGGACAATGCAGCAGACAATACCCGTTTCGGCAGTGTCATCATTCGCCTCCTGCAACAATAAGTATCAATGAACTTGCAGCAGCACATTTTTTCCATCAATAAGTAATCAAGGGAACAGAAGCAAGAGAGAAGTTTCCGTACAAGTCCAGTACAACACCAATAAGTACCGAAAACATATGCAGTAAGTAATGTAATCTGGGTCACTCACATGGTATGGAGCAATCCAGAGTAATCAAGGAAATGCAGCAGCAGTTGTCCAGTTTCAGAAGTGCAAATCATACGTTCCTAACATACAATTAAGTAATCAAAGAACAAGCATCAGCAGACGTTTCAAGACGAGTTAGTAACAATCACCAATAAGTACCGAAACATATGCAAGTAAGTAATGCAATCAGTCACTCGCAGCGGTCCTGAGCAATGCAAGTAATCAAGGAACATGCAACAGCAGTTGTCTAGTATTGTCTATCATACGTTCCTAACATACAATTAAGCAATCAAGGAACAAGTAGCAGGCATATGATTCCATACAAGTCAAGAACAATCACCAATAAGTACTGAAACATACGCAAGTAAGTAATGCAATCCTGCAACTCACAGTGTCCTGAGCCATCAAGTAATCAAGAAACATGCAGCAGCATGTGTCTAGTTTTCAACAGGTCTTATCATACTTTTCCTAACATACAATTAAGATAAACGGAACAAGCAAACACATATGTTCCATACAAGTCAGTACAACACAAATAATACCGAAACCATCATGCAACTAAGTAAGTGCAATCTGCACTACGCCCGTTCCTGAACATTGCAAGTGATCACAGGAACATGCATCCAAGCAACAATAGTCCAGTTTCGGCAGTGTCTATCATTCGCTCCTGACATACAATTAAGTAATCAAGGAACTTGCAGCAGCACATGTTTCCATACAATTAAGTAATCAAGGAACAAGAAGCAGAAGATGTTTCCGTACAAGTCAGTAACAATCACCAATAAGTACCAAAACATATGCAAGTAAGTAATGAAATCTGTCACTCACACCGGTCCTGAGCAATCCAAGTAATCAAGGAACGTGCAGCAGCAGTTGTCCAGTTTCAGAAGTGCAAATCATACGTACCTAACATACAATTAAGTAATCAAAGAACAAGCAGCAGCAGACGTTTCAAGACAAGTTAGTAACAATCACCCATAAGTACCGAAACATATGCAAGTAAGTAATGCAATCAGTCACTCGCAGCGGTCCTGAGCAATGCAAGTAATCAAGGAACATGCAACAACAGTTGTCTAGTTTTAGCATTGTCTATCATACGTTCCTAAAATACAATTAAGTAATCAAGGAACAAGCAGCAGGCATATGTTTCCATACAAGTCAACAACAATCACCAATAAGTACTGAAACATATGCAAGTAAGTAATGCAATCTGTCACTCACAGTGGTCCTGAGCAATGCAAGTAATCAAGGAACAAACAGCAGCAGTTGTCAAGTTTCAGGAGTGTCTATCATACTTTCCTAACATACAATTAAGTAATCACGGAACAAGCAACAACATATGTTTCCATACAAGTCAGTAACAATCACAAATAAGTACCGAAACATATGCAAGTAAGTAATGCAATCTGTCACTTACAGCGTTCCTGAACATTGCAAGTGATCAAGGAACATGCAGCAACAATAGTCCAGTTTCGGCAGTGTCTATCATTCGCTCCTGACATACAATTAAGTAATCAAGGAACTTGCAGCAGCACATGTTTCCATACAATTAAGTAATCAAGGAACAAGAAGCAGAAGATGTTTCCGTACAAGTCAGTAACAATCACCAATAAGTACCAAAACATATGCAAGTAAGTAATGAAATCTGTCACTCACACCGGTCCTGAGCAATCCAAGTAATCAAGGAACATGCAGCAGCAGTTGTCCAGTTTCAGAAGTGCAAATAATACGTACCTAACATACAATTAAGTAATCAAAGAACAAGCAGCAGCAGACGTTTCAAGACAAGTTAGTAACAATCACCCATAAGTACCGAAACATATGCAAGTAAGTAATGCAATCAGTCACTCGCAGCGGTCCTGAGCAATGCAAGTAATCAAGGAACATGCAACAACAGTTGTCTAGTTTTAGCATTGTCTATCATACGTTCCTAACATACAATTAAGTAATCAAGGAACAAGCAGCAGGCATATGTTTCCATACAAGTCAACAACAATCACCAATAAGTACTGAAACATATGCAAGTAAGTAATGCAATCTGTCACTCACAGTGGTCCTGAGCAATGCAAGTAATCAAGGAACAAACAGCAGCAGTTGTCAAGTTTCAGCAGTGTCTATCATACTTTCCTAACATACAATTAAGTAATCACGGAACAAGCAACAACATATGTTTCCATACAAGTCAGTAACAATCACAAATAAGTACCAAAACATATGCAAGTAAGTAATGCAATCTGTCACTTACAGCGTTCCTGAACATTGCAAGTGATCAAGGAACATGCAGCAACAATAGTCCAGTTTCGGCAGTGTCTATCATTCGCTCCTGACATACAATTAAGTAATCAAGGAACTTGCAGCAGCACATGTTTCCATACAATTAAGTAATCAAGGAACAAGAAGCAGAAGATGTTTCTGTACAAGTCAGTAACAATCACCAATAAGTACCAAAACATATGCAAGTAAGTAATGAAATGTGTCACTCACACCGGTCCTGAGCAATCCAAGTAATCAAGGAACATGCAGCAGCAGTTGTCCAGTTTCAGAAGTGCAAATAATACGTACCTAACATACAATTAAGTAATCAAAGAACAAGCAGCAGCAGACGTTTCAAGACAAGTTAGTAACAATCACCCATAAGTACCGAAACATATGCAAGTAAGTAATGCAATCAGTCACTCGCAGCGGTCCTGAGCAATGCAAGTAATCAAGGAACATGCAACAACAGTTGTCTAATTTTAGCATTGTCTATCATACGTTCCTAACATACAATTAAGTAATCAAGGAACAAGCAGCAGGCATATGTTTCCATACAAGTCAACAACAATCACCAATAAGTACTGAAACATATGCAGGTAAGTAATGCAATCTGACACTCACAGTGGTCCTGAGCAATGCAAGTAATCAAGGAACATGCAGCAGCAGTTGTCAAGTTTCAGCAGTGTCTATCATACTTTCCTAACATACAATTAAGTAATCACGGAACAAGCAACAACATATGTTTCCATACAAGTCAGTAACAATCACAAATAAGTACCGAAACATATGCAAGTAAGTAATGCAATCTGTCACTTACAGCGTTCCTGAACATTGCAAGTGATCAAGGAACATGCAGCAACAATAGTCCAGTTTCGGCAGTGTCTATCATTCGCTCCTGACATACAATTAAGTAATCAAGGAACTTGCAGCAGCACATGTTTCCATACAATTAAGTAATCAAGGAACAAGAAGCAGAAGATGTTTCCGTACAAGTCAGTAACAATCACCAATAAGTACCAAAACATATGCAAGTAAGTAATGTAATCTGTCACTCACATCGGTCATGAGCAATCCAAGTAATCAAGGAACATGCAGCAGCAGTTGTCCAGTTTCAGAAGTGCAAATCATACGTTCCTAACATACAATTAAGTAATCAAAGAACAAGCATCAGCAGACGTTTCAAGACGAGTTAGTAACAATCACCAATAAGTACCGAAACATATGCAAGTAAGTAATGCAATCAGTCACTCGCAGCGGTCCTGAGCAATGCAAGTAATCAAGGAACATGCAACAGCAGTTGTCTAGTATTGTCTATCATACGTTCCTAACATACAATTAAGTAATCAAGGAACAAGTAGCAGGCATATGATTCCATACAAGTCAAGAACAATCACCAATAAGTACTGAAACATACGCAAGTAAGTAATGCAATCTGTCACTCACAGTGGTCCTGAGCAATGCAAGTAATCAAGGAACATGCAGCAGCAGTTGTCAAGTTTCAACAGTGTCTATCATACTTTCCTAACATACAATTAAGTAATCACGGAACAAGCAACAACATATGTTTCCATACAAGTCAGTAACAATCACAAATAAGTACCGAAACATATGCAACTAAGTAGTGCAATCTGTCACTTACAGCGTTCCTGAACATTGCAAGTGATCAAGGAACATGCAGCAACAATAGTCCAGTTTCGGCAGTGTCTATCATTCGCTCCTGACATACAATTAAGTAATCAAGGAACTTGCAGCAGCACATGTTTCCATACAATTAAGTAATCAAGGAACAAGAAGCAGAAGATGTTTCCGTACAAGTCAGTAACAATCACCAATAAGTACCAAAACATATGCAAGTAAGTAATGAAATCTGTCACTCACACCGGTCCTGAGCAATCCAAGTAATCAAGGAACGTGCAGCAGCAGTTGTCCAGTTTCAGAAGTGCAAATCATACGTACCTAACATACAATTAAGTAATCAAAGAACAAGCAGCAGCAGACGTTTCAAGACAAGTTAGTAACAATCACCCATAAGTACCGAAACATATGCAAGTAAGTAATGCAATCAGTCACTCGCAGCGGTCCTGAGCAATGCAAGTAATCAAGGAACATGCAACAACAGTTGTCTAGTTTTAGCATTGTCTATCATACGTTCCTAACATACAATTAAGTAATCAAGGAACAAGCAGCAGGCATATGTTTCCATACAAGTCAACAACAATCACCAATAAGTACTGAAACATATGCAAGTAAGTAATGCAATCTGTCACTCACAGTGGTCCTGAGCAATGCAAGTAATCAAGGAACAAACAGCAGCAGTTGTCAAGTTTCAGGAGTGTCTATCATACTTTCCTAACATACAATTAAGTAATCACGGAACAAGCAACAACATATGTTTCCATACAAGTCAGTAACAATCACAAATAAGTACCGAAACATATGCAAGTAAGTAATGCAATCTGTCACTTACAGCGTTCCTGAACATTGCAAGTGATCAAGGAACATGCAACAACAATAGTCCAGTTTCGGCAGTGTCTATCATTCGCTCCTGACATACAATTAAGTAATCAAGGAACTTGCAGCAGCACATGTTTCCATACAATTAAGTAATCAAGGAACAAGAAGCAGAAGATGTTTTCGTACAAGTCAGTAACAATCACCAATAAGTACCAAAACATATGCAAGTAAGTAATGAAATCTGTCACTCACACCGGTCATGAGCAATCCAAGTAATCAAGGAACATGCAGCAGCAGTTGTCCAGTTTCAGAAGTGCAAATAATACGTACCTAACATACAATTAAGTAATCAAAGAACAAGCAGCAGCAGACGTTTCAAGACGAGTTAGTAACAATTACCCATAAGTACCGAAACATATGCAAGTAAGTAATGCAATCAGTCACTCGCAGCGGTCCTGAGCAATGCAAGTAATCAAGGAACATGCAACAGCAGTTGTCTAGTTTTAGCATTGTCTATCATACGTTCCTAACATACAATTAAGTAATCAAGGGACAAGCAGCAGGCATATGTTTCCATACAAGTCAAGAACAATCACCAATAAGTACTGAAACATATGCAAGTAAGTAATGCAATCTGTCACTCACAGTGGTCCTGAGCAATGCAAGTAATCAAGGAACATGCAGCAGCAGTTGTCAAGTTTCAGCAGTGTCTATCATACTTTCCTAACATACAATTAAGTAATCACGGAACAAGCAACAACATATGTTTCCATACAAGTCAGTAACAATCACAAATAAGTACCGAAACATATGCAAGTAAGTAATGCAATCTGTCACTTACAGCGTTCCTGAACATTGCAAGTGATCAAGGAACATGCAGCAACAATAGTCCAGTTTCGACAGTGTCTATCATTCGCTCCTGACATACAATTAAGTAATCAAGGAACTTGCAGCAGCACATGTTTCCATACAATTAAGTAATCAAGAAACAAGAAGCAGAAGATGTTTCCGTACAAGTCAGTAACAATCACCAATAAGTACCAAAACATATGCAAGTAAGTAATGAAATCTGTCACTCACACCGGTCCTGAGCAATCCAAGTAATCAAGGAACGTGCAGCAGCAGTTGTCCAGTTTCAGAAGTGCAAATCATACGTACCTAACATACAATTAAGTAATCAAAGAACTAGCAGCAGCAGACGTTTCAAGACAAGTTAGTAACAATCACCCATAAGTACCGAAACATATGCAAGTAAGTAATGCAATCAGTCACTCGCAGCGGTCCTGAGCAATGCAAGTAATCAAGGAACATGCAACAACAGTTGTCTAGTTTTTGCATTGTCTATCATACGTTCCTAACATACAATTAAGTAATCAAGGAACAAGCAGCAGGCATATGTTTACATACAAGTCAACAACAATCACCAATAAGTACTGAAACATATGCAAGTAAGTAATGCAATCTGTCACTCACAGTGGTCCTGAGCAATGCAAGTAATCAAGGAACAAACAGCAGCTGTTGTCAAGTTTCAGCAGTGTCTATCATACTTTCTTAACATACAATTAAGTAATCACGGAACAAGCAACAACATATGTTTCCATACAAGTCAGTAACAATCACAAATAAGTACCGAAACATATGCAAGTAAGTAATGCAATCTGTCACTTACAGCGTTCCTGAACATTGCAAGTGATCAAGGAACATGCAACAACAATAGTCCAGTTTCGGCAGTGTCTATCATTCGCTCCTGACATACAATTAAGTAATCAAGGAACTTGCAGCAGCACATGTTTCCATACAATTAAGTAATCAAGGAACAAGAAGCAGAAGATGTTTTCGTACAAGTCAGTAACAATCACCAATAAGTACCAAAACATATGCAAGTAAGTAATGAAATCTGTCACTCACACCGGTCATGAGCAATCCAAGTAATCAAGGAACATGCAGCAGCAGTTGTCCAGTTTCAGAAGTGCAAATAATACGTACCTAACATACAATTAAGTAATCAAAGAACAAGCAGCAGCAGACGTTTCAAGACAAGTTAGTAACAATTACCCATAAGTACCGAAACATATGCAAGTAAGTAATGCAATCAGTCACTCGCAGCGGTCCTGAGCAATGCAAGTAATCAAGG